>JABEVS010000006.1:403360-544906 GCA_018290735.1 Coelastrella sp. MACC-549
GTTATGAGTGAGGTGTAAAAGGTGCAGAGTTTGACGTAATGTTAGCCCAGGGCTCTCACCCGGTCAGGTACATATATGATTTTATTTCTTATTACATCATAATGATTTTTTGTGGTGTTTACTGCATTTACTAGCTGAATCATTCTGAGGCTGTCATCCCAAGTGTGTTTTGTCAGAAGGGTGTTGTATGAGGCAGCAGCTGAGGGAAACGAAACGTGGACTATCAACAACGTATGAGGCCTTGATATGCCCCCAACATGTGTGCCGAATGATAAAAAGGAAGCTACAACACACACCTTGGCAAGGACCACAGTCTCTTTTGTTTCCGGGTCATACCTCAACAACCGGCCCTTTGGAAGTCCCTGCAATGCAATAAAACTAGGCCTTTAAGCATGCAGCTGAAATGGTATTGTTGTCACTGTTCACTGTGCTGCAGGGAGCCAGAGACACTACATGAACAAGAGCAATCGAATCACGAGCCAGATGCAACTGATGACAATGTAAACTGCTTGTGGATAAGGGAGCCCAGCAGGAGAAGCAGTTGTGGGTGCTCTAGGCTGTGCTGACGGCCGTCTCTGTAAACCTAATCTCTGCAAACACTTACCTGTGCTAAACCCAACATCCAAGCCCTGAACGTGTCATAGTACCCTGCTTTATTGACTGCAGGCACAATATCTGTGCAAGATGTGAAGTAAACCTTGCCGTCCGATGCAATGGCCAGGTCATTTGCGTATGTAATCTCGGACCCAGGGTCTAATGCAGATGTAGGACTGACATGACTGGCAAGAATAGAGACCTGGCCACTGCTGTAGTCGTATTTGACCAGCCCCTGCAGGACAGAGATGAAAGCTTTACACGCACTGACACAGCGCTACCTGATACTGTTGAAGTACAGCCTGCAGCTGCTGCTGGCACGTTTAGTGGATGCTGGTCCTGACTACTGCGGGGTGCCCGATGGCAAGCAGTTTGTGCGCTGAAGTGGTTTGAATGCCTCCAACAGACTCACAGATTGATTGCCCAGCACACAACAAATGCAATAGCATCCAGCAACTGCTTGAATTTGGAACCAGGTGATCTTGAAACCATGCATGACACCAGAAGTAGGAGGCGTTTGATGAATTAGCCATTCAATACAACTGTGGTATGCACACTGCACTGCTGCACGTGGACCTGTCCTGCAAGAGCCCACCTTTAGAGAGTCACAGACCATGAGATTCCCTTCATGATCAAAGTGGTAGCCCAGAGGCCGCCCTGGCCCCAGCCTTGCCACCGGCTTCTGCTGCAGCGTCCAACCACTGTCGCCAGCGGGTGCTTTCTTGCTGTGTGTTGCTTCGAACAAGCTGCCATACCTGTCCAGCAAAGCCAGGCTGCCATCAGCTTTCACTGCTACAGACTCTGCTCATGTATGGCAACAGGCAGCAGTGGAGGTCACAGGTCAGCACTTGCAAAAACACCCTCAAGGTGGCATCTGTGAAACCAGGTTGCGAATGATACTGCTGGATACCTCTCGCTGCTGTCTTGCTTCTTGCTGCTTGCTGATGATGCAAATGGGCATATCTGTTGCACTGCCAGGTTATCAGGCTCTTAGCGAGTAGTTTTTGCGCTGCTGCTGCTGCAAGAGACAATGGTAGGAGCAGCTGCAGGGGCTGCAGAACTTTGCAAGTGATTGCTGCAGCTTGTTTCTGCCTCTGGCCTTGGTTGATCACAGTATCAAACACAGGTGTGTGAAATGACACAAACCGGGGCAGGTTGCACTGGTTTTCTGGCAGCAGCCCCACTTGAGCTGTGCTCACACTGCTGCTGCTAGCCAACAAACCAATTGTAAGCTGACAAACAAGTGTGAAATGACCGGTATCAAATACAAAATATCGACACAAACTATCAAACACAAAGTATTCAAGAACCACATGGTCAGAGCAGCTGTTGCTGCTTGGCCGGTGCTGTCGTGCACTGTAAAGACTTTGCCCCATGCTGCGACCTCTGGGTTGTTGCAAGTTTCGGGCGGAATCACCAACCCATTGACTGCTGCTGCAGGAAATCTACTGAACTCGATGTGGTTCCTACCTGCTCCAACTACAACACCTTCAAACAGACGCACAGCATTGTAGAGTCTGGTATTTGCTGCGAAGGGACCCTGCACATATGACAGGATGCCAGGCGCTGATCAGAGGTGAGATTGCTGCCAAGTACGCGCTAGGTGCTGTGCAGAAGAGTAGAAAATTGCACAGCAGACGCGTCCAAGCTGCTGCTGTACAGACTCGTCACCTGCAAAGCTTGAGGTCTCCACGGCAGTACGTCCTCTGGTACTGTGTGTACAACTTTGTTATGAGCCGGAGAAGGTAATGGAACCTGTATTTGGCCTACGGCGAGCACGCAGGGGCAGTTTCAGACGTTCAGCCGTGGTTAGATGCGTGCATGGCTGGGGACAGCAGCACCCGCGCAGGACAGCGATCATGAAGCATATAAGGCAATCACAAGAGATGCACGTTATACTCTTTGCTAAAATTGGCCCCGAAAAGGCAGCTTGGAAGGACACGTTCGAAGTGATACGGTTCCAGCACACCTGTGGAAATCAGCGCTACCCCAATTGCTGTTAACAAAGCTATGAGAACTGTCGTATTTCTGCCTGACAGAAGCGACTCAGGCATCGCAGTGCCGGTCTTTCCCATTGCGCCGGTGACTGCCTTTATTGCACCAAGAACACACCAATTTCACACATGGTCTTATCGGACTGGCCATGTACAGCTGCCAGCGTGGGCTCGCTTGTAACCTGCACCTTTGAATTCAGGCTGGCACTCCAAGTCACCAAGTCACCTGATCTGTGTTGATAGGGACACCTGAGGCGCCCTGACAACTGGCACCCTTTACAATTTGTCTTTTGCAGTCGTCAGGCCTAGCCGCGCTGCCATTATCGCTCGTCCTTTTGCAACGGTCACACCGTGATTACTGACTATGTGAGATGGGCCATTCCGTCCAGTGCGTTCCCTGCATGCCCCAACTCATTGGTGCAGTATTTGTTAATGCAATATTCAGGCAGTAGAGTGCGTTAAATAGGGCTTCCGACGACATGCGGCGTCATGAGCAGTCAAAGCATACGTCACCGTACCTGGGGACGATCTCCTCGCCAAGCAGTCGATGTGTGGCCGCATCGGCGACTGTCATGCTGGATGATATCTCTGGGTCCAAGCCAAAAGCCATCATCGTGCGGCATAGTGTCTCAGCGGTTTTCCAACAGTAACTGCAGCAAACTACAATCAGAACCAAAACACAGCGCGAAACACACACCATGCATCGCCTGGACAACTTACTGGACCACGGTGTTGGGCTGGTACGGACCTTTGAAAGCTGTGTACAGCCGAAGATATTCCAGAGGTGGACACCACCAAGCAATATCGACCTGAGAGGAAAAGTTGCCGTGGTGACAGGTACTGCAGTCTGCAGCAGGCCAGATAACATTCATCAGGCAGTGCTCTCCACCCTGATGCGGCATCATGCACTGTTTGAAAAGTTTTAGCTGCAATGCCATTGAACCCAACATGGGGTCCAGCGTTGCCATCTCCAGCATAATGTCAGCAGTTGCAAGCAGCCTCAGCATGAAGAGCAGCGACCAACATCCTCATCAAGGGTGCTTGCATGAGTCAACAGTGAGCCTCAATGATGCGTTTCAGCAGCTGTGCAACCTGTCTTGCAGACGTCAAGAGCATTATACATCATCAGCAGCCTGCCAGCACTGGTACTGTGATTATTGCAGTGCACTATACGTCACCAGCAGCACCAGCAGCCTGCTAGCACTGGTACTGTGATTATTGCAGTGCACTATCTCCCCAACTTGAAAATCATGCATGGCATGTTTTTTGTTGTCTCCCTCCTGCAGGCGGCAGCAGTGGCGTAGCCAAAGAAGTGTGCCGTGACCTGGCAGCCAGGGGTGCAACAGTCTACAGCGGATGCAGGTGATTTACTTCATGAACCTGTTAGCAGGCCCTCCCACTCAGGACACGTTCCATGCAGGTTCTGTGGTGCTACTGCTGTTGTCCATAGTTTCATACCTGTAATCTCCTTGTGCGCGAGTCTAGCTTCACTTGACATCATGATAATCTGCAGCGGCGTAATCCAGTACCTTATACTGGGTTGTGAGATTATGTCACACAGTGCTTGCTGTTGCGGCAACAGGGAATGGTTCTCTCAAGGCTACAGCTGAACTTCAGTCAGCAGTTTGTTGACCACTGGTGCTCACAACGTTCATCACCCTCAAAAACCAAAATCAAAGGCTAGCTGTTTCCCTGCTTCTGCAATCTGTGTATCGCACAGGCGCACACACCTGGTCCCCACTGGCACATACTCCCTTGGGCCTCATATGCAAAAAGCACCGCTGTCAAACCTACGCAACGACCGGAATGCGAACCCCCTACCTGGTCGTCCCATCCAGCGTGACCAGTTGGACCTGCAGTCAGCACAGAACTCAGCAGCAGCAGCAGTCATGGGTGGAAGCAGCAGGCTCAGCCCAGCAGGTAATGATATGGTGTATACTGTAGTGATACCTGTTGCTTACTAAGGAAGTCCAGCAGACAGTCCCTTTGTGGCAAGCTCAATGCTCAGTGACACTGTGCATAATGCCAGTTGGTCGATTATCCTTGATTATGCATGAGTGGAGAGTGGAGAGCAGCATGTCAGGCGACCAGGTGCCACTTACCTCTGCTTGAGCCTCTACCAGGCCTCAGGCTGCATGTGTTGTTACAAGCTGTACTTGTTGTTATGACACGCTGGTCTTCTGCTCTTAACTTAAGCTCTCAATGTCATCTCAGTGCCTAGCATATGTTTACACATGACCCTTGTCTTACCAACAGCCAGCTGCCTTTCAACCAGCAGTGAATATTTCGTCATACTTCTTCATGAAGAACTTGATGTTGCACATTTCTGCTGTTCCTGCACAATGCAGTCGTTTACAAAAGCTGTCGCTTTCAACTCGTAGCCTTCAGAGATGCTGCCATTTGTTGCACACTTCAACAGCTGATCAACAGCAATTGTCATTGTCAGCATGATATACCTACATGTTGCAGGGAGCTTGGCAATCTTGCTACTGCATCAATATTGCATGCTCCATCATCATCCGGATGCTGGCTAAGATCTATGCCGTGGCAGGCATCCCTTTCCTGTCTGATGCTGTCACGGTGCTACAGTGTCATACTTGTGTTAAGTCTGGCCCCTCTTACCCAGTAAGAACATCCAGGAGAACATTAGCAGCAAATATTCAAGCCACCAGCTGCACAGCCCAAAGTTGCTGACATACAGTCCTTGACGGTTCTGGAATCTGTCACTGCTTGCAGGTGTTGTTGAGTCTGCTGCTGTTGGTGCTCCTAAGCCCCAGCATGATGTTGGAGCTGTACACGCCCTGCACCTGGACTTGGCAGACATGAACTCGGTGCAATCATTTGCAGGCAAGCCTCAGGGATGTTGTACTGTTTAATTCGTGCCTCTGCACCGTATGCACCACACCCTGCCACTGCTGGGGCATGCATCATATGTTGCACACACAGCCTACTATTGTATCTTAGGTACAAGCACATTTGACTGGAAAGCCTTAGGTTTCAGAAGGCTTTGAGCAGCTCCCATCTTCCAGTAGCACTCACTCTGGGGCCGTTCTCAGGAATGTATTGCTGACCCAGAACTCAGTGGTAGTTCTAGTAGGAAGCCAAAGCTAATTGAGGACTGATTTCGGAACACTGCCCTGAGTCAGCTTTGGCTTCACATGTGCATAAAAGGCTAATCTGATAAATGGTCCCAACCATCTGTTGCCAATTTGATGAGACTTGCAGCCCTTTATGTCATGCACCAGCATGTAAAAAGACAATAGGCATAGAACATGGTGGTGTGCACCAGCATGTGCATGATTCATCACCCACTTGAACCATCTGCTGATCAAACTGCTGAGATTGCTTACATACTGTGTCTGGCTGCAGATCGAGTTCTTGATGCTGCTGGTGCTGTTGATATGCTCATCATGTGTGCAGCAATTGCTGGTAAACCTTACAAGCTGTCACCACAGGTAGGTGGCACACCTGTCATTTCAAATTGAATTTCAGAGGCAATCAAAATACAAGAGTGTACTTCACAGGGTGGGTGAAAAGCAACGCCTCCTTCAGTCCTGAACTTGTGAATATTATCATTGTCTATTGTGCTTGGGACCTACAATTCAGGCCTTTCGGTATTTACTTAGAAAAGCGTCATACACCTTCACATGCTGGAGGTGGGGGTTTGAGTCCGGCTCGGGCGGCAACCCTGCTCGGAGAAGTGGGGACCAATTTCTCAAATGAGAGCATTTGAATTTGAGAGATTGGCTCGAGTCCCCTGAGCCATTTGCTGGCTTGTTAGAAACCAGCGCTGGTTTGTGCTGGGATAAAAGGGGTCAATCCCATCGACTTTGCACTCAGTACAACGTTTGTACCTTTGCACCGGTTACATCATGCTCAGTGGTTGGCAACCACAACATAACAGTCGGGTGTGTCAAACATCAGGCAGCACTTTCTGACTTCCACCGCTTCACCATCTGTTTTCAATTTTATAGCTAAACGCTTGGGCTGAGCTCCCAGCTTCCCAAAGCATTGCTTTATCTGCCCATGCGATCATTGCTTGCTGTGTACACCACTGCAGGGCTATGAGATCCACTACGCAACCAACTTCCTCGGCCACTTTGCCCTGACCCACCATCTGTTGCCATCCCTGCTTGAGCAGCGTGCACGGGTGGTGGTGGTGTCTTCAGTGTTGCACACATATGCTGATGATGCAGGGCCAGATTTCAACTACAGCAGCCTCCCCCTGTGGGGATCTGTTGGGGGCTGGTGGGCATACTGCAGGTGAGCAAGCCTTGCACACAAACATAGGGTCAAAAGCCGTGCAGCTAGTATTGACTTTTTGAATGTAAATAATCTGTGATAAACAGTCTGTGACAACAAATAATTATTACAATCCGCCTACCACTTGGCTGAGACTGGCACTGTTGGAGAGTCTCCTGCAGGGCTAAGCAATTAAGTTGTTTGGGCGCATCCTTCAGTGTTGCATACATACCACTGCCAGTGTTGGCAATATTACATACATATCAATGCTGCTGAAGTGCTGATCGCGGACACATGCATTGTCCTGTGTTGTTGTTATGCCGGACGCGTGTGGTATTCTGTGAACCTTCAAGCCATGTTTGCTGCTGCTGCTGCTGCTGCTGCTGCTGCTGCTGGCACCACCTTCTGCAGAAGTAATCTTGCCAAGACGTGGTTTGGGTATGAACTGCAGCGCCGTCATCCCGAGCTGACTGTTCCCGTCTGTCACCCTGGTGTCATTGACAGCGGACTTACAGTTGTGCCAACAAACCTCCTGCAATCAGTGAAAGCATCACTGCTGATCAGCCCGGTGGATGGTACGATCTTGGAAAGCTATTTTCTTTCAGTGATGCCAATTGATTACAGTGTATTTAATGTTGGGAATGTCACTGAATATGTGTAAATGCACACCAACTGATTCTCACAACTCATTGTATGGGCCCTCTGAGATAGCTACTGCCCTGATACTTGATACATGATGGGATCAAAAACCCGGCAAAACACTGCAGATTCAGCCCATCAAAGAAAAGCAACACAAGCTGCCTTCCATTTCATGCAACAGCTTGCTGCGCAATGCGAAGTAGCCGCTGCCTGAGCACTCTCAGCCTGTGTTACACCAGCTGCTGCTCTGCCGTTCATGCTCTCAACAGGTGCCCGCACTCCCCTGTACTGTGCTTTATCCCCTGATGCAAAGGGTAACACCTTCTATCACAACGTGCTGGGCATCATCAGCAGCAGCAGTGCCAGTTACGACGTCACTCGCGCTGTTCCGCATTATGATGCTGCACTGAAGATGATGAACAGCCACAAGGGGGCAGTGAGCCGGGAAAATAGGACACCGGCAACAACAGCAGCGCCAGTGGGGCCAGCAGCACCAACAACAAATAATGGCAGTGGCAACAGGGAGAAGGTCCGGCTGGATGGTACAGGCACGAGGAAGTAAATCAACCTTTTGCTGCTGCTTCAAGTAGGCTGTATGCCTCGATGAAGAATGTTGAGTGCTGCGTTAGCTGATGGTCATATTGTGACCCACATACTGTGCTGGTTGCAGTGGCACATGTGGACAACGGTTGCTATATAGCAACCGTTGTTAACATTAACGTGCACAGTCAACTTTATTGTGCAACTTTATTGTGCAGTCAATTTTGTGATTGTGCAGCATGTGTGAATGCCATTTGCCAAATGACTGTGTTATGGAGGAATGGCCTTGCAGTTGAAGCTACATGTACTCTACACTTGCAATTGAAGCTACATGTACTATACTATTGCAATCATTGCAGCAACTACGGTAGTTGCTACCAGGCTATTGGCATGTAGCAATCAGTTGACAGCTGCACGCAGTGAGGATGTGTTGCATGCACACCCTGTAGGCTACTATTCCTGTATAACGCGCCCTGTAGCACAACTACGTCGGACGTTGACCACAGCCACACGAGTGACACTAACAGTTACAGTGTCCGTGTAATCCCTCACTGTGGAACGTAGGCGGGCCTATATGCCAGATCCATGCCCTCAAGTCCATGAAGTTTTAAGCCATCCTTAGTCTTGTCCAGTGCAAGAGGATGGATGAGCTGTAAATGGTCGTGACTCAATGTTGATCATGTACTACATGTAGTACATCCAATGGCATTCAAGCTTCCTCTCTTGAAACCACGGGCGTGACTATCTGCATACTGCCTGCCGCTGCCCATTAATGCCAATAAAAGAAGTCCGACTGCTGTGCCACACCGCGTGTGTGAGCAAGGCCGCCTGCTCGGATCAAGCTCACACAGCTAGCTGCATACGCATAGATATACATAGCAGCAATCAGGAAGGTGGACCGTTCGAGGCGTGACTGTTCACCTGCAGCATGAAGGTTGTAAGAAGGTGAATCACCCTGGTTTCCGCCCTTGGTTCCCTTCATATTTGATGTGGGGCTAACTGAACGGAAACTAACAGTTCCTCAAGGACCTACAGGTAATACCAGCAACAGATAGATGATAGAAGAATGTAGGAGCATAATCACAGAGATAGCTACTGCCGCAGCAGTTGATGGCATCAAACACCAGGGGACCCTGTAATACAGGCAAGCTGTGTATTTCCCACCATGCCACGGTTTTCAAATGCTATATGCATTATGCTGGGCCAGCATAATGCGTGCAAAAGTGTCTGTTGTGTCTTGCTTTCGAAAGTGGATTGAATTCACTGGGTAGATTTGAGGCGCGGGGCCGATGGCAGTAATGCTATGGCTGCAAAGTACTGATTATTATTATTATGTTGTGTCTTGCTTTATAAGCCTGTCACGATGATTCTTTATAAGCAATCATAAAGGAACAATGACTCGGAGCTAGTTGCATCTGATGCAGGGCAATCAATGCAGTGATGGCCATTCTGCAAGGCATGGGTTTGGGCATATATAACACAAACGTGCACATCTTTTTATAGACCGTCCGGTACAGGACATATGTGCATGCCCTTTGAAGAGTCAAAGCTTCCTCTCGGGCCGAGGGCTTCGGCAGGCGACATATGAGGAGTCTGTACTGGTCTGCTGAAAGTTGACAATCAACTATGATTTCTAGGAGTGCTTGAACTGGATAGCAAGCTGCGATTGCACGGCAGCAATGGGACGGTCTCATTGATATGATCATTTCGAAAATAGTGTTCAGGAGCTGCACATGACAAAAAATGAAGTATTAGGTTGAAAGCATGCGTGGGGACGTGCTGCCAGCGTGTGTGTGTCGACATTAGTGCGGAACTACAGGTAGCAAGAGAGGGTTAACCCTTAACAATAGTCAAGACACCAGCATGATTTGCTTTGTCATCGATAAGCAATACACATGATGTATGCGATATTAATAAACTTCCTGCAGTACGATCAGCAGCTGCTGATCTGGTTAAATAATTGCGCTCGTCGGCCCTCGAGGGCTCGGAAGTCATCAAACCAGCAGCAGCTGTTGATATTGCAGAAACTTAGGGGCTGTTTGCAGGCTCATTGACGCAGCAGATCGCTCCGGCCGCGGGGTGACAAACACGGAGGTGAGAGCGTGAACGAAGGGGGCAACGGCGCCGTGGGTCCCGCAGCAGAGGTGATGCAATCTCCAGCACTTTGATTGAATAGTTCTGGGCTGAAGGCGCTGTGATGTGCGTACGGGGTGTTGGCAAGGCATTCTACGGTACAAGAATTTCTACCATACCCATAATGTCCTTTTCCTTGAACGTGAATGAGCAGGATGTTGTGATGTGACGCCTATTCAGCATTTATACTGATATCACATCATACGTAGTACGAGATGAAGGCTGTTGAGCCCGCATCATCTTGAGCACGGAATTGGCAGGAGGCACTAGTACAGGAGTACTCCGAATGTATAGAATGGCACTGGCATCTAGGGTTACCCTGTGCAAACGTGCCCTATCTCCTGCAAACTCTTGTATTGTGCGCAGGATACCTCTACCCAGTCAACCAAGAAAGCAATAGAGTCATAAGAAGCTTCGGCTTAAGCAGCCCGAGCTGTCATGATTGATCAATTGGAACAGTCAATATTTTGCAGAGTACTCAGAGCTGCGGCAGCTTTGCTGCTTACCACAGCCCTCTGCTGCCAAGGTAGCGCAAGAAGAGCGCCAAGTCGGCACATTTGACGCTGTAGGAAACAGCTGCTTTGTCTCTGCTGCACATATCCCAGCCCTAGGCAACCTGCATTTGAATTTAACTCAAGGGTACTTGCACTGTGCAACTCAGTTTTTCAAGTTGAAAGTAGTACAGGACTTGTGAATAGGACTGATGCAGATGATGTCTGCACACATGTTAACACAGGATATACTGCGCAGGTGATGGACCTTTTGTTTTGGCCACAGCTTCAAATGATCTTTGCTCTTGAGGGCTGCACTGCACATGGTGACCATGTCTGTCATCTGTGAATGTATAAGATTATACATGATTTCATGCATTCATTTGCCTCGCATTGATACATACATTGATCTACTGTATCCAACCACACACGATGCATATGTATGCAATCGAAGGGTCCCTTGAGCTACATATCTAACGAAAAAAGTGCACTACTTTTCACTACAAGTATCACCTGCAGCTGCTTGTGAGGGGTTTTCAGACGGTAAAAACAAAACAATAAATTACTCACTTGAGTTTGCTTGATCGCTTGGAGTCATCAGCTCCTCCGCCAGGGGTGTCCATCCGCCCACTGGGCGGAGCCTGGCAGGCTCTGCTTGTGAAAAGTTTGATCGCCCATCATGCATGCATGGCTAAAGATGCTGTAGTTCCAGATATGCAGCAAGAGTGGAAGTTGACTTGGGCTAAGGCTTGCGGTATCAACTTTGAACTGTGTGCAATGACGCATGCTGGAACCATTCAAGTGATTCGGGCAGATGTATCCTAGCCTAGTCAGCACGCGGCATGCATTGTACTGTACTGCGCAGTCAACGATGAACAAATTTGCTTGCAAGCGAGCCAGAAGGGGACTCGGCGGCCTACAGGGTGCCCACATGTCCCTGTTTATTTTTTTCGTGCCATACTGAAGTCCAAGCTTGGAGGCTTGCAAGGCTGTGACGAACTGTACATCACTACCAATAAAGGGACTGTCCAGCATTTCACCCGGAGGTAAGCCGGTTTAGCAGGCAAAATGGAGGCCCTGTATACTATTAAGACGTTATTTTAGATGTAGGAGCGTGCAGACTTGTCTAGACCGTCCTGTATATGCCCTTCAGGACCTCCCCACAGCAAGCCACGTATGAGGGGTTCGTGACAGTCGATGGAACTTGATAAGCAAAATGAAGTTCAGATCTGTCTAGACGTGCAAGTATAGAACAGCGGGCTGAGGTTGCTGGTCCCTTTGATTTGATCTTTTCAAGAATAGTGTTTCAGGAGCAAATGCCGAAGCCTCAGATGATCAGATTTGAAGCGTCTTGACGTAATGCCAGCGTGTGAATGCAGACATCAGTGAGTGCGGAACGACAGGTAAAAGAGACCAGAGGGTTGAATTTATACCAGTATGTTCTGTTTTGCCATCAGGTAAGTGCGCGATATTAAAGATTATACGCGATAACAAAGATTGTTTCTTGCAATACGATCAGCAGCTGCTGTTCCAATCAGGCACATGCGCTCGTTGCTTCCCGGAAGGTTTCAACCCTACTGATAGCGTGACAAGGAAGGAGTTGTTTGCAGGCTGATTGATGCAGCAGGTTGCTTCGGGGTGGCCAACACAGAGGTAAGAGCGTGAAGGAAGGGGCGAACCACGCCGTGGGTCCCGCATCAAAGGCATTGCAACCCCCAGCACTGCGATCAAATGTTCTGGGCAGGTAGCGTTGTGGTAATGCGTACGAAATGTTGGTAGGGCGTTCTGCCATACCCATAATCTCTTCTCCGGATAACATGAACGTGAATGAGCATTTTTTTGCATCACAACAGCCTCATCAGCGTCTATACTGGTATTGAATCAAACATAGTACTAGATCAAGGCCGTTGAGCCCGCATGGCGTTCAACACGGAAGCAGTCAGCAGTTGGCAGGAGACACTCGCTGGCATCATCTGGTTTCACCCTGTGCAAGCATGACCTGTCTCAAGAAATCTTATTTGTCCGCAGGTTACCCTCACTCAGCCAGCGAACCAAGTAATAGAGTTGATTCGGCGCAGCCCGAGCTGTCTCTTGGAACAGCCAATGTTGTACAAAACACTGAAAGCCGCGGCAGCTTTGCTGCTTACCACAGCCCTCTGCTGCCAAGGTAGCGCAAGAAGAACACCCATTCAGCGCATTTCACGCTGTTGGAAACAGCTGCTGTCTCTCTGCTGCAGATGTCCCAGCCCCTCGCAGCCTGCATTCAAATTGAATTCAAGGGGTACTTGCACTGTGTTGTGTACAACACACCGTACATGATGAACAGTGCATTTTATTGGAACTGATGCAGATGATATCTCTGCACACATGCCAGGACAGCCTTCTGCGTGTGTCAAGCAAGCACCACAATCCAGGGTTTGGACCAAGAGCAGCGCAACAATGCAGTGGAGGTATCCCCACATCCTCCAACATGCTTACAGACCTCAATCATTCAGAGTGTCAGATGTATATGCATGTGTTCTTCTGCCCTGCGGCAGGAGCCACG
Organism: Coelastrella sp. MACC-549; assembly: GCA_018290735.1. Classification (NCBI taxonomy): domain Eukaryota; kingdom Viridiplantae; phylum Chlorophyta; class Chlorophyceae; order Sphaeropleales; family Scenedesmaceae; genus Coelastrella; species Coelastrella sp. MACC-549. The sequence continues at coordinate 416,539 of JABEVS010000006.1, forward strand.
GATTACCCCTGTACATTCACAGATGTATGTGAATGTATAATCATGCATTCTGCTGCCTTGCAGGGTCCTGTACTAATCCACCACCAGCACAGACTGACGTCATCTTCACTTGCAGCATCCCAGGCACAACTGCTGATCTAGGCACTTGCAGTTGGACGTGTGCAGCAGGGTCCCAAGCTTTGAACTACGGTGGTTTTGTAAACAACGTTTGTTCATCAGGGGCATGGACTGCTGGGTCATATGGAACATGTAGTCCTCTGCGTAAGTTACAGACTGTTGCTGGCTGTTTGGGTGTTGACAGTAGTTGAGCTTGCGGATTGTAGGCCACATGCCAGTGGATACACAGTTACTCAGCTTAAGACAATAACAGACAGTTCTGACAAAGATACTGCAGAAGTACTAGATTCACCTGCTGTAGCCTACTAAGTTTGTGCAGGCTTTATACACATGAGCATGCTCTAATGCAGAAGTACCATGTTTGGAGACACTAGTCTAGCAGGCAGCAAAGGGAATTACTCTCGCCCAAGGTTGCTGCCAGAATTGCCAATCTGCGTTTACTGCCATCTGCAAACAGTGCTACACCGCCGAGATGCACTACCTATGTGATAATATGAGTCAGCGCCTACTTTGCATGCGGCTGCGCAGCCGTGAACTCTTCAACTTCTGTCATGGCACCTCAACTTCCGATCAGCAACTCCCCTAGATCTCTTTTGAAAAGATATATATTCTGAGAGTATGATATCGCATACTCAAGGCTGAGCAGCAGCTTGATTGAATGTTACTTCCTCAACCTCTGATCTGCAGCCTGCACCAATCCTCCCACTAGCGTGACCAGTGTCACTTGGGACGCCAGTTGCACAGTCACTGGCAGCACCTCCTCGGGCTCTACCTGCCCCGGCACGTGCGCTTCTGGTACAACTGCTGTCAACGGTGGCCCCTCTGCTGCTTGCAACAGAGGGAGTTGAACACTGGGAGCAGGAGGTTGTCAGCTTGCAGGTGATGGATCTCAGGCAGTCAGTTGTTTTGTCCATGGCTGCGATTAGCATTATATCTTTCTTGTGGGCTTTTAAATGATCATGGCTGTCAGCTGTGAATGACAGGGTGCCCCAGACCTTCGAATGATGATATGCACTAGTTGTCGTATCTTGGTGTCATGGTGGTACCACGATATTGCTTACAATGTTGATATACAGCATACGGTACAATCATCATGCTGAATGGCTGTGTGTCAATATCAAAGCACAAAAGCATGATGGTGGTACTCACTGAGTGCACGTGGTCACTTGTCATATCACTTGTCACGTAACACATCAACATATCAGTTCATTTGCCAGCTCATCCAATGTTGCATGGCTCTAAATCTTTTACATCAACGTAAAACTTGTTGCTGCAGCGGTGCCAGCGCCTTGCGTGATGCCCCCTGACTCAACCCTGGTCAGCAACACAGTCTGGAACTGTGCAACAACGGCCTCAGGAGCTACATGCACAGGCAGCTGCGCGATTGGTGCTGCTGACCTTGTCAGTGGACCACCTGTAGCAGCCTGTACTGATGGCCAGTGGAGTTACTCCTCAGGAGCATGCACAGGTACTCTACCATGATATAATAGTGACACAACCTTCCTGTCCTCATCCGATGAGGCAAGGGCCTTTGTACAACTTCTTGAACAAGGCCGTGTCCCCTGCTAGTTTCATAAGAGAAACAACCAAGTCAGTTCTGCTGTGGCATAGGCTTGAGCTCAAGCCCACAATCTAGGTTCATGTATATGTAGTGTCATGCCTAGTACGACCCTAGTGTATGTCATTTGTTTGGTGTATGCACATTCATGTAGTGTGCCGAATGCATGCCTTCACAAAACAGCAGGACGCAAAACATTCGGCAGGCCTGTGTACTGCCTGTTTTTCCTGGGTAACAAAATCATGAGGAATATATACTTGCCAACCTAAATGACCTGTGTCCTTGAGCGCAGTAGCAACTTTATTCACAAATGCGCTCAAGCTATGCCATACGGTACGTGGGCAACTGACCCAAGATGTACTGCTCTGCTGCAGGTTGTCTCACCAGCCAACTTCCAAGCCTCACCAACAGCAGTTCCTTCACCTGGCCCAACAGCTGCACGTCCTCAGCATCAGCAGCAGCCAATACAGTGTGTGTGGGAGTGTGTAAGGCTGGTTACACTTTATCTGCAACTGGGGCCCCACAGACAACATGCCTGAATGCAGTATGGCAAGCAGTCACAGGAGGATGCCAACCACTGGGTAAGGTCTTCAGGGTTGAGGATTGCCCTCAAGTGGAGCCTCCACTTGCTGGCCAGTAGCTAGCTAAGAGAACTAGCGCATGGCATGCAGCATAGCCCCGGCAGAGAGGTCTTTGAAACAAATTGATGGTCAATAATCATCAGCCTTTGAGAGGCTTGCGTGGCCCTTGTAAGCTGCGGCGGCGCATGCACCAGAGGCAGCAAAGCCTGTGTGAGCCGCTCTGCGCTGATGGCATCAGGACGTGTTGCTGGCATTGGATGCACACAAACATGCCTGCTGCACATAGACAGTGCTGGTCCTAAGCGCCAGAGCACTCCTAGCCCAGCACTGCCCTGGCGTTCAGGGACTGCTGAGCATTCCTGTTGTTTTTCCTGTGAAGATAAGTCATGCTAGCAGGTTGGCCAATCAGTGCCATGAAAACAGCAGTACTCGGAACAACTGAGCTGTTGTGGCTGCCGTCTCAGGTCACCAACAAAATGACTTGCGATCATCCCATGGAATGGCAATAATGTATTATTTGAATTCCTTAGTTGTCAAGCAATAATGGAAGTCTGCCTCACATTCGATTCTGTGCTGTTTATGGATACACATATATGTTGGTTGAGCTATGATCATAGTTCAAGATTCTCTGCTGCGTAACTCCTAGTATGAGGGTAATCAAATGCTATAGACACTAGCTTGGTGAAGGTCAATTGATCAGCATCTGAACCTCCTTTCTCGTGTTCTGTTCGCAGCTTGCACGGGCAACCCCAGCTCTACAATTGTCCTAGATGCCATCTGGAGCTGCCCAGCAACCACCCCATTTATGAAAAATTGCACCGGTAACTGCAGCAATACCATAGGCAGCTCAGAACCGCCAGTTGCGCTTTGTGGGAGTCTGGGACAATGGGCTTACGCTGGGGGGTCATGCAAAGGTAAGACAACAGTGCCTGCTATACAAATTTCTGTGGGTCCAGGGGATTTAGACGCCCGCACATCTCAACATACATGCTCTGTGTGAATCAACGATGTACTACAAACCAGGTCTGATTATTGCCATTCAAGCATGGTGTGCGGCATTGTGTATGTTGACGACCGCTATGCCACTTGCTGTACAGGTGCATCACTGATGTAGGTAGATCTTCTGTTTGGGGGAAAGGGGAATCACTTACGGCACGTGGCGTCATTTGCATTGTTTGGGATGGCAATCTGCATGTACAAATGTTCACATTTAGATTAAGCAAGTAGATAAGCACGATTCACAACTGAGCCATGCCTGAACAACTGTGCCATACCATGGATTTAATTGATCTAAGCATTTTGAGAGCTGTGTGCTACCCCACTGCCTAGCTCAGGTGGCCAGCACTATTTGCGAGGGATCTAATCAGACACTGCATGTTGCTTGAGATTCCTGCAGGTGCAGGCAAGATCAGATATTTCACAGTCACAGGTCCACCTGGGTCGCTTGCCAATGTGTTTAATGCCATTTTCAAGGCCATAAATGATGGCACAGCTTACCGGCTCATGTCTTCGGTGATTGGCGCGTTCAGATCAGCTGTTCGACAGACGTTGCTGGGCATATTTCCACAAATGTCAGGTGTGGCTCATTGTTGTGTATCGTATACTGCTGCCAGAATCCTCTAAGGAACACTTTACATCATAAAGTACATAGTACAGTACAGTAGACTCTCACACTTCACGAAAGTTTCGGGCGAAGGCCTTAGGGACACTTCTGGCAGTGGCAGGTGACACCATGGGGGGATACACACTGCTTACCAAGCAATCTTGGCAACTTGCCAAGATTGCTTGATAGTCACTTGATGGCAACGTATTAGCAAGCATAGGTGTTGCACTGTCAGATAGCCAATATCTTGCAAGACTTTGCAGTGCAAAGTATCATACTTGTGGCTACCTGTCTACTTTACATCTGTGATGCAGCATGCCAACCACCTCCCTCACACTGTGCCCCACCTCGTAGATGATTTTATCAACAGTGGGGTTGCCAACATACACAATGGTTGTGTACTTTTGTACAAACTCACAGCAAAAACAATCCATGCATTCAAAACCTCCAGTGCCCTTCACTTGATGATCATAATAAGGTTGCTCTGCTGCTGCTGTTCTTCTAATGCCAGATTTGACAACTACACAGCTGTTGAACCTCTGGATAGCTCAAGCTAATCAAAGTGGCGCATTTGTCGGGCGGAAGCTGCTTACAACGGACCAAGACTATATCACTGTGGGCTTCCAGCTGACTAGTAGCACCGGGATGGTCAGCTATGCACAGGAACAGTTCATTGATCTGCTCCTTGCGAAGCCAAGCGTGGTGTCATCTGCTGTAGGATGGGCAGTGGGAGCTGCTATCAAAGAGAACCTGCTGCCTCCAACAACCAACTTCTCAGGAGTAGGTACCGCACATGTTGAATTGCTAAGTTAACCAGTTCTATTTGAGTTTATGGACCACTCAACTCTCCCTGACGCAGCATTGCCGGACTTTTCTTCCTTACCTTATGCAGTGGTGCATCACGGACTGCGAAGCGGTTTCACAGTCTGCAGCGCTGGCAGTTGTGCTTCCTGAGTCTGACTCACCATGACATACCTACATCTGGCCACTTGCTGACTGATTTCTCACATTGTTCTTGCATTTCAAGCAAGGGCCTTGCTGATGTTTGGACTTTTTGAGTCAAAGCCCTTCAAGGGCATAGCCTGCACATGAGTGTCAGCAGCATAGGTGGACAGCTCATGAAGTATGCACGGCTTACCTGCCGCATGTGGTAACAAGATCTCATATCACGATGAGTCATCTGAAGATTTGCTGCTTGTTATGTTACTGCAGATTGCTGCTGGTATGAGCGACTCCACTGGACAATTCCTGGGCACCCCTGTGACAAGCGATGGACGTAAGTCACGCTGCAAGCAAATCAGTTGAACAACAGTGTTGCACTTCAGCAGTGCAGGGCCTGCACTGTTTGCACAGCACATGTACGGTATGTGTATGGTATATGAAGCAGAAACATGTGACTACCTCAACCTGAGGCTTACATGTTGTGTAAGGTTCATGACACTGGCGGCTGGTCATTGGCTGCCATGACTCTAGCTGTCAGAATATCATGTTGGGTTGCAATCACTGCCTGTTGGCAGCAATCCCAACCCAACATAGTATGCTGACATCTAGAGTCATGGCAGAATGCCAACTGTGCTTTGGCAAGTTGACTGACTCTCCAACGCATGATTGATGCAGCCAATAATTTTGACCTTAACCATCATGGCCATCTCAAGAGTTGGGTACAGGTCTACTATCAGCTAGCATGCTAGCTGACAGAAGACTGTATCACCCTAGCATAGGATTGCACAATCGCATGCTAGGGTGAAGCCAGTCAAGTAATTTAATTCAACTCTTGGCAACACTGCCAAATGCTGGTCGTCCTCTGTGTGCCGCAGCTGCCTGCTTCCTGATATTTCAAACCAATGACAGCCTTGCACAGGCAAATACTTCAGCGGCAGCCACTGCCCTGTGCCCTGGCACTACAGCCATCTTAGCGGAATTCCCCTATGTATCTTCCAGCATCGTCAACAGCGTCAGCTTCTCAGCAGTGGCCACTAATACAGCTGGAGATGGAGGCGCCGATCCCAATGTAACCTGCACAGTGTCAACAGGTGAATTGGCAGTTCTAATGGCTTACTAGGTAGACTTCAAATGTTCAAGGCTGAGTGTATTCAGGTACCTTGATTGCACTAATGAACAATTCACCTTTGGGGTTGCAAGCATGCATGAGCATGTGCTGCCTGGTCGCTAAGTGTTTGTGTTGGAGGCTGCACCCATGACTCTGTAGAGTTACCTGATATCATGCCGGATCGATCCTGAGCACTGTGCTGGCACGTCTGCTGCTTGACACATGTTCACCTGACCTTGCCTGCCCTGAGATGCGTTGCACCTGGTGGCATTTCTAAAGACTGCAGCCTGCATCAAGAAGGGAGCTCAGCCTAGGCAATGCCTTGCTTGTGGTGGATCAGGTTTTCACCTGCTTCAACATGCACAGACGTTATTCGATATCCTGCAGGCTGGTGCGTACGCAACACTCCTTGAATCTTACACCCCTTTTCCTCTTGCACCGGTGGCATCAGGTGGAACTGGATCAAGCCCAACTGCTCGTGTGAACTGCACACAAAACGATGGCAGCCCATATCCGCCCAACTTCTTGTATTCAGTGGTGCTGACGACTACATTCAGCTGCAGTGGCAGTCCAAGTGCTAGGGCATATGCCAGTGCCAACTTTGCAGTGAAAGGCGGCCCCAGTGTCACAATACAGCAACAGGGCCCGGCAAAACCGATGGTCTGCTCTGACGCGCTGGTTGCCTCTGTCAACTACAACTTCACCGTGACTGCTGATGCAAGTGCAGGGCAGATTGCCCTCGCTGTTTCTCCTCAACTGCAACAACTGGCTGCAGCTGCAGGCACAAACTGCTCAGCCAAGATACTGCCAGGTGGGAACCTCGAAAGCTGAGGTGTTGCGGCTCTCGGCATATCATCACCACAGCGCAATGTACTGTACTAGATCCTGATCATTCAAAGTACACCTACAAGTATGTGGGTAAGGAAGTCTGACCCGCCAAAAACAAGTGCTAGTAGACGACTAAATGCCTAGCCTAGGGCATGCCACACTCTAGTAGAGTACTGACAAACCGTCTTGCCATGGCGAGTAAAACAGGGGTGACTGCAGTGGGGGTAAGGTTGTACCTGCAGTTTTCTGGGGTCTGCTCAGAATCGCATTCACCCTGAATGAATGAGTGAATGAATGAGGAATGAATGACTGACTGCATGCACTGGCTCTATGCCATGACTCTATCTACTATGAGCCAGAACCAGGTGTCTATCATCAGCATTCCATCCAGCATTGCATTGAGCTAGACAGTTGGTACAACTGCTGATCAGCACTGTTCTCCAATGGGTCAAGTTGTATGTGTGCTTCAGGTCATTACCTGATGTTTGCTGATGAACAGCATGTTATGCTGCTGCTGCAGGGCCTCAGACCACAGTAGGCAACTTGTCTGTTATCACTGGTACAGCCACAGTGACATGCCAAGGGCCTTTCTCCAAGCCTCCTTCCGCCCTGAACATCAACCTTACGCTGACTGCAAGCTTGCAGGACTGCGGGACCACAACAAAGACAGCAAAAACTCGTGTGTCTGTTGTCTGCTGCAAGAAAGGCAGCAGCTACGCCAGACAACAAAAGATGGGTACAAAACATGCAGTATGCTTCAGCCATTATTCACCTGGCACGAGCCCCAAAGACTGCGGCAACAGCTCAGCTGTTTTTGGGCTCTATAATCAGGGACCCGCCACAGCTAAACTGTCGTTTTTTGATGGGAATACAACAAAGTGTGTTACACGGGCAACAGTGGGGACCGCCGTCATGAGCTGCGACAGCGGCAACACAAAATTGGTCAACTTCCAACTACAAAGCAGCAACAGGGACTTGGCGGCTGATCAACAGTTCCTGCTATCATGTGCACCACCAAGTCTCAAGGCTGGAACATGTCCAGGAAAGTTGCAGTGGCAGGATGTGGATTTGAAGGGAGTGAATGCAACAGTTGGGTTATCAGGCAGGACGAAGGTCACAACCTTCAGTGCTGCCCTGCCTGCCGGGGCTAGCTGTGACTGCCAAGACGCTGTGTGGGCTGTGTATGAATCAGGAGTGTTTGCAGGACTGCCAGCTAGGCAGTGCAGGTAGGCGCCATCAGATACTATCTGATACAAAGTACTACAAAGTACTTTGTCGGCACAAGGGGAACAACCCAAGGACTTTTGGTCTAACTTGAACTAGTGTAGTTCTGTAAACTGCTGTTCTCATACGCATGTGTGTGCACTAGTGGTCATCTCACATGTTTTTTGTTGTCCGCTAGTTGGTTGGCTCTCCACTTGACGGACTGGGGTTGAACAGCAGAGATGCAAGTGCCACTCGGTGATTTACTACAAACTGTTTCTACTTTCAGCAGGCATAAAACCCACCCAGGTTGGCTAGTAGCCACTGGCAGTGCACTAGCCTGCTGCACATTTCTCGTTGATTCAGACACTGCTGCCATACAGTGCATTATTGGCCCATGCATATGCATTGATGCTTGGTTTGTTTGGTTTGTGCTTGTGCGTTCCTGCGATGTTTTGGACATTCCATGTCATAAGTTACAAGGCTCTGCCACAAGAAAGTTTCTTCTATCCCAGTGGGGATGAACTGCGTGAAGTTGTTGATCTCAATCCAGCATCTGAGACTCTTCATCAGCAGGCGGCAGATGCAAAGTCAAACCTTGATTGAACCAGGCTACAGGAACGGATGTGACTGCATCAATTATGGGTGATGGTTGAGCATTAATTGCAGTGGAATTGTGGGGTTGCCAAGGGTCTGTGACATTGTGCCTTCCCTCAATTTGCTCTCAAGGCGCCGTGCCTTGGTAAGGGCTGCTTTGCCGGAGCGGGTAACACTGCTGCATTGACTAGCTGGTACTTTCTCTTATGGCATAACCTTTGAAGTTCAACTCCGAATGAACCGGGCATAATCTCAGTTCAACAGGCGACGGTAGCAGCGACTTTGGTGCAATCAAGTGCGGCACTGCACTGCCTATTCTGCCCATGTCGCAGCAAGCCTTGTTGGGACTACTAACTGTCAACAGTGATTGTGTCACACAATTAACGGTTCAACAAATTGTCAGTCACTACTAGTGAGTGTAGACTCATCTATTGATTGGCATCATTTCATCTGCAAGGTTGAGCACCCGGTGTAACGGTTACAGCACCTATAAATCTAGAGGTGATATGCGTCTGGTTAAGGTTATAATTGATCAGTGCAGGCCCCGACGAGCACTTGCCCAGTGCATGGCATGCACAATTGCTGACTGTTTCTGCATGGCCCATGGTGGCAAATGGGCCCTTGTAGGCTATATCACTGACTGTCATAAACTTGTGCCTCCAAAAGCACAACAGGCACTGCCTGTTGAAGATACGGTATTTTCTAGAGTGTGTTCAACCTTAGTAAGGATGTATTTGTGTCCCAGAGATTGTCATTGGCAACTCGCCTGTGCGTATGTCTGAATTGGAATGCGATGAAAGGTACAACACATGCCCTTTGCATATACAACGTAACGTCAGCAGGTATCAATGCAGCACACATGACATCTCTGTTACGTGTTTCATTGGGTGCACGTGACCTCCCTGTTGCCACAGGTAGGTGGTCTTCTGATGCTGACACAGGACAACGTTTGCCCAGACAATTGCGTCACTGTCAACACTGTGCTTCAGGTTCCAGTGGTGATGAGTTTCATATGATTTTTGAGTGTGAGTGGTACAACCAAGTGCGGTCCCGTTTTCCCCGGTTGTTTGAGCAGTTTGGTGGCCATGACACCTTGCATCACTCTATCACTACAGCTGGTCCTCATATGGCACGTTTCATGGGTCAGGATAAGCGTTTTGTGGCTGCATGTGTTCATTTGTGCTGGTTGTTGCGTTGCAATCCAAATACACCTATGACTGTTTTGCATAATCTTTCTGAGTCTGAGTTGGAGGTTGGGTCTGATGATCTTTTGCAAGTTGAACTTGCAGATATTCAACCGGGTTGAATCTGGTTTCTGCCTTCTTTCTGGTGTGCCCTGATGAGCCATCAGTTGGCTCCTTATGGCTGGAAACCCTTGAGGTAACTTGTAGTAGTATCTAGTATCATACTGAGTAGTAGTATACAGGCCCTGTGTAACTTCTCCCCGGGGGGAGGTTTGTGCCACAGAACGTTTCAACATATCTTCGACATATCAGATGTTCTATATGACCATATTGTGGAAAGTATTTATGTCAATGATTTAGTATGTCGCGATTGGCGTGGCGTGCAGCTCGTGGAGCTATGTCATGATGGCTGATGAGCTGTTGCACTCATGGTAAGCCTTGTCATCCCCGGAGGTCATGGTGATTTCCCCTGATGCCCTTCTGGGGCCATGTTGTATTGTAAAGTATGGTATGGTCATAGTTGTCTGATTCTGCCCTACTGTTCACAACCAATACACGGTGTACGCCCTGCACCCGGGGCTGACGGCACAATATGGCTGTCGCAATCCCTGACTCAGGAATTGCTTGATGAAAGGCTCTTACTACTAGTGGTGTGACACTAAAGTGACACTACGTATGAGCCATCAGCTGCTGCACCTGGTGGCCACAGAAGCTCTCTGAGGCCCAGTGCACTGGCCAACAACTGTTGTGTGGCTTCAAGCCGTAAGTTATAACTTATAATCATGCTAATGTGACTGGCCCAGTATCCCTCATTAAAGACACACTCTGGCAGGTGGCATCGTATGACAGCTGACAAGCTGGGCCTCATGGTGCCGCCATTTGGCAATCAGGCCAGCCTGGGGGCCAAGCCTTGGCCAGTGGTCCAGAACGTTTCATGGGTCAGGATAAGCGTCTTGTGGCTGCATTTGTTCATTTGTGCTGGTTGTTGCGTTGCAATCCATATAGACCTATGCATGTTGTGCATAATCTTTCTGAGTCTGAGCTGGAGGTTGAGTCTCATAATCTTCTGCAAGTTGAACTTGCAAATATCCAACCGGATTGAATCTGGTTTCAGTTTCTTTTTGGTGTGGCCCCATGAGCCATCAGTTGGCTCCGTACGGGTGGAAACCCTTGAGGTAACTTGTGGTAGTAGTAGTAGTAGAATGAGATCCCTGATAACTCTGCAGTGGTGTTCACCCGGCAACGACAGTGATCCCTCAGCTGTATTTTTCCACCAGCATACTGCGTGCAAACTTTGAATGTGTCTGTTGTTTTGTGTCTATCTGATTGAATCTTTATCAGCAACTGCTGTAACAAAACCCTGAACAATTACCTTGCTTTACGCGCAGGCTGCATACTGCATTGCCAATTGCCATCAGTTGAGCTGGTGCTTGTCCTTCGAGGTAAGTTGCACACGGTGAAAAACAGGGATGGCAGCTAGCGCTGCTGTTCAGACTCTGAGGAGGCAACCCTTCAAAGTTTGAAGTTCAAACAGCAGCTACCATCCGTGGGCTCTCCGACAGAGTTCCAACACTTGACGCTGATGTACAGGAGCTGCGGCTGCCAGCTTGAGTCAATACCAATCGCCTCAAAGGCAGGACAGCAGCAAGCAGCACAACATCTGCACGCAAGAGGCTGTACATACAAACTCTGCCGACCTTGGCATATGTATCATCATGCTTCATGATTATGTGGTATCAGTAGTAAGATGATGATGATTGACTCACGTTGCGGACAGTGCATGCCCAAGTGTGCGGGAGCAACAGTGCGACAACTCATGCAGTCGCGCTCAAGCAGTGCACAGCGTATGCATCTTTGATAGCACATCTAACGTTTACCTGAATATCTGCAGCGGTTGCTGGAGCTTTGTGGCCAACGTATCAGCGTCAGTGAGTCACACCTAACGTCCCCCTCCCCCTTCTCGTATTATCTCGAAATTAGAGAGGCAAACTTTGTACTGTACAATTACAAGATTTAAACTGTGTGTGTGTGTGTGTGCTTGATCGTTGTCCACAGGCCGTCTTGCTCTTGCGACAGCAGGTAACTTTCCAGGATGGGACTGAATTTTTCGTCTTTGGGGCCCCTGTTGGCTGGTGCCACGGCTGATCAGGTGTGTTCGGTTCTCTTACGTATATAACTCCTGCATTGAGGCCAATGTGATCTGTATCAATGACCCAAAACATGCGGGCCACCATCTACTGTAGCAGCTCGCATGCATGGATACCTGTATCAACCGATCGTAGTCCGACTGCATGTGATCCTACATTTCGAATCTTTGCATAATGTATACAGCTGAATGAGCTTCCCTCGCCAGTATGTCATGGCTGCCTTTGATACCAATATGTCAAACAGTAGCAGCAGCAGCAGCAGCAGCAGCAGCAGCAGCAGCAGCAGCAGCAGCAGCAACAAATGAAATGAATGCCCATGCACCTACACCTTACAAACCTTTCTTTCAATTAAGACCAGATACAAAGCAGCATATAATACAATTCGTGTGACAGCATCACCTATCGTGCCCAGCTAACACATCTACGAGCAACTGACAGATACACAGTGGCATGAACTCATACGCTCTTTCACCACACTGCAGCCCAAGACAGTGCTTGTTCCCCCAATGTTTGAGAGGGACTTGAAGGCCAGATCTCGGATGGTGAAATCGTCATATGACTATCTGTTTGCAAAACCCAGCTTGAGGTGGCTATTTGAGGACTACATGAATACCGGTAGGTGCCTATCTGCGCTCTTGGCACACCTGCGCTCTCGGTACACCTGCAGTACCTGGAAGATGGTTTATCACATTGTTGGGTCATATGTTATTATTACATCCTATGAAGCATCTTTAGTGTGGAAAGTGTGAATCATCTAATTTATATGTACAATAACTATAACAGTATGAGATATATGATGCCTAGCCCTGTCTGGTCTGCTGCTAGGCAGGTCTGGACCACCACTTTATTATGTAATGGTTTACATACTATATTGTGTGATGAATTACATGATATATTACATGATATTGTGTGTAACGGATATTCTGCAGGATTGAACACGGTGTTGATGTTTGCGCCATCAGCTGACCCAAGAATATCGGTCAAGGCAAAGCTGGGACAAGCCGATAATGGTGAGACGGACGAGGCCAGCAGTGACAGCAGCAGCAGCAGCAGTGGCAGCAGCAGCAGCAGCAGCAGCAGCAGCTATAGTAGCAGCGGCAGCAGCAGCGGTAGCAGCGACAGCAGTATGCAACAGCAATGAAGAAGGAACTAGCATCAATAGCTGAAAGGGACACAGAGGTTGGAGCACGCCAAGTAGCAGCAGCAGCAGCAGCAGCAGCACAATCAAGTTGTGGCAGCAGCAGTGTAACGGCATTGACAATGGCAGTGGCAAGCAAGCAGCAGCAGCAGAAAAAAGGAAGAAAGCAGAGATGAGTACAGCAGCATTGAGAGCAGCATCAAGACCATGCAGTGATAGATAGCAACCGCCGCCGCAGCCGCAGTAGCAGCAGCACTGTTATGATGAAATAGCATTGTTGATAGCAGCAGCAGCAGCAGGAACAACGCAGCGATAGATAGATTGCAGCAGCAGCAGCAGAAGTAGCAGCAGCAGCAGAGTAGTGATAGGAGCAGCAGCAGCAGCAGTAGTGACAGTGTGAAGCTCAGCTGGCTGCAGCAGGATTACATTTAGAGGGGGTTCTGTGTTTTCATCAGCTCAAAATACTCAGGGCGAATCTGCCTGTTATATCACGATCCTCAAAATGACACTTGGAACAGTTGTGTGACATACCATGGCATACACAACATAAAACCTGGCCCCAGAGGAACACCCCGGAGGAGCCAACATATGGAAGTAGTCCTTTACTTTCAGAGCTAATTGATATGTGCTGCTGCTGCTGCTGCTGCTGCTGCTGCTGCTGCTGCTGCTGCTGCTGCTGCTGCTGCTGCTGCCAGGCATGATGTCAATACGCTACCAGCCGTTTGGAGTTGTTGAGCCCTTGTGCTTTGTAGATGTGAAAGCAAGCCCCAGGGTAAACAAAACGATTCAAGAAGAGTGTAACAATTTTCTCTATTTGATCATGCAGAAGGGAACCGTCCTAGAAGAGATCATATTGGTTTTCAACACAAACCTGACCATCCTTGAATTTTCTTTGTTGTTTTTGTTCCGTTTCTGTTACAATGTGGTTGTCTCTTGTATTCCAGCCAGGACACTCAGCAGATGATCAAATCATTATCCTGTAGGTGGTCAATTCCAGTGCATGTCTGCGGTTGCAACAGCTCCAGCACAGCTGTACAGTATTCACACGGCTTTTCGTTGTTGCCTTCCCTCCTGCGACAATAGAAATAATAATATAATATATATATATATATATATCGTTTGTTGCTGACACGGGACATACTACAACACAGCAGATCTGCTCTCTGGAAATACATCACTACAAGCTCATGAGGCGGTCTTGATTGCCGCAGGATTGCCTGTCTCCCAGAAACAAGCAAATCAAAAACCTAAAAACACCTGAATTATAAATACAAAGCATGAGAGGGAGAGAGGCTACGCGCAGCACCTCATGGTGTTGGCGTGATTTTGACAAAGCGTGAAAACTATGAGCTCCATGCAGTTGGCCCCATGAGGGAAAATTTATAAAATTAAATAGAGGTGCACTGACCGACTCTTATCATTCCTTTTTTTGGCTGACATGATGTACTCAATGCTTATCCTTGGCTGCAGTCCCCAGGTGATGTTACTTTGAGGGCCTGTGCCTTTTCAACTGACACTGGCCTCGGATCATTCGCAACACTGCCTCTGGCAAAACACATCTCAGGTGAACCAAGGATGGGTGCCGTCCTTTTCCCTTCTCACTGCAGCAGTTGCTGCACAGTAGCATGTACATTGATTTTACACACACACATACAGCTGCTGAGTCCAGATGTCCTATCAAAATCAAACACTATTATTTATTTAGGTTTCTAAATGAAGTAATGATCATATTAACAAGAATTCAGTGAACTGTGTCTGGAAGCTACCAGCTTCAGTCTCCAGCGAGCAGTTGTGGGTCATCTGTGCTGTCTCTCAGCGATGAAACAAGTGAGACAATGTCCAGCAGCAGCAGCAGCAACAGGAGTGAGCTGTGCAATGTTGTTCCAGCAGCCTCTTCTGCTCGAGCAGCTGTTCAATCTCAAATTTTCATAGTATCTAGAAGGCATATCAGAGGTGTCATCTGGTTCATGCAGCACTCTGCAATTATCATCAGCTCAGCTCACATCAACCTTCTTTACTGAGGTTTCGCACTCATGATAGGCCTGTGCGTCCACTGACTGCTGCTGCTGCTGCTGCCGCTGCTGCTGCTGCAGGCAAGCGAGCGGAGGTTGGTGTTCGCTACAGCTCTCCTCTGTGGACGGCAGGAGCGGTGATGCAGCCAGCAACGAACAAACTGTCACATTTGTGGCTGTGTGGCCGCAATCAAGGCTTGACAGGTGGGCATAGGACATAGCCATATTGTATATATATATATATATATATGGTTCTGAAGTGTAGAATGCATTACCTATGTTAGCAGCAAGCAGCTGGAGCAGCCACAAGTTGACGGTCTGCCGGTATGTATGCACAGTTTACTTACTTTGTAGTTGTGGAGTATGCATGCTTTCATGATCACGATGATGCCCCAGGGATGCTGGTTGCCAAGCAAACAGGTGCTCATGCTCATATGATCATGCATGCATGCAAGAAACAGTTGCTGCTGACTGCTGTTATTTCTGTTATTTTTTTCATGATTTACAATTTACATCTGATTTTGAGAAATTTATTTATTTCCTCAAGAGATGTGCAGGATAGAGGAGAGAAAGGAGGGAGGGGAAGGCGGGGCTGTCAGGACATGCATATGAAAATGCATATGCTGTATTTTGCAGGTGTTGCTGGGTAGGCATTCTTGTGCATGATGTATTAGAAGATGCATCATATGATGGCGTCAGCTTGTTCTGCATGATGTATTGCCCACAGTATGCAGTGACTGATTCTCTTTGTGTTGATTCATCTGGTTGCTGTTGTATGCCTGTAGTTGGTGTGCAAATGCGGCCTGGGCTGGCAGTGCATGACATCAGCGGCAGCTTCGCAGACGCTCTGGCAGCACTGCCCGGCAGCAGCACCAGCAGCAGCAGCACAGCCGCAGACAGCGGTGATGTGGCCAGATGGTTGAGGAGCGTATCGAGTGTGGCGGTCAGCTACAGCCCGGAGGGTCGAACGCGAGCAGGTGCGTCCTTATGAGTTCGGGGAGTTCAGCACTCTGCGTTCTAAAGGACAGCTTAGTAGTGCAAGACGGGTATTGCGCGGATTGCGTCGAGACTGAAGTCTTTACGATGCTGGGGTGAGACACGTTCGCGGACACCAAACGTGAATCGTGCAAAGGCGTGCTGAGGCGGGTATTGCACAGGGCATCACAGCAGTGGTGCAGATTTATATCCGCAACGCCGCAAAGGGTATATTTTGATAATTTTTGCGCGTAGTTGGGTTGTTATGAGTCTTAAGATGGGGAATTCGTAAAATTTTTGGGGTCATAAGGCCAAATGCAGTGTCAGCATTGATATTACCCGACAGTCGCCATATTGGCATCCAGCGTGCCTGGCACGCGCCACCCCTTGTAGCTCAGTGGTAGAGCGGGAGACTGTAGTCGCAGAACTGATATCTCTAGGTCACTGGTTCGATCCCGGTCGAGGGGAGGAATTTTCTCAGGTTGGCGCTGTGTTTTGTGGTGATGCTCATGCCGCAAACTCTGGGACATTATCGCTGTGTTAGTAGCGGTTATGTTACAAGCATCCATTGTGCTTGCTCCAGATACCACTTGCCGCAGCGCTGTTTTATGATTGCGCTGTGCAAACTTTCATGCTGCATCTCCCACATCAGCCACTCAAAATAAGTCCTGGCCTCCCTGTTGGACTTATTCTGTACCTTTGCTCTTGTTGTTGTTGCTGCTGCTGCTGCTGCTGCTGCAGGCCAGCACTCATTCACTGCATCCATGGAGATGCAGGAAGGCAGGAACTTCAATATCTCATTCTTCCAGGTGCGCTGTGGTTGTTTATGCCAGCTAAGTTAGCTGTGTGTGGCATTCGACAGTCCTCTGCATCAGAGTAGCAGCCGTTGGTCCTTTGGCCATAATATATTGTGAAGGCAGCAAGAATTGTACATGTAATTGGATTCTATTGCTATTTGCAGATAGTAACAGACTATTTTGGTTTTATTTTCATCATACAGCTTGAACTGCAGCAATATAAGCAGTGTTGTATCGTGAATCATGCATGCTGCTCAAGGCAACTAACACTGCCGACAGCCGTCCCAAAAAATTTTAAATTCAGTGAACAAGGAGTGTGCAGCAGCATGGCTCTGTATTGCTGCCCGCCTGCCACCATGCAACCATTCAGTGTCTGTATGGTGTTTTGAGTTGCTGCTGCTACTGCTGTCTGTCTGTTTTACTGCTGTTGCTGCCTGTCTTACTGCTGCAGCACATGGCAGCAGTGCGTGAGATCTTCAATCCTCTTGAAAAAGATGATGTGATCGGGATCACAAACTACATTGACGTGGGGCTGCAGCTGCATGTGCCGCTGGCAGCAGCAGCAGCAGCAGAAGGCAAGGTGGTGGCAGCAGCAGCAGACGGGGATGCCACTGCTGCAGGACTTAAATTGGCAGCAGCATGGCAGGTACTGTACAGATACAGTCCTGCTAGTGAGCTCTGTTTATGTACATATGTATCATCATTCAAAAATTTTATGTATTTATTTTCAAATATTGTATGGATGCTATGCAGGTACTGTACAGATACACCCCTGCTGGTGAGCTCTGTTTATGTACCATATGTATCATCATCAAAAACATTTCATGTAACTTACATTAGAATTATTGTATGAATACTATCCACAGCCTATATGTTTAATACATGATTATTCCTGGTCTCAATTGTCGACTATACTTTCTTGACGTTAGTGAGTTCATATTCTCAGGGCAAGGAGACTGACCTAAATCAGTCATAGCTTGTCCAGGAAGTGTCACAGTGCACATCATGCAACACGCTCCGACAATGCTCTGAGGCCATGCTGTATGCACTCGGCTGATCACCGAGTGCATACAACTTACATAACTCTAGATTTTCTTTATGCTCATGATCAGTTTGAAAACCCGCATGTTTTGATGCTATCATTCTATCAATATACAGGTGAACAAGAATGTCTACCTTAAGGGCCGTCTAGGTGGGGATAGTGTTGCTCTCATGGCCGGGTTCAAGTCCTGGTTCCAACCAAGCATAGCCCTGGCAGCAGCAGTTGATTACAATTTCGTCACCGGCAAAACAAGATCTGGGTTGACCGTACAGGTGGGTAAGCTTAAATACAACGTATTGATTGTATACAACCGTATATAGTTGTGTATGATAAAATAAGATAATAAATAAAGTCTACCACCTGGATTCTGTACATGAGAGAGGATGATAGTGCTTGGTGCTCGCCATAATGCATGACATGTAATCATACTGTACAAAATGCATGCCATGAAGTAATTATCTGGTACTAAACATCAATGCTGTGGAGTGGCAGTTCAGAGGGCGGGCAGCAACCCAAATAATCTGTCAGTTATGACACCTGTACAGCCATCACATGATGGCACGTGTGTCTTGATGCACATTGATCGCAGGTGGAGAATTTCGGTCGTTTGCGGTACGAACGCTCTCGTGATGCATTAGCTCATGGCAGGATCCTCACCCAGAGACATGAGGCCACAAATGCTGAAATCGCAATGGCCGAAGGCAACCGACCATTGGTACGTGCAATGAAACACAATATTCCTGTTTGTTCCTTTTTGCATCGTTTGAATCTGGTGGGTCAATGGGACAACAAAAACAATGTTATAAACTTGACTGCGTGACCATTACATGCACCACTATCTGTTGGCACCACTCTGTCTGGTGAGTCAGTACTGCTGCTTCAAGAAACAGGAGTCAACCACCTGATAGAGGCATGCGAAAAGACAGTGGTGCATATACCAACAGTTGGTGAATGAGCAAAAATGAGCATCACTGTTGGCTTCTCTAGCTGCCCCTCAGAGGGGCTAGAAGCTGTATGCTGGGGTGCGTCACTACCTGTTCGTCTGTCTCCTATGGAGTGCTGATGCATTGTTTTGCGGGAGTATCGCATGCAATCAGCTTGCAGCTGTCACACATGAAGTCCCTGGCTGGAAATGTCTGTTGCAATCATCACCACCAGCCTTCCTGCTGCCGGTTTATACTCGGCAACGTGGGTTCATTATCTTGTTCCGTCATTATGGCCACCCAAATCAAGGCAATACTACCCACAATTATAGCGCTGTAGACTCTGCCTTATTTCTTATGCACCTAGGGAATAAGCAGGCATATATAGCAGCTTAGGACAACAATTTCAAATTCTCTTGTGATCCATACCAAGACGTTCATGTTACATCAAATCTCTGGTATACACCGCATACTTTGATGATGCCATCAGTGAAAATAGCATGTCTAAACTTTGGTTGAGATCACAAGCGATCACAGCTATAATTCAGGTGCATCTCCTAGCCTTTTTGTATTGGAAGTACATCATCGCACTGCAATCAGCACTGTGATGACTTCCAAGGACTCTAGCATCAGGTTTGCAGCACCGTTGTTTGAAGGGCCCCACCAGAGGCACAGCCTCAGTATTTGCTTACATGTCAAACTCTGACCTATCTGATCTCCTCCTGTGCCTGGCTTGGACATGAAATGCTTTTGCTGCTGCTGCTGCTGGGCGTGACAACTTCCAGGTTGGGCGTCGTGCAGCGGATGAAGATTTCAATATGCCAGAGCCAGTCAGCACAAGCTACCTGTGAGCAGCAGCAACAACAGCAGCAGCGGCAACAGCAGCAGCAGCAGTGACAATAATTCCATCATCAGCAGCAGCCAAGCAGCAGGAATAGCCTGGTGTAATGACAGCAGTGCAACTGCAGTAGAGAACGTTTCCAGTGGACGCCTGCTCCTTCCCTAGATGTCACAGGTAGACATGTACGAGTGTCTTCTTTGTATTTTTTCAACATTGATAAGTCATAAAAAGCAATAATTATTGCTGAGCTCATCTCGGTTAATGGGATCTTCTGAAACTGATACTATCTTCTCTTTCAAGGCAAAGCATGGCATTCTCACATTCAGCGGTACTGCATTGATGCAGAAAGATATCCTTGCACATTGTTGCCAACAAAGATCCAAAGGCACACTCGGAATATTATTTTGTTAGCGCCAAGGGTGAGAAATGTTCTTCTCGATGGGGACACACGGCTGGGGTCACTCCGATTATATACTGTTCTGACGGCTTGATTGGTACCCGGGTGACCCATTGCGCGGGCCCAACAGCAAGAGTGCTATAGCCGCAAAGCCTTCTCTGACCGTCTTGTTCCTACGTAGTGTTAGGAACACCGACAGTATACTGTCTCGAAGAGTCGCTCAAAGTTTCAGTTTCATGGCATGACAGCTGATTGCAACAAACAAAGTTTCGGCGCTTGAGCCTTTGAGATGATGATGATCCACTATCTTGGAGGCGATTGACCTCGATCTAGTGGGGTTCAGGTATCTTCTCAGCAGGTTCGAACCTGTGCATGGCCAGGTTCCATTGACAGCAGTCAAATGCCGTGAATTTCCAACTTCGAAGTTCTTCCACAGCTTCTGACTCTGCTTCAATTGGGCAAGCAATCTCAAAAACAGCTAAGGGCAATCGGTGTTCTCAGAACAGTCAAGGGTTTACTAAACCCTACTGGCCGGAACTTCCGCAAGGCTTGCGCCCCAAACTTGAGTCAGTGACAATTCTGTCTCAGACCTGGCAAGGCTTGTCGGACAAGTCCAGTTCCAGAAGAACGTCTGTGAAACTACAGTGTGACGTTGGTTGATTAATTGATTTCTTGAACTTGATCACTGTGGCACAGGCTGTTGTTGTCATGTGATTTAGCTGAATAGGATGGACTCCAACGGTTGCTCATGCAGCTTCCAAGCCTAGAAGAGTGCACTCCTATCCTAGCTAGGATATACCTATAGGTCCTGATCAATGATTAATTTCCTGCAAGGAACCTTTTTCCCTTCAGTGAATGGCACTCTCTGAGTGCCTGACAGTCTGTCATGCAGAGCATTGATGAGTCACCATACGATGATCCAGGGCTTGTCAATGCAAAGCATGACTGCAATCTCAGATTGGACGGTCAGATTTCATACCAGGAAGCAGGTTACCCAGCAAGGCCATGCAATGGTGGTTCATGCGTTCAAAAACTCTGCAGAGCCATTTAGGCCCCTACTTCATCAAAAACAATCACTGGCAGTGAGAAAACACGTTCCAACAGCCTGTCAGTGACAGTCAAGAGATACTATCATAGTATGTCCTGATAACGCACGTCTATGCCATAAAATGAGGCTCACACTGCCAAGAGAGTTGAGCTTCACGCAATGGGCTTCAACAAACGTACAGAAAGCTGACACCAACCATCTGCATTAAAGTACGATACTACAATGTCCGGGACATCAACCAGCTGCTACAAGATGTAACCTAGATTGCATATTGCTTAATCCTTGAGGCCTCAATCTGGAAGACTCCAATCGTTTTATCACTGTTGATTCTCCAAGATGAACGTCTTGTGGCACTCCCACAGCAATGCAGCAAACCCAGACAGACCATATAGCCGTGCATAGTTCAAAATCGTGTGCAGAACAGTACAGCAACGATCGCTACTAGCTCTGTTTGAAACAGAGCTGAACTGATCAGACAAATATAGGTTTTAGGCTGCTCAGCGATGCTTCATCTGACAGTATGTCTGTCTTCAAGAGTCTTGCAGACACACCATACGCCAGCTGCAGTATCCCAAGACATGGCATGCATAAAAGAGAAATAACCAGTAATGCGGCCGCAGTACTGACAGTACCTGCTTGGCAAGCATACCATAGAAATCATCTAAAATCACTGATGTCATGAGACTTATGGCCAGAGGCTTTTCTTGTAAACATACATGCTTTGGTACGTACCAAGGGACCAGTTATAATGCATATATGACATCAATTTTGATACTAGTTAGCAAGCTTGGACAGGCTTTGGGTCAACTCGCACTGTAAGTGCTGCGTTTTCTGGCCAGCTGGTTCCCAAGTTCTCTACCGCGTTCTCTGTCATACTGCATCTCTTCCCGCCACTGCTAGTAGCAGAGCAGTTTGATTGCATCCAACCCTGCTGAGGAATGGCCCACAGATGGCCTGATCCAACTGCACAAAGATGCCACCAGCTACAGTTTGGCACTGCCAGCATCACTTCAGGCTGTACTACAGCCTTTGCATAGTATGCAAAGGCGGCTTCATGCCACAGCTTCGTGTGTTGCGGGCTGCCACCGCAAGGAGTACTGCTACCAGTGCCAAGGTGGCAGCAGCAAGGAGTACTGCTACAAACGCCAGCCCAGAAGCCACTATGAAGCATCATTCCCGGAGCCGTAACTGGACTCCCGCCGCCGGCAGTGTTTGCAGCCTGATGACCAGAATCATGCTGGTGCGTGATTGTCAGTCTGCAAAGCATACAGCAGGGGCAATGCTGTCAATGGAGCGGTTCTAGTGATATATAAAATTTTACTACATAGTAGGTATATACATAGTATGTAAGTTGTTTTGAGAGCTAAAAATGTTTTTTTAAGGATCCACAGTGAGTTATGCAATGTCTTTGAAGGTTGTAAACAACAGAAAGCAAGATGTCCATGCAAAACAACATCTGTCTGCCAGATTCAGTGAATACACATTACACCTTTGTGAGCTTTTGGGCAGTCACATTAATCTGCAGTCAATCCACTTACTCTGAATGCACAGCTCTGGTTTTGATCTTCTCCCCAAAACCTGCCAAAAGTATCCGGCAGTGTATTCACGATCGTCGGGTCCATTGTGCACACAGGCGCATTCTCCCAAACCGTGCTCAGCGACTCGATCGGCAATTGACCGTTCGACACTGGTGCGAGCCCGCTGTTCGCACCCCGGAAAGCACAGCTTGCTGCATTTTCCCAGCCCCAAAGCTTCTTTGCTGCATCAAACACCGAGTTCATACCATCAGGAGTCCCAGAACAAAGTGGCGCTGACTGCCACGTCAGATGTTGACGAGCGGTAGGGGAGCCCTGTGAATGTGCGGCATGGCTGGGGAATCTGAACAGGCAGGCAGCTCCCTCACTCCAACCCCACAGGCGACCCTGAGAGTCGGAGATGCTGTTGCTGCTGCTGGGAGAGAAGTAACACGATGGGGCTGTGTTATAACGCTTTGGATCCATCTGATCTGCTGGAAATACAGCTGGCAGGGGCTCGTCATCTGCTGCTGCCTGTGGTGATTGGCCCAAGACAGCATCCGCACTGCTGCTGCTGCTCACAGCTGAAGGTGCAGTCTGATCTGGGCGGGTCATGCCTTCTGCTGCGACTGAATATATGTTGGTGTTTTCGCCTTTGTCACTGCCAGTCACAATCCTTGCATTGTTTGTCTGCTGCTGCTGCCGGCTGCCAGCAGCAGCAGCAGACTTTGCCTTGAATTGTGATGCATGTGCTACTGCTGCTGCAGCCAGCTTCGAGTCCTTGTCAGACTGAAGCCTCTGTGCAAATGGTGAATTGGGCTCTGGAAGTGGAACGGTCGGGAGCATCTCCGGGGTGGCTGTCTGCCTTCCCTGTATAGAAAACATTGCAGGAGCTTTACTTGTCCCTGGCGGTGGGGCTTCCCAGGATAGCCATATGTTAGTAACAGGTTTTGAATCCGCACCGATGCTGCTGCTGCTGCTGCTGCCACTGCTTGCAGACATTGGTGGTGCAGAGTTCTGGGCATTGCTTGGTGGATTCGCATCAGGTTTGCTGTTGGTGCTGGTGCTGCCACTGCTGCTGCTGCCAGGTTTTGGAGCTGCAGATGGCCACACAGCTGGCCATGATGTGTCTGGGTCCCAATTACCCACGTTGGCAGTAGCTGAGTCATCACTTGTTACTTTGCTCTGGGACTTGTTATGTTTACTGTTAGGGCTGGTGCTTGACACACCAGCAGCAGAGGCAGCAGCAGGAGCTGGAGCGGACTTTGCTGCTGCTGCTGCTGAAGCAGGGGCTGCAGGGGAAGGAACGGGGGTTGTCTGACCCTGGGTGCTGCTGCTGCTGCTGCCAGAGCTGCTGCTGCTGCTGCTGGCTTGTCGTGAGGCAGCAGTCAGTGGCACACCCAGTAGTTTACTCAATGGGCTTGCCAAAATCAAAGGTGACTGATTTTCAATCATGCCGGTGATGTAGCCCTGCCGCTCACTGCCGCCCATTGCTGCTGCTGCTATGCTGAAGCTGGTGGCTATAGTGACCACGGAGGTTTGACCACTGGTCAAACTTTGACCAGTGGAGTTTGACTCTGGCTGCCTTGTCACAGTACTTTGACCGGTCAAAGCTGTTGCTGCGTGAATACTGCTTAAGAGCTCTTCTTCCTCTGCAACTCCTGCAGGAGCTGCTGCTGCTGCCAGCAGCAGACGGTTGCCGCCTCTGCTGCTGCTGCTGCTGCTGCCAAGGACAACTGATCCATCACATGTTATGTTGGTAATGCTGAAGCTTGAAGTGCTTATGTTCAACACAGATGAGTAAGCCTTTATGAAAGTATCTTCATAAGCTTCAATACCCTACAAGTGATGGAATAACAAATTGTTGGTTGTGCTAAGTAACAGATTATAACAAGCAAGATGACGTGTTACAACATATTCTAAACCCCAATCTCTTGCCGCTCTTGACTCCAAATTTCATATCTAGATCATGCTGGCAGCATGCTGTGAGAGCAATAAAACCCACGCAGAAATCCTTTTGACAAGCATCACTGCAAAAATAACTTTGTGAACATGCAATTTAAAAACTCACAAATAATGAAAAAGAAACTTTTTACATTGTTTCTCTTTTTATCTTTTTCACATAAATGTATTTTTTTAGATTTCACTACATTTTTGTTTTCAACAAAAAACCTTTTTCTATGAAAATCGTACCTTTATTCTTAAGAATATAAAAACTCTCTGCCATACTACAGATGCTTGTAGAAAACCAGATCAGTCATCTTCCCTACTTTGCAATTGTATCATGACCTACCGCTTCTTTTCCAAACCAAGTACCACAATTGGCATCAGGCCGGCTGGTAGCCTGAACATCAACATCATACCTGAACCCTGCTGCTGCTGCTGCTGTTGCTGCTGCTACTGCTGCTGTTGGGCCATTTTTGTTCCTTAGCCAAGCCCAAGCCCCAACACCCCCACCAGTCAACATACAGGCCAACAGCAGCGGCAGCACAATACACAACCACCACTTAATCTTGCTGCTTTTATTCCAAAATCGGTTTGCTTTCTGTTTGAATGCACTGCCTCCTTTGGCAGCTGCAGTGTCGCTGCCACCGTTGGCAGCAGCACCAGTGGACTTGGCACCTCCAGCTTCCTCCTGCTGCTGCTGCTGCAGACGCCTGCTGCTGCTGCCACTGCTGCTGAAGCTGCTGTGCAGCAGCGCTTTGTTGTATTCACTGCTGGGAGTACTCACACTCATGGCTGTCTGAGTCCTACTTTTGCCACCACTGACATTCACATGATGAATCATACCTGCAGATGCCGGGAAATTCACTGATCCAACCCGAACTTCCGCTGCTGCTGCTGCTGCTGCCGCGGCTGCGACAGCATGGTGCTGCTGCTGCTGCTGCCGCACTGCAGACCCTATGCCTGATGAGATTCTCCAGCCGTCAGGACTCTCAGGCTGGATCAGATCGCCCTCAGGCTTCTGCACAGCCATACCGTTAAACATCTGTTCTTGCTGCTGCCAGTGTGCCGCTGCTGCAGCTGCCACTCTCTGCTTCCTCATCTGCTGCAACTGAATCAGCTGCTGCTGCTGCTGCTGTCTTGTGTATGGGTCTGCATCCAACTCATCGTAAGCTGGTATATGTCCAAGGTTACCTTCATAATTAGCCACACTGAACCCCAGCTGCTGCTGCTGCTGCCGCTGGCCAAAGGCAGCTATTGCTGTGGCACTTTGTTCCTGTTTGACTAAGCTCTGCACCCAGGACTTGGACGGACTGCCACTGCTGCTGCTGCTGGCTGTTGTGGCAGAAGTTTGTAAGATGCCTGCTGAAAGTCTTCCTCCTCCTGCTGCTGCTGCTCCTCCTCCTCCTCCTGCTGCTGCCACTATGCCATTGCTGCTGAGAGATGATGTTATGGTTTTGCCGGTATGGCCAAACACAGCATCAAAAAGGCTGTGCTGCTTGTATCCCTGCTGCTCTGCAGAAAACTGCCTACCAGCCGTTTGGTAAGATGCAATACGCTGCTGCTGCCACTGCTGCTGCTGCCAAGAGAGGTTGTCTTCCTGGCCAGGATCAGACTCCCTGGGCAGCCCAGCAGGTTCAACTGCAGCTGGTCTTTGCTTCTGCTGCTGCTGCTCTGTGGTGGCAGCAGCAGCAGCAAATGGGCTCCGCAGTGGTGATTTTGCAGCAGTTACCCGGCCGTGTGATCCATCAACAACACTGCCGTTGCTGTTGCCTGCGCTGGCCCCACTGCTGCTGCTGCTGTTGCGGCCGCTGCTGCTGGAGCTGGGTTCCATGAAAAATCCAGCCAAGTCCACCACAGGCAAAGATTGTGAGGTAACTCCTGCAGGCAGAAAACATCCATTATCATCAACTTGCATCTAACCTTATTGACATTATAAAATGAAATAAAATTTGTATTCAATACCTGATTGTTGCTTGACATTTTTAATCCTCATTCTCTTTGGAGTAGGATTTTTGAGGCAGTGAAATTTACAAGTTTTTTTGATATTTTTATATCAGTATTCAGGTTTACTGCAGGCTCATATCGCTCAGAGGGATCCTGGCAATTTTAATTGAGGTTGGAGCTGTTGGGGACTGAAATCACAGTGCAGCAGCCTATGAATGCAGTGATAGCCGTGCTACTGTAACTTACCAGAGTCTGGATTGTAGAGATTTTTAAGCCGTCTAAACAAGCTATCTCTATACGCTAGCTTAATTAATTTGAATTGAAAATATGAGCTATCTACTTGACCTCTTTGTAATCCTAAACCTGGTTGTAAACAGCACATATCTCAACTTTAGGCTGAGTCTATGTCACCTGTCTGTCTACCTTCCCCCACCCTTTCCTAAACCATCTACGCAAGCAATTCAACTTTAAAGGAAGCCCCGAGTCGCAACTTTGCTCACCAAACACCACACATCAGGGTAGATATGCCATACACATGGACCAAGAGTACTGCAACATTGTGTGATAAAGGTGTTCATACAGTACATGAGACATCACACCATACCTGTCCGGGTTAATGTGATTGGGTCTGGGTTCTGAAAATCTTCATTGTCCGAATCTCGGTGTGATTCTGCTGCTGCTGCCGCTGCTGCCACTGCTGCTAAGCCCGGCTTCCGCAGCTGTGGTTTTGTGAGCACCTGGCCTGTGGATCTGCGCTGCACCTGGTGACTTGTGCGCTGCTGCTGCTGCTGCTCAATGTGATGGACGGAGAGGGCAGCGCTCCTTCTTTCCCAGCGCTGCTGCTGGTACTGTTGATTGGCGGCGGCAGCAGCAGTAGCAGCAGGTGGTGGTGGTGATATTCTTCCCCTCATAGGCACAGCTGGGTGTGCTGCACTGGAGACCTTCACAGGGACTACTGAAGATCCTGCAGCAGCAGCAGCAGCAGCAGCGGCCGCTGCTGCTATAGAGCTCCTTCTGCTTGTGCTGCCGGATGGTGCAGCAGCAGCAGCTGCTGCTACGGAGTTTCTTCTGCTTGTGCTGCCGGATGCGGCAGCAGCAGCGGCCGCTGCTGCTATGGAGTTTCTTCTGCTTGTGCTGCTGGGCAGTGCAGCAGCTGCTGCTGCTGCTGCTACGGAGTTTCTTCTGCTTGTGCTGCTGGGTGGTGCAGCAGCAGCATTTGATGTCACATGCACGTCTGCAGTTATCCCAGACATGGCCATGCTGCTGCGCCTGCTGGAGGAGTGCCAGTCGACTGTAGATGCTGATGGCATCCGGTTTGTTGTGGAAATCAGCGGTGGCAGGCTGCAGCTACTGCTGCTCCTGATGCCCAGAGGCGGGACAACTGTTGATGGGTTGATGCGTGCTGTTGCTGCTGCTACGGCTGCCTCGGCAGCAGCAGCAATGTATGCGGCTGTCACAGCCGAGGGTTCCTCATACTCAGTAGTAGACAACCGGGAAGCTGTCGCTGCCGCTGCTGCTGCTGCCGCCGCCGCTGCTGCTGTCAGCCTGTTGCTGGTGACATTAGCAGCAGCTGCTGGTTCGTATGCGGCTACCCGGGCTGTCAAGCGAGGCTGGGATGATGGAAATACTGGTGACTCAGCATATCTGGGTGCATAATCTTCAGCTGGGATCACTCCCGAGTTACCTAAGGCTTCTGTGGCTGATTTGACTGCTGCTTCTGCTGCTTGGGCCGCTTGTCTCAGTAGTCCGATTGAATCACTTGTCTGGGGGCTGAGTGGGGCTCCGCCATTGGAAGCACTCCTCTCAATGCTGTCGATTGCAATCTGCACGTCTCTGCATAGTCTAGCGCGAGCAGCAGTGTTGGACGTAAAGGATGGATCGCCACCTTCTGCTGCTGCTGCTGCCAGGCGCAGCAGAGTCACACTTTCTGGCTGGGCTCTTGTGAGAATCTCAGGGTCAGCTAGACCTGCTGCCGCGAGCTGCGCTGCGTAGCGTAGCAGTACGAGGTCCGGAACGCGTTGATGCGCATTCGCGCTGTTGACGCGCTCCAGCTGAGGCCAGTTGTACTGCATCGTAGGGCAGCAGCTGGGCCACTGCTATTCAATCACTGGTCGCAGCACCTGTCGTTGTTGCATATAGGTCTATTGAAACCAGTGCGTGGCTTGAACTAGCGCATCATGCTTGTAGCCAAAGATGCGAGACCTGTAACGGAGTGAACGGCAATGGGGACATTGATGGATACCTTTCTGGCATGATCCAATGCATATAATATGCAAAACAACTTGAAATAAAAAGTATGTCGCCTTTGGGGTATCGCACCTGATGGGGTATGTTTGAGAGGTGTACCGCCTTTAACCTCACTGCAGCCCCTTGCCTTCAGCTGCCTGAGTCCATTTGAATATGGCTAGATTCATAATGTTTTGGGATTTCTGCCTCTAGCCATGAAAGCGGCGCTGGTTTCTTATTTTTTTCAAGCCAAAACTTGTCTGCCATTGGCAGGATGGCACATCGGCAACATGGGTTGTGCGTGAAAGTTTCTGTTTCAACTCAACTGCATGCAATTGTGAAGACTCTCAAGGGCGCTTGTGGCCATTCGGAGGGATCATAACGACTGTACGGTAACTGAGCGTCAGGCAGCCAAATGTTGGCAACACCTGCCCAGATCTGCAAGTCAAAACTGGTTGTTGGGTTTGATTGCCATTGTGAGCTAGCATAGCAAGTAAGGGTCCTGCGTGCACTAAGCGGCAGTTGGGTCACTCAGTCGGGCTGCTATGCCATATACAATTGATCACACGCTCTTGCATCTTTCCTACACTGCTGTACTAGCATACCAATGCTGCTGGAGTTTATCAACAGCAGCTGCTAGCAAAGCACTTGTGCAAGGCCCTTTGAACCCAGGCTGCCTCAAGTCAGTGAAGATCGCCAGGCTGCCTTAAGTCAGTGAAGCCGTCTACGCTGCCAGCTGCCGGGAGCATGCCAGGTGACCATTTCAACTAGCAGCGTTTGGTTGCAAAGCAACATTGCACACGCCCTTGCATCCCGGACCTTCAAGAGAAGTATTCGTTGTGCTGCTTGATGGTTGTCATGTGACCGTCCAGTAATCCTCTTTGTCTGAGATGACTTCCAGGTTGGGGAAGAGCTAGGCATATGCAATTTGTTAACAGCAGGCAATAATGCCAATCTCCAGCATTTCCTCTGCTGCTACGTGAATAAAGTGCCTGGCCCGCCCTTTTTTACGTTGGCACAACTTTCAAGTCTTCCATGTGATCAGATGCGCTGTTGTTGCCACCTGTTTCTTGTAACAGTGCAGAGGCGTCTCTGCCTGCGCTTTGCTACTTTCGCGGTAGACGACAAATCTACAGCAGGCACATATTGTCCATCGCGCCCTACTCAGCACGAAGAAACCGATTCATTGCACCTAGAATAAGCTGATCGAGCATGGCAGGTCACGATCACGCCAGGCCCAGAGCAGCATGCGCCTGTGGCCTTCTTCTTCTGCTGTTCACGTGCCATATGGGTCAAACGGATGCGTTCTTCTTTCCTTTCGGCAACATCGAGGTCAACCTACCCTTTCCTTTTACATGGCATATTCATACGGGGTCGCAGCGGCCACAACTGCCATCCACAGCACCCAGCCCGGGCCCAGTTTTGCCACCAGCATGGTCTCCTGCACCTCCATCCACTACTGTCGTGACAACCCCAAATGCTCCACATCCCGGACCAGCGCCTTCGCCACAGCAGCCATCAACACTGTCACCATCACCACTGCAAATCAAGCCTTCACCAGCAACTGGCAACCTACCCCGGCCCCCTGCTCCTCAGCAGCCACCCACCATACCAAGTCCAGTTGGGCAGCCTCCTGCACCACCAGCAACAGAGCAGCCAAGCAGCCCACCAACAACAGAGGAGCCAGGCCACTCTACAGGTGAACCTCCACAGCCGCAAAACCCAGTCTCCAGCAATCCACACTCACCTGGCCCACCAACAGCTCAGCAGCCCAGCAGCCCACCATCATTGGAGCAATCACCCAGCCCACCACTGACAGAACAGCACAGCAGCCCACCTGCAACACAGCAGCCTCCATCGCCACCCATAGCAGAGCCACCAGCGTCACCAGCAACACCAACAGAGCAGCCCAGTGGCCCCCCTGAAATAGAACAAACACCCTCTCCACCAGCAGCCGAGCAGCCTAGCACCCCACCAGCAACAGTAGATTCACCTCGTCCACCTACGATAGAACAACCCAGCAGTCCACCCGCAACACAGCAGCACCCCACATCACCAACAAACCCACCGACACCAACAGAGCAGCCCAACAGCCCAACTGCCACAGAGCAGCCAGGCAATCCTACAGCAGAACCGCCACAACTACCAAACCCAACACCCAATGACGGGCAGTCACCCAGCCCACCAACAACCCAGCAGCCAAGCAGCCCACCAGCAGCAGAGCAGCCAGGCAACTCTACAGGTGAACCTCCAGAGCCACCAACCTCCACACCGGTCGAGCAGCAGCCACCCGCTGCATCTCCAACACCACAGCAGCCCCCAGCACCAGAACTTCCAACAGAACAACCTCCTGCATCCCCTCCTGCAAGCCCAGAACCTCCAAATGAACAGCCAAGCAGTCCACCAGCTGTAGCTGGCTCTCCTGCACCACCAACAGCAGGCAATCAATCTCCTGCAGCTCAGTCACCACCTGTCATCGAGTCCCCTGCACCACCAGCAAATGAACAGCCACCAACATCGCCACCAGCATCACCACCAGCAACAACAGTAGATGAAGTATCCCCTGTACCACCAGCAACAGAGCAGTCCCCTACCCCACCAGCACCAATTGGATATCCCGCATCGCCATCAGTTGTCGCTGACCAGTCACCGGTACCACCAGGAATCGAACCCCCTCCTACTTCTGTTGCACAGCAGCCACCAAGGCCAGCAGCAGGACCGTCTCCTACCCCACCACCACCAGCAACAGCAGCAGAGCAGTCGCCTGTACCACCAGCAACAGCAACAGAGCAGTCGCCTGAACCACCACCAGCAACAGCAGCAGAGCAGTCGCCTGTACCACCAGCAACAGCAACAGAACAGTCCCCTGAACCACCACCAGCAACAGCAACAGAGCAGTCGCCTGAACCACCACCAGCAACAGCAGCAGAGCAGTCGCCTGTACCACCACCAGCAACAGCAACAGAACAGTCGCCTGAACCACCACCAGCAACAGCAACAGAACAGTCGCCTGTACCACCACCAGCAACAGAGCAGCCGCCGAGCCCGCCAGCAGCAGCAACATACACGTCACCTTTCCCCCCACCAGCAAGCCCACCAGCACAGCCCCCTGCTGGGTCAGAATCTCCAGAGCCTGTCAATGAGTCATACAGACAGCTGGCACGTGACTACAACAAGATCATTGGGACACACCAGATTGCGGCAAGATACCAGTTTGAGTGAGTTTGATTAATCCGAATCTGAAAAGAGTCTGTGACATATGCCCCCTTGCAGCCAATGCTTGCACATCAGCAGCTTCGCTCTGGAACCTCAGACATGAGGCTTTGCTACAACTTGTACCAAAGGCTCATCAAACATGCCACTGAGTGAAGCAGGGTGGTCAACAAGGTCCATTGTCACACCTGAGCAACTGCAGAACAGTTGCTGCAACAGTTATGCTGATGGGTGCCAATCATTTCCTGCAGCTCAATCCCGAGAAGCTGCCAACGCCATTGCACCGCCTCCTGTGAGCAGACATCAGTGCAGCCTTACCTGCTCATCCCAACGCCCTTATCATGCCACTTTGCACGTGTTGTTATGCAGGCCCAGCCAGCACTACATGTATGAAGGTGCTCAGAGACTGTTGAAGGCAGGCTTCACATCATTCAAGTTCAACTTCCAGCCAGGTGGGGTGCAGGCGTGGCCCTTTTGCAGTGATATGGGCTCAAGATTGATTGATTGATCTGTGCTTGGCATTTGTAGACAGACACCCGGGTATGTTGAGGGAGGGTGGTGTGTGTGGCGATGGCGGTGCCCAAGCTGGATGTGTGAGAGCAGCAACAGCAAGACCTGCAGGCTGCAGGGTTATCGTAGGCTGCAGGAAGTTCCTGCAGCCCCTGTCGCAGCTGTTACTAAGTACTGTAAGAGTAGAACTCCTACCCCTGAGCAGCCGCTGCTGTACAGCAGAACAAAATTATTGTTTATCATACCAGCCTGTAGCGGGACGTTACCAATCAACAATGAAAAGGACACCAACCTCTATTTTCTGGCATTGCATGGCTGGCTGCTCTCTGAATGAGACTTGTGGCAAGACCCCACTGTGGCTCTCAGCCGCAAGAGGGACTCTTGCCAGTATGTGGCATGACTAATTTAGTATCCTGCTGCCCCTGGCCCTGCACTGCAGAGTTTGCAAATCACACCCTTGTTGACCTTTCCAAGAGTCCCATGACACTGATAGACATGGCAACCAACCCAGCATTCTCAATCCAAGCAGTGCTGGACCTGCCCTTTAGAACATTCCTCATGTGGATCGACCCACCCAAGCAGTTTCCTCAGACTGCTGTCACAAAAGGGGTCATGAAGAAGCAGATTGGTGACCTCACTGAGTACCTCATGAAGCGCTATCAGGGCAGCGGCAAAACATTCATGCTAGGTACAGTCGGTCCATTGGTTGTTTGCAGTTGGCTAGTTGGCTACCAGTAGCGTACCACTGCCTTTGGTGCCTAGGCTATAGTCTGTCTGTGACTGCTCTAGTCATGCCTGGTTTTTCTGCTCATCCGATAATTGCACTCACCTGTGTTGGCTAGTCTGACCACATCATTGCACTATTATGCTGGCTGCTATCCCTTTCTTAACAACCCTAAATTCAAATTTATTTTTAAATCTAAACCCTAGACCCTAAACCCTAGGCAACTGAGGCATACAGGTGCTCCTGTCTCCAGGTACCTGGAAGTCTGATTCCCTGCTACGTTACTGGGTTGAGTGGCCCGGCATGGTGAATGCCAGCACACCCTTGAACCCGGCCAATGTGAAGGCGTATCCAGCACGGTTGCAGGCACAGCAGGAGGGAGTTGAGCAGACACGCAATAGGCTGGCAGGCACATACAAGAATGTGCAGGTGGGTGCAGCTAAGGCTTGCATTTTCAGCTAAGGCATCACCAACTCGGCTCAGCTGGATGATTCGCAGAAGCTGTTGGTTCATGAAACCGATCAAACCCTTCGATACAGCAGAATAGTGCCATAGCGTGGGCATTCAGGACACTGGCAGTCCTACAATTGAGAGATTAACATCTTCAGGTTTCAATACAGTCAGAAGCAAGAAGTCCGGCCAGTTCTTGAAACTGGCCGGACTTCCTGCAATAGTGGACAGAACAGTGTCAGAGCTCTACTGTTCACAGGAAACCATTTCGTCCTATTCAAAACATATATGACCTTTGCCACCTGCACACCTCAGGTGTATTCCTATGTTGAAGTAAACTTCATGAAGAATGCCACGATACCATACACCGTCATTGATGACATCATCCCCAGTCTCAGCCCTGTGCCCGACTACATATCGGTGTCAACCACAACCCTGGCTGAATACGTGAGAGACATCAACCCAGCTCAGAAACTGCATCCGCTGCTGGATCATGTGCGAGGGAGGCTGCCTTCAAAGGCAGGCATACAAGAGCCAAGAGTATTTGTGGGTGAGTGCGCACTAACAACAATAATCCTGCTTAGGTGTGTTTGTCTTTTGTTGCACAAGCTATCCTGTAGCTGACTCAGCTCGGAGCAAGTTGAAGCAAGTTGCTGCACTGGACTGCTATGTGGCCCCTTAAGCTGCCGATCGATTTACCAACATGTTTGATCAGCCATATTTCCATAACTGCACCAATAAATGAGTCAGTCTATTACGGTACCCCTTGTGGACCTGGCTCACCTTAGTCAGTACTCTGTCAACTGTTGACCAAATGACTCCATGACCTTCTTTTGCCACAGGAGAGTTTGAGTTCCCACGGCTGGACATGACAGGCAGCCCTGATCCCCTGACATACACACAGGAGGCACAGGTGTGCACTGAATCATGTGCATGTAATGAAATGAAGATGCCACTGTGGCTTAGTCAGCAGTCCAGCATGCCTGCCTACCTGGCGAGCTAGCTGAGCTAGCTGGGCCATATGCTGTCAGTTGTGCACTTGCTGCCAGCGTCAGCATGTGTTGGTACATCTGACCCAACTCCTAGCTGCCAGTGCTATGCCACGTCCACCAGTGGTGGCAACTTCGAAGTGACGGTGCCAATGTTGCTGTGATTTGTTTATTGAAAGTAGGTAGTACTGCTTGCCAACAGTGCTGTGCAGCACTCACCTGCAACCCTCTGCATGGCATAAGCGATATTTCTGCTCCTGCATGAAACCGCAGGCACAGCACGCTTTGGTAGTTGCAGCAGCAGCAGCGGCCTGGGGAACTCCCTACGCTCTCTGGTGGACATTTTACGACAACACACGGACCATACGGGACTTCGAGACTGGCAATTATCAAGATCGGGGCTTTGGACTTGTGGACCATGAGAACCACAACACTGTACTGTATGTTCTACTTCAGCAATACTTTGCAGAGGCAAATATATGGCTGTATGAGCAAATCAAGGTGAGCTAGTGGCTTGGGACTTTATTATGCACACTGGCTTATAGTATGCTGATACTGCACCTGCCCCGAACAATGGACCTGCCCATGGTATATTGCCTGCACCTGTAGGCCCTTGACATGCAGCAGCTTTCATGTATCAAGCTGCCACTGCTGCTGCATCATGTGCATGGTAACATTTGTCGCTGCTGTGTTGACAGCTGGGAAGCTGCAGCTTAGCCCAGCATCTTACATCCTCGTCATGACCATCATCTTCTTCTTCTGCTGCTGCTGCTGCTGTCACGCCTGCTGTCACGCCAGGCTCATGATGGTGCTCTTCCCTGCAATGACAGCTTCCGCCTGTGGGCAGTCTCTAAGCTCATACAACTGGCAAAGGGTATTGGGGGACCTGATGCTTCTACAATATACATGCCACCATTTGTGGTCAGAGGTTGCTGATACTGGAGCTGCTGATGGAGAAAAAGTGGCTACCATTTATGCATGATATGGGTTTTGCCTACTTCAAACAACAGCATTTAGCAGTTGCGTACTTTGCAGTTGAAAGCAAGGGAGCCAGCTGCACTGCTTATGCCCTGTACCCTGGTTGGTATCCATTTGCTACATGGCGAGTCTGATACAGGCTGAGAAAAGGGGGGATTTTGGCCTAGGCCAGGAGGTGACTTTGGATGTCTCATGGACCAGAGTTCAGGTGTTGCAGTGTGTTATGGCCATTTGGCATGCAGTAGGAGTTGCTTATCATTGTTGTCCAAGATGCATTGAGTTGTTGTGTTGTCTGTTGCTGCCAGTAATATTGTGCAGGATGTCAAAGTGCAAGCATTATATTGGCCTGACTCCGTTGTTATCATAACCGCCCCGCATGTGAGTTATTGCAGCTTAGCCAGACTGTTGCTTGCTTGTTTTTTTGATTAGGGAATTGGGAATTGGAGCGACTGTCAGTGGATAATCAAGGACAGCGTTGTGAAACAATCTGCAATAAGCAATATTCATGCCATGTACCCTGCTATTTCAATATGAACGGACCGCAATGTTATACTCTGATGGCCCACCGTGATCTCACATTGGAAGTCATTATTGGAACATGACTTCCAATGTGAGATCATGGTGCGCCGTCGCAGTATAACATTGCAGTCCGAACATATCAAAATAGCAGGGTACATGACCAACATCATGCAGAAAGTGAGTTACTGTGTGATATAGCTACATACATGAGATGGGTTTTGGATTTCAATCAAGTTCTTGCTGTATAGATTTGCTTCAATCTGTGGGGAAGGCATAACAGGTCAATGAAGATTTTGACTCCGTAGAAAGCAATCTGAACGGCAATCGGGTGATCCTTCTGATGGAATAGGTATAGTGGTATGTTGTTGATATTTACATTAACCGTTAACGTGAGAAAAGTTAACTTAATGTTCTGTGGAACCTGATGGGAGGACAAGCTAGGATATCCTGGCATCAATGTTATTGTGGAATAGATCTTATGCCTTGAGTGTTAATATGTTGGCTTAAAGGACATGAAATCGGACAACGGCACCAGCCCGCCAACCCTCTGGTTTTCTAAGTCATTGGGTCTCATCAAAAGCCTTTGTGAGGTTTATCATCCTGCACCAATTAGTTAGAGACATTATGATGTCACATTATAAATAGAGACGGTCTCATTGTTTTGCATGTGAAAGAGATTGAGACAGGTCTCCTTGGACATAGTATCTCAGGCTGAGCAGGTTTGTGAATCTCTCATCCGACCGCAGTGCGGGTCAGTGCACCGTGTCCATGGCCATGGAGCCTCCATTATCGTAACACTGTGTCATGACCAGCAGCAGAGGTTGCAACCCGGTTGATTGGCGTTGTACGCGCGTGCTGATATGAGTATCGCACTCACAATGTAGCAGTGTGGGTTGCTGCCACCAATCCATACATACCATACCAGACAACCTGGCCCCAGAGGGGCGCCCCGGAGGAGCCAACATAGTCGCTCATGGGGGGTATAAATCCACATCGTATTCCTCAACACAATAAATAATACTTGACCAAGGTAGTCAAGTATTATGATGTGCCACATTGTGACTGACCATACATGTCGGTACGTACCAAGTATACTACCCTAACCACCTACTGGGTCTGATGACTCAACGTTGACGTGTCAACACACAACTCGGACCTATATACAGAATAGTGTCTTGGAAGTATACAATGATATATCACAGCCTCAGGCTGGGCTGCCTTATCCAATAATCTGCTCCTTTGACGTTCAAGCTGTCCTCTATGCATATGGCAAGACGTGTGTGACGCAGTGCACTCCACGTGGCACACAACCTGGCCAGGCATGGCAACTTCCCAATCCTAATTCGGGACATGCTCAGCTGAGCATGTTGAACATGGTGCATAGTATGCAAGAAGTGAACAGTAGGGTTATAGGCCTGTATGTACTGATCCGAATAATTCAATGAAAGTCAAGGCCTGCGGTTGCGCTAGCCCGGTGGCCAACTAGTGCGTATTCCCTCAGCAGCAGCGACCTTTACTGAAGTTGGACATTGACTGCATATGCATGCGTCTGCCTACCAACTGGCCACGGTGTGGTGCCAAGTGCCTCAGGCTTCTGAAGTGTATGAGCCATATGCATGCATGGTCTTTTGGTTAGGTGGTCATTGCTGCTATGTGGTCACCACAAAAACTTGCTGCTGCTGCTGCTGCTCTGTTACTGGCTCTGCTGCAGTTGACGTCAGCGGCATGTACCATTCTGGACCAAAGCCAGCCTGTGCGCGAGCAGCATCATTAAAGGGCGGCTGCAGGACAGGCAGCATGTGCAGAGGTGCGCATATGCTTATGTCAGCAACCATATCAAGCAATCACACATCTGCAACCATTGTAGATAAGCAGGCAGACCACACAAATAGGTCCATAACTGCATCATTGTAGATTGGATAGCAAAGGATTGCTGTCTGCAGGAGGCTGGCAGTGAGTTCAAATAATACTATACTAGTCGGACTCTGCGGTTCTGCAAGTTCCATGTGCTGGAGGTAGCTTTCCTGTTCACTGGTGCTACCTCCGACACATGGAGCTTGCAAAACCTGTGCACTCGTGCCCAGGATCGCTCTACTTGAAGAATCTGAGTTAGCTGAGTGACCTACACAGTATGTAAGTCCCCTACAGGTGTAACGGATCCTTCAACCAAAGTAGAATTGAGAACGCATTGTTCAATTGAAAGCATTATTCAAGAGTCCACCTTGAGGTTTCCTTTGAAGTGTCTTCGTATCAAGGCATGAAACCACTGCTCCACAGTGTCGTTCTGCTGTGCATCAGCTATCCAGTCATAGCTGCCTGCAGTTGCTTGGGTGTCAGCAGCATCTGTACATGTCTGCTGGACTTGTGGTTGCTGCGCTGCTGCATCTGCTGCTGTGGCTGACTGCTCTGCCAGAGTGGTTGCTGCCAGCTGCTGAGGCAAAACAGCTGAGCAAGTTCCTTGAGCTGTGCTGGCCTGAGTCTGTTGATGAGCCTGCTGGTGCAAGTGCCTAAGCCAACGGACACCAGCAGCACAATGAGATATTTCCTCCTGCACATGCACACACCGTTCAATTGGCTGTTGCAAACACAATGTGTATGGTTGACACCATGATTCAAATGTCGCGTCAAGGAGGTGAGGGTCAGTGATTGATGAAGCAGCCAGCCGTTGAGGTATTCAATGCACTCAGTAGCAGTTGTGAGACTATCATGCTCTGGCAGCTACTGGATACCAACTTTCAGCTTGCCCAATCAATCAGGATACATCCAGCATAAGATCATCTTTCCAATAAGTGATGATGTGTTAATTGTACTCTTTTAAACTGGATCAGACAGAGTGTATGTAGCACACCATTGCTCAAAAACTGTTCTCATTATTTGACGATCGCAGGGGCCATTTTCTTACTGAGAGGATCAGCATAAAGTGCCTGAAGTACGCCATTCTGCATCAGATGATCATGCCAGCAGAGGGTTTCATACAATACATACATTCCTGTGTTGTCAATCGTGGCAACTCACCGCATATATGACATCCTCCAAGAGAGCGGCTGTCTCAGAATCCCCGTTACTCCTGAACTTCTTGATCGTGCTTGGCAGCACATCAAGCCCCCGTGCTTCATGCACACAGTGCTCTACTGCTAGGCGGGCGGGTAAGCTGTAAGAGGTGGTGGAGGCAGACTCCCACAGACTGCGGCAGCAGCACACAAGGTTGCAGCCTGCAGGGATAGGCACCCACGAGCAAAACTGCCCATGGCCTGATGCAAATGCTTAGTGTGATCACCCCATGGTTGCCACGACACACGAATTGATCACTACTTGTCGCTGTGATTTCTCGGCGCAAAATGAATTTCACATTTCTGACCAAAACATTTCTCGGCGCGAAATGTACAGAACCGATGTGCTGCTGCTTGAGGCCACAATGCTCACATCTACATTCATAGGCCCTGCTGAGCAGCATGACATGAGCCGCAGGTTTCTTCAGTCGATACTTGCATAGTTGCGCAGTATTGACAATCGGAATTAATCTATTGCCAAGCTTGCTGCCATGTGGTGGGCTGCTGTGCTTTAAAAAGCATTCAAAGAATAACACTGAAAGTGGAAATAAGCATCGTCTCATGTAAGGCCTCACCCATCATGTGCTGGCAGGGCACCATATGAAGACCCAATGGCCTCAAGCCTCTTACACAACCTGCTGAAATGGGAGCACTCATCTGCTGCTACCTGTATTGTATGAAAGTTTGCGGTAGATACGGGGCTATGAGATACAGCCTGGCTGCTCTCATCAGGAAGGATGACAAAATCGTGGACCAACTGCCTGCTGGAAGATCTCAAGCGACGGTACAATGCCAACCTTTTGATGCACGCTGCAGGATGCAGCATATCTGCTGCTGCAGTAGTTCTGGTATAGGTGGTTTAGTACACACAGTACACATGCTGAAGCCTGCCTGCTGAAGCTTATCTCCCTTCGCTTTTGCCGCAAGAAGCAGCCATACAGGTGATGATGCTTCTTGCAGCCATCACCAGTGCATGGGCACAGGTTAAGAAGGAACACACAGGGCATGCGTGTCTCTAGCACCCTGTTGCGAGCTGCCTGCCGCCACAGAATCCGCATAATATGTTCATTCTCGTCAGCCACAAAGATTCTGCCATCGGCCCTGCACGCTAGATTGAAACGCAGATGGGATAAGCTGGTCTACGTAGTATACCAACCTGCACAAAGTCATCAAAGAACTTCCTAGGCAGGCTGTAGCTTGGATTGCTGCCAAACCTGGCTATGATGTCCCATGATAGGTCTATGGCCCAATTTTCAATGTGCACTAAGCTGTGGAGCAGTGCCTGCCTGGATGCAAGAGTACCACCTTTGCCTAGCTTAGGCATGGCACCAGGGGCAACCAACTTTACCTGCATTGAAGAGCAAGTGTGGAGATGTCTGGTATGTACTTTTCAATGCGGAGAATTATTCCACAATGAGAGCCAGAGCCGGTTGCGGTAGGCTCTGTCTGCTTGCTGTCCTAAGCTGTGGATATCTCCTGCTGATGTGCGGAATTGGCACCCCATTTCTGCTGCGAGAATGGCATTGTGCCGCACTTCTGTTGTGCATACTCCACCAGCGATCCTCTTCGAAAACAACATTTGTGAAGCTGTTGCAGGATGTGTTGCAGCAGTGCATCTGACAAGCTGTCCCTACTGACTGCTTCACGCCCAGCTCACTTTTTCATCTGCTCTGCTTGGTCTATCTGGAACAAGATGATAGTTCTGCGCCTCATTAAAGATATCGGATATGCCTCCGTTCTTCCAGAGCTCTACTGCTGTATTGGTGTACTGTGCTTTTACCCAAGGGTCTGGCTGTAGAAGCACTTTAACAGCTGCAACTACTAGACAGTCCCCCACTTGTGGCCCGTCCGTGTGCGCGGGTGCCATCGATCAAACCTATACGGGATACCAACGGAAGCAACGTACAATTGTGTCGGCAGGCTGGTGGTGTCTCTGGTGCGGTGTTACAGAGCCAGTACGCACAGGGTCAGC
Source organism: Coelastrella sp. MACC-549 (assembly GCA_018290735.1). NCBI lineage: Eukaryota > Viridiplantae > Chlorophyta > Chlorophyceae > Sphaeropleales > Scenedesmaceae > Coelastrella > Coelastrella sp. MACC-549. Next base: position 457,616 of record JABEVS010000006.1, read on the forward strand.
ATTGTAGGGAGATGATTGATGTGTGGTTTGAGACCGTGCACTCGCCTGACGAGCAGAGTCTGACAGACACCTGCAAACTTGAACGGTCCAACATGACATCCCAGCCATCTTGTCTGGTCTGCCTGTGCATGTCAGCACGATCAACACATGAGAGTGCATGGGATATTGTGCTGCATAGAGGTCATATCTTCGAGGGCACACACAGATCCACAGTGAGGATTGCAGACAGCACTACAACTCATGTGATTGTATATTGCTGGCCATGTTCAAAGACATCTTCAAACGAAATGCTTCTCCGTCCAAAGGCAGCCCGAAGCATGCTGCGGAGAAGAAGCAGCTGGATGCGAACCAGCTACTGTCTCTCGCTCAAACTTCACTCTCTAGGCTACGCATCATGCAGCCATCGGACCCAGAGGCCTTTCCACTCGTCAATGAGGCTTCTAGATGTGGTGAGAACGGGACGCCAGTGCTGAATTTGCCTTGGTTATCAACTTCTATGCCCAAACCTACTGCTGTCCTGTACACAGTCCAACAGCTGGAGATAGAAGTGAGCAAGCTGAGTGGAACTGATGAGCATCCGTTATGGCGACTGTAAGTGCGCAAGAAGCCACATATCAGTGTTTGTGGCCAATACAAATGCCTCTGGTGTGCTGTCAGTTCCAGACCCGGTCACATTCTGTTTCTGTGAGCATGCAAAGCAACCGTTTTGCTCCTGGTACATTCAAGAGACGACTGCGGTTGAGCAAAAGGCATCGTGTTGTACATTGCAGGCAGCTGGATGAGCTGAGAGCTGATCTGGACGGTATGACACACAGGATCCTGAATTCTGTTGATATCCCAGACCAGCCAGAAGCACCTGCTGCAACAGGTCAGCACCTTTGTCAACAACACAATATATGAACAGCAGTCGACATCTCCTTTGTCAGAAACACAATATACGAACAGCAGTCAATAGTCAATAAAAATATTTGTGATCAGAGCAATGATACAAGCCAAAGTGTACGCTCACAATCCAGAACCTTGATCAGAACCTTGATTATTTTGTGGCAGTTTATTACAGCAGCAGCTGTTGGGGCGGGACTCCTCACCAGGAGCAGTCATGGGGGCAGCACTAAGCCCTCCTGCAACAAATACATCAATCAGAGCCGGACTTATTCAGCGCTTTGGCAACAGAAGAGAAACCAAAATCTGTGCAGGATAGTTGGATTTGAACCATAAAATCATGCAGGACAGCGCCTGACAGTTGCCTGCATGTTTCCAGCAACTCCAGAAACTCACAACTGACTGCTGAGTGTTTCTTCCTGCAGGAAAAAGCCGGCCAGCATCACCAGCAGCAGCAGAGGGCGGTGATGACGATCTTTTCAGGTAGAGACAGCCATATCTTGCTTGAACACACTTTGCAGGACCCTCTGCAAGTGACAGCCAGTCCTGCTGAGTCAGATCAGTCAAGTTTCAATAATAACATGCTCTTGATTCTGGTTTCTTAGAGTTCTTAGTCTAAGTTTGCCATGATAGACCTTTCATGCTTCTCAACTATCTAAGCTGGAGGGTCTCTAGTGACTGGTGTGCAGTCCATTCAGCCTGTATGCCAGTGCAGGACACATCATCTGCTAGCAGTCCAGCAACCAGATACACGGTGACTTGCAGTAATTGACCTTACATTATTCGTAAACAATCTAGGCTGAACAGCTGCACCGTTGCTGCTGCTGCTGCTGCTGCTTTTGCCTGCTATTGTTGACAGTGGGCTGAGCATTACAGAAGTGTCTGGCTCACCACCCCAGAAACCTCCATCAGCAGCAGCAGTGGCAGCAGCAGCAGCAGCAGGCAACAGCTTTGGGCGTGCAGGTAGCCCATCACCCTTGCAACACCAGAGTCATCACCATCAACAGCAGCAGCAACAGCAGCAGCAGCAACGGATGCAACCAGCAGGGCAGCCCTGGCAGCAGCAACTACCAACTGTCCAGCAGCAGCAGCAGCAGCAGCAACAATCGAAGGAGCTGCAGCAGCAGCAAGACCTGCATCCTGCTCCTCATCCTCCTCCCCAGCAGCAGCAGCAGCAGCAGCAGCAGCAGGTGTCCCTGCAGCCCTCACCTGGCAACACAGCTAACAGCAGTGGTGTCATCCCAACACCAGCAGCAACTGCCACAGCACATCAATCATACCTCCGCACCCAGCAGGGTTTAGCAGAAGAAGATATCGCCAGCCAAGGGTTTACTTTAAGTTCGTTTCCTGCCGCACCATCTTTACCACAAGAAAGTCAACACGCCATCACCAATGTAGCTGCAAGTTCAAGTTCAGGCTTGCTGCCGTTGGACGAGTCCTTGTTCTGTGATGCTGCAGCAGATTATGCGCCAGCAGCAGCAGCGGCTGCACCTGTAGCTAGTGCGCCTCCACCATCAACGCCAGTGCAGGATGGGGATCGCAGGGCAGAGCAGCAGCAGCAGCAGCACCAGGACGAGGTGCAGCAGCAGCAGCAGCAGCAGCAGCAGGGGAAACAGCTGCAGCCGCAGCTGCCCTCGGCTGTTTCTGACGCACTTGAGGTCCCTCCTTCAGAGGTTCCACAATCGACCAGTCAGCAACAGCAACAGCAGCAGCAGCAACAGCATATTGAGCAAGGGCAGCTGAGTAGCCTGTCACCTGCTGCTAGTGCAAGCAGCAGCAGCAGCAACTGGTTGGCAACTGTCCACAGCACAGCAGATGCTGGCAGCAGCAGCAGCATTCTGGGTATGTTGGGAGGGACATCAGCAGCAGCTGCTGGCAGCAATACCGCCGCCGCCGCAGCAGCAGCACTGGCAGCAGCAAAAGCCAAGAAGAAGACCAGCAAGGTGAAAGTGGGGTATGGGAAGTCAGATGCTGATACTGCTGTGGGTCTAGATTTGTCTGTGGCCGCAGTACATCAAGCTGAACTGCCCCTAGGCACTGCTGCCAGCAGCAACAGCACCAGTACAGCAATTGCTAGCCTGCCACCATTGGCACATACAGCAGCAGCAGCACTGCACAGGTCAAGCAGCAGCAGCAGCAGCCACAGCAGGAAGCATTCGCTGGACGTGAACCCTTTAGCGCCGTATCCGGCACCACCAGTTATAAGCAGCAGTCATACTCACGAGCTGCAGCATGCCAGCTCAGCAGACAAAGCAGTGCCAGCTGCAGCACCCAGTAGCACAACAGCATTAGCAGCCGCAGCACCAGCAGCAGCGCCAGCAGCAGCAGCAGGAGGAGGAGGAGGACTGCTGTCTGCTGGGTCTGGTGTTGCATCTTTTGCAGCAGCAGCATTTGCAGCGGCAGCAGCAGCGGTGGGACTTGGGGGCAGCAATTCCAGTTCTGCTGCTCAGACCCCTAGAGCCTCTTCATCTGCTGGCACGGGTACAGCTGCTGCTGCTGCTGCTGCCAGTAGGGAAAGTTCGCATACACAGCCACCACAGCAGCAGCAGCTCGGTCATACAGCAGCACCCCTGGCTAACCCTGCTCCACAGCAGCAGATGCAGCGACCTGAAGAACCAGTTTCCTTGCATCAAATGGCACCAGCAGCAGCATACAGCAGCCTGGCAGACTCGTACTCACTCCCTGCTGCTGCCGCTGCTGCTACATCACCAGCAGTGTTGGCAGCTACACCACCAGAAAATGCCACAACCAAGCCAGCAGCAGCAGCAGCAGTGGATGTATCCTTACACGCGCTGGATGAGTTCTTAGCTGACCTGGCTGAGGGTCCTGCTGCTCACAGGGCCACAGCAGCAGCAGCACATCAGCAGCAGCTGCTGGCAGCAGTGGCAGCAGCGGCAGCAGCAGCAGGCAGGCGGGAGCGCCAGCTGGCGGCTGAGCGACGGCAGCTGCTGGAGCAGGTGTGTCCAGCGTAGCATTTAAATACGATTACAATTCAACGCAAGCCGTTTCAAATGCTTTGTACAAGTCCCTGTCTTTTGATTTTTTTACTAGGGACGTGCTATGAGCCATGAGCATGTTGACGGGGACAGCAACTTGGCAAGTTGATCCGATGTCCAGAAGCAAGCACTGCTGCTGCTGCTGCTCTTGGGGCTTGTAATGCCAAAAAAGCCTCAAGCGCAGCAACAGCAGCAGCAGCAGCAGCAGTACAGTTGCTGGTGGTCTTAGGTCTGCTGGTGCTGCAACACATAATAAGTCTAGCAATGGCTGCATGGCAGTCATGGCAGCTCACTTGACCCCATCATCTTTGCTGCCAACACACTGCCGAAGCTAAGATTCTGACCCTTTAACGTGCCAATGTGGTTGTGTGGCGCAGTGTGTTGCTGCATTTGACTGGCCATTTGGCTGCGAAGGGTCTTTGTTGGCTGGTGGTAGTTCTGGCTGTTGCATTGACACATTCTGGCAAGCCATATTTTATTCCTAAGCCAATTGGCTGCTGAAGGGCCATTATTGGTCGCTTCCTGCACATTTTGCTCAATGAATATGGAAAACAAAAAGGAAAAGCGATTTAACAGGAAATGCCTTTTGTTCCAGGTGGTTTGGCTGCAGAACGGGTGGCTAATTTTGATTGCTGCTGTTTTGCTGTGGTTTTCCCCCCCTGCAGATCACCAGCCTTGCAGATCTCCAAATACCCCAGCTGGAATCTCAACAGACAGCAGCAGTAGAAGCAGAGGACTTTGACACAGCAGCAGCACTGGACGAGCAGCTACACACCCTGCAGCAGCAGCAGCAGCAGCTGACAGCGCAGCAGTCACAGCTGGAGCACAGTATACAGGAGGTAGCAGAGGCCAGGTTGGATGCTGTGCGGCTCAGGTCTCAACTGCTGGACCGCTTGGGATCATTTTTTGAGCAGTTGCAGCAGCAGCGGCGTGATGAGATGGAGGCCATAAACCAGGCAGCAGAAGAGGTAAAGTTGGGGCTTGTCCTTCTGGAGCAATGTGAATTCTTTGGGGGATAATCGCCTTGTTGTTTTCTTGTTGTTTTGTGTCAATACTGATGGGGGTGTTTTGAGGTCTGCACATGGGGTTTGTGCATTTCAGAACAACAATAACTATCCACTAATGAGTAATCTTGATATGCAAAAGAGATTGCCAGAGTATGCGGTGGAGCGGATGATTGCTGCTTGCTTGCTTGCGGGGGTCTCAAAGCTGCAGCACTGCACCTGCTGCGGTGCTGCTGGACGAGCTGACCTGGGTAATGGAGCCTCACTGCTGCTGCTGCTGCTGCTGGGAATGTGATGCAGACTTATCAGCTTGCTCAGAAGGATGCCACCACAGCAGCAGCGAAAGCAGCAGCAGTCCAAGAGTCAGCAGCTGCAAAACGGTCGAGCCTGCAGCAGAAGCAGGCAGACCTTGCAGCCAGGATCGACCAGGTTACGGCACCAGCAGCAGCAGAAAAGCAGCAGCTGAAGCAGCAACATGAGGCCCTCGCGACGGAAGTAGAACAGCTCAAAGCACAGCTAGCAGCAAAAGAGGCAGAGCTGGCAGCAGCAGCTGCAGCAGTAGCAGCAGCAGATGACAGGATTGCCAGCCTGGCATCTGAGTATGCTGATGTGGAAGCTGAGCTGGCAGCGGAGGCTGCTGACCTGGCAGAGGCTGACGCTGAGCTGGCGGCAGCAGAGGCTGCTGCTGCCGTCGCTGCAGGTGCTGCTGAAGCAGCGCAGGCAGCTTTGCAAGAGCAGCAGGCGGCACTTCTTAAGGAGGTATGTACAGTCTGATTCCTAGGCGTTCTCAGTGCAGCACCTGCTTGCTGTGTACATTCTTCAGTTGCCATCACCAACTCATGGCGCAGCACCCACCTGCTGAGTACACTATTTAGTTGCCGTTGCTGATTCATTGCACAGCACCTGCTTGCTGTGTACACTATTCAGTTGCCATCACCGATTCATGGCGCAGCACCTGCCTGCTGTGGTACACTGTTCAGTTGCTACCACCAATTCCTTGCACAGCACTTGCTTGCTGCGTATGAACCAGGGCTGGTAACAGCAATGCGCGGCCTGAGATTCCATGGAGCAGCTTGAAACCCAGTTTTCAGCTCAACCGCCTGTTGCCTCCTTCCTTGCGCAGGTATCAGAGCTAGGTGTGTGGGCGCAGGAGCGCAGCAGTGCTGCAGCTGATGCTGCTGCTGCTGCTGCCGCTGAGTCAGCAGCTCAGAGGCTGCTGGCTGAGCTGAAGGCGGCTGATGCTGAAGCTCAGGAGAAGCTGCAGGATCTGGTGAAGTGCATTGCTGATGCGGCAGGACAGGTAAGCAGGTTACCAGGTTCGTTTCTCGGTTTCTTTGTATGTTCTTTTTTGGTGCTGTTCAAGGCTCTGTTACTTCCATATTTCAGAATTTAAGTCTGTGTCTCCAATTGATCACAAGAAGCACATCTCTCATTTAACCACCTTGGAAAATTTGAAGTTGTGTGTCTGATCTGATCTGATCTGATCTGATCTGATCTGATCTGATCTGTGAGTGGCCACCTGTTTCAGGTGACAGACCTGGAGGCCAAGCGTGCCAGGCTGGCAGCTGAAAAGGCGGTAGCTGCTGAGAAGCTGGCAGGGATGACTGCCAAATTGCCTGAGCTGGAAGCTGATAAGAGAGCGGCGGCAGCTAAGAAGGTGAGAGGTGCAGAAGGATTGCAGTGGCAGTAGCCATCTTTCCACTGTCTCACACGCCTAGGCACGTTGTCCAGTGCGGTTTTGTTACAAGGGGGTCGCTTGACCGGCTGTCACAGAGCCGTACGTTTGTTTCACCACAATGGTCGTGTCAAGGCATCTGCTCATGATGATGGTGCTGGCACTCGCATCATAAACCCTGACTTGTTTACATGGGTGGCGGTTTTGACAGCAAATGCCATGTGAATGGAATCCAGAGCAGCAGGTTTGCCATCGTAATCAATGTGTTATTTGTTTTTGGTGCTGAAGTCATAAAGGACAAACACCCATCTCACCCTACAGAACTGCAAGTACGCTGCCCTGGCATCTGCTGCATGTCATTTGTCAGGCCTAAACGCTAGAGAGACGCGATGATATGTGTCTTGTGCTGATTGCCATCCAGAAATGTTGCTCCAAAAGTCCCTTCGAGACTTCAAGGTGGCCATTAAATTCTCTGTTGCATGTTATAACCTCTTACATTAATTGCTGGTATGTCACCCTCCTGGTGCTGAATTACGGTTGTGATGCTGAGTGCCAATCATATTCTCATATAACCCGTGCAGGACTTCAAGGAAGCCGCCAGATTGTCTGCTGAAGCCAAGGCCCTTGCAGTGGCAGCAGAAGCCGCAGCAGATGAACTGCAGCACCTCACAGAGCAGCTGGTCAAGCTTGATGCTCAAGAAGCAGGCAAGAGGGAAGAGTCTAGAGAACTAGAAGCCATGAAACAGGTATGGAGAAAGAGAGATATGACTTCTTGTCATCTTCAGTGAAGGTCTTCAGTGATTGGACACCAAGTGTTGCTAGATGTTGCCAGCAACAGCGATAGGCACCACCTCAACCCTTAACCCAAACCCTGAATCTTAGTGGGGATGGGTGATTCTCTTGGCAGGCTTGCTGCTCAGCTGTCATGGCGTGGTGGTTGGACCACCAGTGGTTCTGGTCCATCGGCATAAAGACTGTCTAATTCAGGGCAAGTCCTCACAGACTTTGGCAATCACTTGTGACAGTTTTGTCTCATCAATTTGTTGTTGGTGCTGCAGGACATTGAGCGCGATGCTGCTGTGGCTGCCTGGCGCCACCTGACTGCCAGCTCTCAATTGACACAGCAGCGGCTGACTGCAGCAGCAGCAGCAGGGCAGCAGGACCAGGAGGCAGATGAGGAGGTGCAGACGCTGCAGGTGACTGACAAACACTGTTGTGCATTGTACATGTGGTAGGATTTCATACACAATCTGCTTGCATTCTCCAAGGTGTGCTTGTCCAAACAGTTTTTTTCTGGAAGTCTACCTTCCCATGCTGTTCAGAAGTAACAATCTTTGCAGGGTAGTCTTGGCAAGGCTTTGCAGGACAGGAGCTGAGGCAGGTGCATGCTGACACATTCAATTATTCATGGCATATGCATTGGCTGCTGATCATGTGCAACCGAGTTTCTATGCTGATGGCTGAAGACATTCACCGCATTTGACCATTCTTAGCTGGTCAGGTTGTCTTTGACATCAGCACCTGCAACAGGCAATGATGATGCCTCACTTGCCTCACTGTGCACAGCAGGCAGGGCAACTACCAGATAAGTTGCGGCTGCCGTGTTAATTTAGCGCTGCTGGGGCATTTCTTCTGGCACTCATGTAAGAGTTAAGCTTCCGCCTGCAGCCATGAGCTGCTTGTGAAGCTCTTCCGCTTGCCTTGCAGGACCAAGCAGGATAGCTTTAGGTCTGAGAAATACATCTCAACGATCATGACGTATTTGTGACAACCAGCGTGCCTATCGTATCCTTGAACTGCATCGTCTGCTTGTTTCGCTGTTGTCTTTCTGCAGGCTGACCTGGCAGTAGAGCTGTCGGCTGCCGAGTCACTGTCAGCCCGGTGGGGGGGATTCACTGCAGAGGAGTGCCTGGTGGAGGGGCTGGCTGGCCTTCAGGTGATCACTGCTGCAAAAGATCCAGACCCTGCTGCCAGCGCTGCTGGAGTGGATGGCAGAGTAGCAGCAGCAGCAGAGGAGGGCTTAGAAGTGGGTGAGACTGGGCCTGTTGTCAGCGCTGCTGAGGGAGATCACAGCAGGACTGCAGCAGATCCTGCTGGAACGGCTGAGGATGCAGCCACTGATGCAGGTGATGCAGCAGCTGGAGAGTGCCCGGATGCAGCAGCAGCTGCACCTGGAGATGCAGGAATAAGCAGCAGTGCTGTAGATCTTGTTGCTTGTGATGTTGAGGATGAGACTGGGGGCGCTTCAAGCTTTGGTCCCAGCGGCGACTTGCAGGCTTCTTAGCAGGGATCCCTCAATGTGGGTGCAGCAGTGGGTTCAGCACACGACATATATTGCGTGTCAGCTGTTCAACAGCTGATAAGGTGTATAGCTCATTCATTCTGTAGGTGCTTGACAGCTTCAGCCCCTGCTCCCGACGCCTTGGTAATTACCTTATAAGGCATACAACATCAGTCCCAACCCTACTTGTGAGCAGGAGTGTCGCTGTGCCGCTGCGTGATGCTCGTGGGTAAAGCGGTGCCCAAGTGTCTGAAGCGCGCTGAGCTTGTCAGCACTCACTGACAGACTGCCAGGGACTAAGTCCCCGGGATGCTATAGCATTCTGTTCTGTTCATTCTGCGAGCACCACTACGGAGGCAGTCCCTCGCCGTCGCTGAATCGGTACTGTACAGCCACTGACCTACGAAAGAAATTCTGGCAATTAAATAGCCTTACGATGTGACAATTCTGAAGCCGTTCGCCAATATGCAGGTATCACCCCGTGATACACAGCAGTACCAGTACGGAGCAGCGCAGTACTACGCACCATATGAGCCAAAGTCAATTCCGAGCTGCGCTTTTGGGCATTTCAGGCATAGGCTTAGCGTGAGTTGCGCTACTATGTGTAAGTGTTACGAATTGTACTGTCAGCACTGTTGATTCTGCACAATCACAGCGAGCCAATCAATTAGATATTTATTTTCTTGCTTAAGCTTCTTGTAGTGATCATGAATACGCATCAGAGTGGCTGACTTTCTTGTCACACGTCACTGTTACCATGCGCCCGACTGGGGAGCTCTGTCTGACAGGCTCATTGTTTAAGCAGCTGCACGCCCATACACACGTGAAACGTCTGTCAACTGCACAGCGTCGCTTCTGGTATCATCTACTACCTACATGCGCTCAAAAAGCCACACGGTATCTTGCCCTTCACAGCTCTGTAATTTTTTGCAAAGTTATCAGTTGCGCTGGCGCACAAGGGGCTCAACAATAATCTGGAATCGATTCAGCAGCGCCTCAGCCTGGCTTCTGGTCGAGGGCAGGTCTGCTAGGAAGGTGCGAAGCTCGGCACATCCGTGCGAGTCTCTTTGCAGCACCCGCACCTTCAGGGCCCCGGCCGCCTCATGTATGTTCAGTGGCCCGGTTGCTACTTGTTACATGCACTGCTGCTGTGCCTAGATGCGCGGCATTCACGGCTGTTGCTGACTCTGCACTTGTGGGATGTTTTGGGGACCTCCTACATACCGCAGAGTAGCAATGGCAACTCCTAGCACTGCCGAGCGGCGCTCAACAGCTCGCAGAACCATTGGTTTGCTTGCTCCGGCTATTGCTGGCCCAGTGGCGTCTATCTGGTCTACCTCACTCATCAGGCAGAACTCCTTGACGCGGGACCGCAGGGTGTCTGGTGACAGTGAGCAGCAGCATGCTTATGCTGGCGTGAAGTTCACACTCACAAAGACAGGTGTGTGAGTGTGTGTGCGCATTGATGCATTGTTTGCAGGCAGATTGTTTGTGGCATCTGAAATGGCAGCGGGTGTTTGTGGATCCAAGCGCATGCAATCATGATCGCAGTGGCAGTCGCAGCAGTACCAGCAACCAGCAATACTTGAGCGACCTGAACAAAGCCTTCAACTTCATGAAGTGTTGTGTATGCCTTCCGTTATCAGTGTTAGGCAGCATATTTCGAACTCTGCTGCTTCCTGTTGTTTGTCCTGCAGAGGATGCCATGGATTCTGTGCTACCTTGTGTGGCTGAAGAACTGTTCAGACCTATGATGCAGAACAAGTTCGGGAATGCAGCCAAGCTGGACTTCCAGTTTACGTCACAGCAGTAGCAGCAATGGATTCTCCAGCTGCAGCACTGGGTGAGCAGCATCAGCACCAAGCACTACACTGCTGCCACACTCATCTGCTGGCTTGCTCATGGGGGAGTATGGCATCCGGATCCCTTAGCTTTGATGTCGCAATTTGTTGATGCAAGCAGATGCAACTCTCAGGGTCACATAGTGTAAGCCTGGTTGGTTCTGGCTTCACTTGGTGTCTTGGGGCACCTGCATGAGGAAATTAAAGGCTCCCGCTGCAAAATAGCGGTGTACAACATTGTTTGGCTGTGTATGTTCTGCTCTGGGGCCCTGTAGACGCTTCTGGGGCAGGCATGCAATCATGCCACATACATCCACAATGCACTGCATTTGTCCTGCAGCAGTTGGCCACAAACCACTTGTGTGTGCAGCTGCTGCAGTAACGTGTATTTACAAGCCAACATCTGCTGCGCGTGCAACTGCATTGGCATCCTGATTCACAGCCTAGAAGCACGGGATTGAGAACAGCAGCAGCAGCACATCCGCCTTGAGCACTGCTGTTCCAAGTGACCTTCGAAGGCTATGTCAAATGAATGCGCACCTCCCCTTTAATCCTGCTCAAGCTGAAGGTCTTGGGCACTTTTGTGCCATGTTTGTCCACATACACTTGAGGCTTTTGTGTTGTGCTGCCACATACATATAAGTCTTTCAACTGGTCGTCATTCAGGCAGCTTGCTGTTTGGCTGCCCTTTTGTCTCACATGTGACCCATGACATTCATGCATCGCTAACATCATACACTGCTGTTACACTGTGCATTATCCAGATGAGAAGCTTGCACATACTGCACATATTGGTGTTGACTTTGTGTCAGCAGCAGTCATGTGCAACTACTGTACAGAAGCCCCAAGCACTTCAAGGGTGCCTTGGCGTGCGCTTATGTGCTATTGGTCGCAGGGATGTGCTGTGTTTGGGTATCTTGCATTTTGGGGGGTTTCGGATTGCAATAACGAGCATGAGTCTCATGCATCTTTCTATCGAGCTGCTGGTGGGTAGAAATCCCCAGCAGGGGTGGAGAGGGTGTGCAACAAGTAACAATCTGGAAGCGGTTATTGCTTCTGCTGCAACAATGGCATGGTTGTGGGCTGAGAAGTGCTGTCAATGATTGGTGTGAATGTTACAGCAGTCATGCTGGTGCCTTGGAATGATGTCCATGGTTGTTGAGCTCAAGTACTCAGCAGCTCAGGTGTTATTAGGAGAAGAAGAAGAAGAACAAATGTTGGTGGTTTGAATCATCTGGCTTGAGTAGTATGCATGAGCTTGTCTTGTGATTGCAGCAGTCATGGATGTTGCAGCACCGACCACAACCAGTAGGCGTCGTATATCTGCTGGTGTGAATTGACAGGTGGTGGTGTGCCAGGGAGGATTGCATGTCTGTTGCGGCAAGGGGATATTGTACTGCTGCAGTCGTGTTGCAGTGGTGGCATCAGCCTGGACAGTTAGCTGCTGATGGCCTATACTCAGCAGTCGTACACCTGACTGCGAGTTATGTATGTTGTACTTCAGTCTGAAAACACTTAACATATGGCTGCAATACACTGCAGCTCGGAGCTGCGGCATGGCAGTTAATGAGTAGCATCACAGGTAGAAGAAATTGAGACATGCTACATTTCTTTCACATGTGGTGGTGATGGTGTGCTTGTTGAGGGCGCACTTGTATGATGCTTTGAGTTTTGAGTTCGAAGCTTTTTCAGTGCCGAGGAAAGCATCATCTATTCTGCGTGTTTGCCCGAGGATGAGTTGTTGCTGTCCGATTTGGAAAATCACGGGGAATGTGCTACTTATGTCTCCATGTGAAAGAAATTGAGCCATGCAACAAGTTGAGATGCAATGGCAAATGCACTGACATCCATGTGTGCTGTAGCCTAGTGGGCTATGCCACATGCCACAGATGGCTTTCGAAGATAGTAGGCCCAAATCCCAGCCCTAAATCCGACGAAAGTAGGAATGCTCAGAATGCTCTTTAATATACACCAAATAAATATATGAAAGGCTTTTGGGGCCATTCAATAGGGCCCGAGAGCGTCTGCAAGGCAGGGATCGAAGCACTCCTGGATTCTGTCTATCAGAATTAAACAGCCCCCATCCAATGCCTGTCTCAGGGCCTGCTATGCTTAGCTTCTCAGATACGGTCTGCTTTTCACCCCAGAAGTTTTGGGAGTCGTGATCGATCGGTCTGTTAGTACCTGTATTAAATAGACATATAGCACCACTTGCAAGGCTGTTTAGAAGTGTGCCAGGTGACTATGATGCATCCGATGATTGGACCTCGGCCTTACAAGACCTTGTACGCGACCAACAAGACTTGGCACACTCCGACTGCTGTTTAGCTGGCACCGTTCTGTGCTGTGTATGGCGCGTATGAGATGCTCGTTAGCCCGGTGAGGTCGGTGTTCAGTGCCGTCTACAAAGGTGTACCTGCAGGGTTATTACATGCAGCACAGCTGTTTGCATCAGCACACCACCAGGAACACCATGTGTGCAGCAACAGCAAGCAGTCTTGCACCACAACAGCATCCATTGTGCAGGAGAAAGTGTCAGCAGCACCCAGCTGGCCAGCTGGTGCGTCTCTGTTTCATGAAATATCCTGCATCCCTGTCGCCTGGGATGATGCCAGCATACCCTCCATCCCTCATTTGCAGCAGTTGACTGCTTCATACAGCAGTGCTGCTTGTGATGGCACTGCCGGCAAGCCGGTCAGCAGCCAAAGAGCACATTCACGGCGCCAGCGAAAAGATGATACACCTGTACCTGATGCCAAGGTCAGAAATGTCCGTTTGGCAGCTGTTGTGTTGTGAAATCCCTCAAGTCACACCAGCTTCAGTTCACTATGATCCCCACTGAGCTGCTCATTAGCTACTATAGTGATGTATCTGCAACAGGAGACACAATGTAACCAGAAGTGTTCAGTCGCATTCTTTGCACAGTGAACATGCAAGTCTGCTGCCATTGTTGCAGCATACATCTAGGTGTCAACTCTACTTACAAAACGTCTAAAGTTTCTGCTACTCCTGCTATTTCTGCTCCTGCAGTTATTGACTTGCCAAATCAAAGCGTGCATTTCCGTCCAGAGATTGCAATCCCTGATAGCAGCACACGTACAGCACATGAACCACATTCATGCAACTGCAGCAATAGGCTGCTTGACCACCCTCTGTGGGCAGCCTGCAGTGAGGCACAAGGAACAACACCAGCAGCAGGATCAACAGCAGCAGCAGCAGCAGGCCAGTCAAGCCATGTCAATGCTTTGGGAGATCCTGCAACAGCAGATGTCCAGTTGCACCACCAGGGAGCTGTCGAACATCATATATAACCTTCTGTGCAAAGCTCCTGCAGCCATCCAGCAGCAATATCAACCAGCAGTGATGCAGCAGTTGATCCCAGCATTCATGCAGCAGCTTCAACTTGCAGCCCCTCAAGCAGTGTCGAGTGTAATGTATGCACTAGCTCGCACTGAGCAGCAAGTCCCCGCTCAGCAGGTACAGCAGTTGGTCAGACACTTAATTGACACAGCGCAACGGGCATCCCCACAAGCAATAGCCAACACCTTGTGGGCAGTTGCTACTATGCAGCATCAGGTTCCACAGTTGCACGTAAACTGTCTGATTAATGCCTTAGCAGCAAAGTTACAGCAGGCCAAGCCACAAGAGATCTCAGCCAGCCTGTGGGCAGTTGCAACCATGAATCAGCAGTTGCAGGAACACCTGCTACAACAGCTGCTGCAGGCATTCAGCAACCAGCTGAAGGTGGCAAACCCACAGTCTGTATCTATTGCCATGTGGGCATGTGCTCGCCTCAGCTACATGCCTATGCAGCTGCTCTCATATCCTGGGTTGGCGGCACAGCTGCAAACAGCTGGCTCGCATTCACTGGTGAACATTGCCTGGGCTTGTGGCTCACTGGGCTATCGGAATGAACAGATGATGGGGCATATCATGCAGCAGGTGCAACAGCGCATCCAGGAACAGTGCAAGCAACATGATCACGAGTCTCAACTTGACATAGTTGATGAAGTCTGCAAGGCAGTTGTAGCCTGGTCTGTAGCAGTGCTGGATCTGCAACAGCATGCAGGAGAAATTGTCCAGCTGCTGATGCCGCTGCCTTCAAGCTGGGACAAGCTGCAGGAGCAGAACCTGCAGCAGCTGTATCAGGTCCACTGCTGGCTGCTGGATATCGTGTACAATAAAGGGCAGGGCTTATCAGACATCTTTACAGCAGAGCAGCTGCAGCACTGCCAAGTAGCATACAGCAGGAAGCTCACTTCAGCAGCAATGCCTGCAGGAAGGGCCACTTCTTTGCAGAAGCAGGTGTTTGCAGTAGCCAGGTGGCTGCCTGTCAGCTGGCAGCAGCAGCTGCAGATGGAGCAAGTGACTGCAGATGGGCTGCTGACCATTGACATAGCAGGCGAGACATCGTCAGGGCAGTTGGTAGCAGTAGAAGTAGATGGCCCAAGGCATTTTGTGGCACCAGATTACAGCTTGAATGGGCCCACCCAGTACAGGAACAGAGCCCTGGCCGCCAGGGGTTATAAAGTTATCAGCGTGCCTTACTTTGAGTGGTTGAAGTTGGAGAGTGGCCGCGACAAAAAACAGTACCTGCTGCAGCTGTTTGTTGCAGCAGGAGTGGCTTGATGCCTGGGCTGCATATCAGGTGTGGGCTGCATATCAGGTGTTTGTCATCGTGTTTATCCTCATCAAACATTGTCAACTGGTCTGAAGGTGAGCATGTCAGCTCAAGCTACACATATGCCAGAGACAGTTCTGCTGTGTCCTGCAGTCCTTGAGAATAAGGGGTGGCTTCAAGAGCCTCTTTTATGAGACAAAACTGCGCAGGGCAGCTGCGTACACGTTGTATCACAGATGGAATTAGCTGATCGTCTGTGTGAGACTGAGACTGCACACCGCTACCTTCTGGGGTACCTGCGCAGAGAAGGCATGCCTTTGAAGTGAGCCTGTGCTGCATGCAACATACCATTTGGCACATCACATCATGCAATGCATATGCATTGAAGCGTGCACATGTGTGCCCTGTTCAATCGGCAAGGTGCTCAAGTTGCTGGGCCAAGGAAGTCCACTGGAGATGCAGCAGCTGGTTATTGGGACATGTGCCGTCAATCAACACCAGTTATACTCATGATTGCAAGCAGAAATAGTCCAACTGATAGGCATCAGCTGCCTCCTGTCATGCTTGCAGGAGTTTGAAACCATTCCTTTGGCACCAGATTGATCTGAAGTGTCCTGTTACTGCACAGCCACCAGCTGCAGGGAAAAAGCTTGGCTTCACTGTGGATTTGCAGTGGTAGACAGCAGTCAACAACTGTATGTGGCTGGCGTTCTTTTATTGCCTGAGGTTCCAAGTGGGCTTGCAGCCACATCCTGAACTCAGAAGGAACTTCCAAGTTGGAGCAAGGCCCTGGTAAGGCTACCTCTATCACTCAACTACAAGCTGGTGAGCATGTTGATGCCTTGCTGGGCAGCCCAACAAGGGACATGGCAAATGCGTGTTAATTGTCGAGTGCACTGCAGTAGACCCTGTGTATGACCCTGTCTATGTGCTTGATCATACCACACACGCTCAGCAGACCCAAGGGATGCTTGCAGGAAGCCACTCACTTGCCAAGTGCGATTGGTTTGGTCAGTCTACTGAATTACACTGATTTTTGCGATTGGCTTTGTTATCTGGGATGACATAGCAAGACTCAGCTGTGTTTGCATTCAGCACCACTATGCAACTTACACGTAGCTTGGCTGTGACATAACTTAGATCTGAGTCAGTGCTGAGCGTGCCTCGGGCATATTGTGTTTGGTCTGGGGCCCTGCCTGCTGGGGCACTGTGTCTTGTTTGCACCTCGTGTGCAAAAGTCAGTTGGAGCTGTGCTGCCTGTTTCTATGTCATTTCCATGTCAGTTGGCAGGTGTTGTTCAAAGCATCACGGCCTCAGGCCAAGTTGGTAGGGTCAATCTAAGCACCTGCTGCAGTGACGGGCGTTTTGGAGTCACTTGAAGCATCTCACCTCCAGGTGGCAGCTTCTTAGACAGCATGGACAGCATTTTCTTTTGCATATTGTAGTTGCATTAGCTATTTCACTTTCCACAAAGTGGCAAACGTCATGCTGTGCTGTTGACAGGTCTGGGCTCATCGTGTATGCCAGCTTGGCCGGCAGTGGGTGGCATATAGCCTGGCATTGCCAGTTAAAGATCATCAGAGGCCCTGATCGGCGATATCTGTTCAGTATGTGCTACATATAAAAGAGATACTACTACCTACTGTGATCAAATATTGTGCAATGCCCAATGAGCCTGTACTTGGCTCGCAAACAGGCGGGTTACAATCGTGTAACTCACAACTTGATAGAGCCATGCAACATTGGATGAGCACCACATATGTTGGACAACAGTGTCTGGTGGCACGAATCTGCACGAGAGATGCTCACATTGCAGCAGTCCACCACTCCAGGAATTGCGCGCCTAAGTCTACTGGTATATGTTATCTGCACCATGCTTCAACTGTAGCAGCATGTGCTGCTGTCAGATCATGCATGATGCATTTCAGCAAGTGGTACGTTCCTGCGATGACTGTTTGCCCATACTCCTGAAATGCCAATACCCAAACACGGCAACACCAAAACACGCTGAATGACACGTCCCTTGCGCTTGGTCGGCTACGACAGTACCTGGTAGCTGTAGCGACCATGACAAGGCCGTGGTGTTATCTCATACTCGATGCAGCCATGTTTGGTCAGAAGAGTGATCAGATATCATCATCATAAGAAGAGTAATCAGATAATCAATTATGCAGTTTGGTGACGTGTCATTAATGGCAGTTGCACTACTCTCCCGAAGTTTTCGTTATGGCAAGTCGCAAAGCAAGCAGTAATAGCAGCCAATCATGTGTCCCAGAGTGCAAACAGAATATCTCTTCAATGCAGCAACAGCCCACGTTTTCATGGCGTCCCTACTGGGAAGAGCAAGATAAGCACTGGAAGCAGTATGACATTGCGTCGCTGGCGTGCAAGATGATGCTCTTTTTCGGCAATATAGTCACAAAAACGTACAAGCAGGAACATGCTGATGTCATCCTTCGTGTGAGGGTAAGCAGGCTCCAATTCCGAAAGTTACCTTTGCTGCTCAGGCCTGCTGCTGTTCCAGTGCTCATGAGCACAACAGGCTGCTTGGCGCTACGCCTACACAGCCTTTTTTCCAGCAAAGTTACTGTTTGTCCGAAGGCTGCACCTCGAGGGCAACATTCAACAGCACCTTACATCGCAACCTCTTACCCATGCCTACCTCAGCTAGCCCACCACCGCTTAGTCTATAAACTGCATCTCACTGCCTTGCAGTTTCTGGCGACGGTTGGATTCATTGGCCAGATCGCGACACTCTGGCTCCTCCTATCTATGCAGCAGACGTACCTGCGCTGCAGAAGGGTCATCTGCCTGGCTCACTGCGCTGTCATCTGCCTCACGGTTTATGACAGCCTCCCTTTGTTGGTAACAACTCGCACGCCTCAGACATCCTTATTCACTAGGCTCCTGTCGTTGCTGTTTCGCTTGGGCAGCTTGCTTCCCATCACAATCACCACCATGCACCGTATGCCTTGGCAGCATATAGTGCTGTGCTGTGCAGTATTCTCAACCTACACCGCAGTCACATGGCCCCAGGCTTTTTGCACAGAGTTGATCAGCGATGCAGCAAATCGGAGGGGCAACTTCGAGATCTTGACTGGAATGGCATCTTCACTGGATTATCTCACTGGGCAGGGACATCTCAGCCCGCTGCCGCCACCACCACAACAGTCGCAACAGCGGCAGACAGACAGCCTTGCCAGTGATCGCAGAATATGGCAATCCACAGCGCACAGCATAGCAGCAGCCTGCTTACTCAGCAGTACAGTTGGCAGCAAGAATGACCTGCTGGTCAGCAGCACACAGCCCGCTGTGGGGTCTCCTCATTTATCAAGTATTGCTGCAGCAGACATTGACTGTGATAGTCTTCTGCATGGTCAATGCGTTGCAGTGTCCCAAACAATCTTGATCTGGTTTGGTATTTTGGTTATAGCAGCACTGACTATAGCTTTGGAGCGCTATAGCAAATGGAGGTGGCTGCACCGCCATGCATCTGGGGCTCCTGTGTGCGCTGATCTGTCTGATTTATACAACAAAAAGAGCAGCAAGTCCTTTGTGCAGGCTCAGCTGCAGCAGTTGCATGTGTTGCTGGATGTGCCTTTGTTGGTTTTGTGGGTGGCATTCTGTTACTGCTCAAGGCCTAGTGGTGTTTTTTCTCTGGCCAAGGCCTAGCTTTTGGAATCAGGCTGCCTAAACTGTTGCTTCATACTACCTCTGGGATGTCTCAGCAAATCCTGCAATGAACTTGATTGCAGAAGTTATAACAGAACACCAGACATTCTGCGTAGCATCTGAAGGAAATAGACCCCCATAGCTTAGGGGTCCAGTTATTCTGAACTCATTCTTTGAAGGCTAAATCATACAACAGACCTAGGCCTGCTCATCGCAGCGATTGGTATGACCGCAGGTATCAACTGTTGTTATCATTACTTCAACAGACCTGGGCATGTTGCAGAGAATTGAACATTACTGCTGCTGCCTGCATGTTGGCAGGCACGCGTACAGTCTGATTTGAAGTGCTAATTGTGTTGTTGACAGAGGGTCTCAAACGGTCTTGATGATTGTCACTCTTGCATCATGAGGTGCTCAAACTGTATGAACAAAGTCAGCTATCAGGTTTCATAGCAGTAGCCACATCATGCTTTGAGTTGCCAACACCCAGCCCTGCCACTTGCTACAACTTTGTGCACTAGTGCTCAAGGCATGTATGATTTTTGCTGGTAGGTTGTGTGCATAGTGTATCGGTCAGATATCTTTTGGGGCTATATGGTCTAGGTTATGTTGGGCATTGCTTATTGGAACTAACCTAAGCAGCTCACAGTAGTATGTGGATCACTCACAGTAGCCTTCCATGCTGTCTATCATCAGTAAGGACTGTACATGTACACTCTCTGTGCACAGCCACTGGCAAAGGCTGCTTCCCAACATCTGTGTTGTTATTGTTGTTCTGCTAGCCATTGTTGAACTGACTGCGGCAGGCCTCTTGGTGTTCAGGAATGCGTGCATCCAAGCTATCCTGTTTATCAAGCTTATAAAGGTGTGTTCAGACTGCAGTAGAGTACAGTCAAAAACCAACTTATGTTGCATTAGAAAGTTCAGGGTAAGATTGTACCGTCTTAGATAGACATGCCTGTGGCAAATTTTTTGGTTACTTTTTTGACATTGGGACTTGTCTTGCGATTTGTTCCTCTTGTTTTGATTTGTGTCTGTTAGAAGGGGGTGGTCTCCTGATGACCAGCCAGCTCTGCTGCTCAGGTCTCAGTACTGTCAGGCCAGTACTGCCCCGGCCAAAGGTCAACCAGGTTGACCAATGACACTCACTGTCTCACACCCAGCTAGGACAACACTGTCCAACAATCCACCATCCAGCCATGCAGACTGCAATGACCAGTGGGTATTCGGCCTACCCAATCCCCACACCCCAGCAACCTTCCTCCAATTGCAGGCATCAAGTATGTGCACTGACAGATGCAACATGTATGCCAAGCAAGCTCCAGCATGGAAGGCACATGTCATCACAAGCAGTACATTGGTCTGGCACAGGCATATAAGCAACTGAGTGCGACCTGTATATCCGCCAGCAATGACCACACAGAGGACTTCATGCACATACACACCAAGCCTGTGCATCACCGACCTTTTGTCGGCTGACCACTGGCCCTACAATATACACACTAAGACTGCAACTGGTGCCTGGGAGCCAAGCAGACATAATTACTATCATCAAGGCAGATAAAAGGGTGATCATGTGGCATAGTTCGTTTGAAAAGAATTATAGATCACCATCCTTGTAGATGATGCTGATACATACTATGTATTGGTAAGACCGTCTTGCACACTGCTTTGAGAATTATTCCAAACCCGAGCCGGGTTCGAGCCACTTAGTACTTCTCCCATTTGCAAGGCCCTTGTGGCTGGAAAGGGCGACCATCCTTCCTTCCAATCCCTGCCAACAGCTGCAGAAGTTGAAATTCCAACGCCTGACAACGACAAGCCATAACATTGTGTAAAAGAGACTCTCAGTGAGCCATGCAGCACTGCTGAACGGTTCAAATGATCAATTGAGTGGCTATGGCAATACCATATGATATGCTATGGCAAATGCGCTGACCGTCAGCTGCACTGCAAGATCTCTAGAGATGGAGCCATGCAACATCAGATGGGCTGGCAAAAGAACTGACATGCGCATACGTATGGGGCGCCGTCACACTGGCATTGTGCATCGCATACACACCGGTGGTGCATGGTGTCAAGCGGCGGCCGCACACCAGGTGATCACTGATCAGAATCACGATTCATGGCATGACTCAAGCAGCGGGCCACTCAAGCCTGACTCAGTGGGTCATTGAGAGCTCCGGCGTAACATCCTGAGTGCAGATCTGCGACTGATTTTGGTCACAACTGTCAACATCAGCAAGCCTTGTGCCTTGGGCCAAACACTGTGGACGTTTGTTGACAAGGAAGTGAGTGGGGGATCAGATAGGTCTATCTGTCTACACTAGGACTGCGAGTTGACAACTTGCCATGATGGCGCCACAGCAGTGCCAACCAGCTGTAGTTTAAATTTGAGGTGAGCATGCACGCCATGCAGTGCATATGCCATGTTGACCCAGATGATGCATATGCCATGCTGAACCAGATGATGCAACTTGCGCAACCGTCTCTCTTCTTGAAGATGACCCGAAAGGCACCAATGCTGTTGCAACTGCGGGTGGCACTGCTGCTTACACCACTGCATGCAACTTGTTCAACAGGTAGCACTGCTGATCTGCTGCATTCTGACAGCCATCCCACTCAAAATGAGGTACACTGACAACTGTATACCCCCTAGCTACCAGAGCTCTATCTCTCCAAAGAGTAGGGCCAGTTGATGCGGTCTGCCGCCACCTGAAATGACTCGGGCCATCGACCTCAATAGCCACCCAACGACCAGTAGCTGTCTGAGCTGCAATATCAATCAAAACCAGCCCGTCTGGAGATACCGCTTCATACTTTGGGGGCTTCTGCCATGAGATTCGCAACCTCTTTACAGCGGCCAGCACTGCCTTATGTGCCTTGGACCCTGGGCGTGATGCAAGAGGTTGCAGGAGAGACTCCCAGGCAGCTTGGCACTGCTGTAGCTGCGCTGCTGTAAGCACTCCAGCCAAACCTTGTCCACTGTCGTACTGAGTATCTTTCAGCCACCAGTGTACCTGGTACAGCTGCCTGAGGTGTTGAGGCAGTATGGTTTCTGCACTTCCTGCAAGCGCTCTGTCCCACTGCCAGTTGTGTGCATATGCATCAGCAAGAGCCACTGCAGTGTGCCCAAACTGTGGCATGTTCAGGACTGCTATTGCCCAAGCAAGGTTGCAAAGCTCTTGTGGGTCAAATCGAGCTTTCTCATGCAGCTTCTGCTGCACCTGTTGCATAACATGCCCCATCAAACACTCATCAACATGACCAAGTTGCCCCAGGGACCACGCCGTGTTTGCCAGCTGCTGTGTATTGGCTCCTGCAAGCATCCTTGGAAGTCTTGATGAGAATGTCCCATCTGCCAGCAGCTCTAGCGGCAGGTAGGCCCATCGAGCACATGCCAGCAAAGTCAGGGACACAGCATGCATTGTTGCCGAGTCAACTTGCTGCACCAACTCTTCCAGCAGCAACTGCAGCTGCCTTGCCATCGGCCGCACACGAAGTACCCGCCCAGGGTGCTGGGCGAACATGTTTGATACTGCCCACAAACTCTTTGATATGTCACCTGGAGTTGCTAAAGATCTGGTGACCACCAATCGACCGAGCAGCTGCTGTACCAGCTTTGCTTGTGACAGAGTCAACGGCTTGTTTGCCCCTACTGCTACTGCATGCATGAGCTTGGACAGGTCCTGCGGCTGAGCATGCCGCAGGTGCTGCATGAAAGCTGGCAGCAGCTGCTGCATGATGGGCTCCTGATACTGCTGTTTTATTGCTACTGGGGCTTCAATGAGCACGGCATGAATGATGGCAGTGAGTTCATCAGCACCCAAGTCTCGCAGTTGACGCTCTAGCAGCCGCCAGAGCTGCGCCAAAATGCTGCTGTCGACAGTGGCCTGCTGTAGCCCCTGTTCCGCTCGCTGCTGCTGCTGCTGATGCAGCTTGCAGGCGTGGACAATCCCAACTGCCACATTGGTTGCTGTCATGTTGTGCTGGTCCATCAGTGACTGCAGTTCCTGCAAGTTTCTGCTGCTCTGTATGGCTCTGGACAGTGTGTCCTGCAAGAATAATGTTGATTTCGTGACAGTGTGAGACGCAGAAGAGACTCTTAGATAATGATAACCATCACGCCAGTAGCATTTTACTTGTTATCCGTCTTTGACATGAAGTGTGAAACCTAACCTCACATCTGTGAGCAATGCTACATGCAACTGATGCAGTGAAGAAAATATGCCATTGGTATCCTCAGAGGTGGTCTGCAACACTGCATGTGGCCTGGAACTAGATGCGTGTAGCCTACTTAACATATGATGTTTACAGTCCTTGCATGGGTCAACTGCAGCAGCATGGTGATTCTGCAGCCGATCCATGCAAGGACCGTAAACATCATTCTTCATGATTATCAGAGTTGTGAGTCTTACTGAAACTGACAGGCAGAGATTGCCCCTGAAGGTT
The DNA here is from genome assembly GCA_018290735.1 of Coelastrella sp. MACC-549. NCBI lineage: Eukaryota > Viridiplantae > Chlorophyta > Chlorophyceae > Sphaeropleales > Scenedesmaceae > Coelastrella > Coelastrella sp. MACC-549. The sequence continues at coordinate 481,040 of JABEVS010000006.1, forward strand.
GCCTTGGCTGTCATAGCAGCAAGGCACCAACATGTGTAGAGTGGTGCTTGTGGCGGCAGCAGAGGCAGGTTAACTGCAAAAGTTGGCATTGCATAATCACAAGCCTGTTCACTAGGAGTCAGTTGCTGCACTGAGCACACCTGATTGATGACAGCAAGTGCATCAGCATGGCTGCTTTGCACTCTTCCCTTGCTGCTGCTTCTGCTGCTGCTTCTGCTGCTGCTGCCACTCTTTGTGAGGGCTGTAGAGCTCTTTGGCATCTGGTGTCTGGAAGGCTTGGTGCTGCCGCTCCTACTACTGCTGATGCTACTGCGCTCTGATGACGTCCCACTGCTATGCCGCTGAAGAGACTCTTTCTGTGCTGTCCTACTGCTGCTGCTGCTGCTGTGGTTCGTGTCATGAGGTGCATCACTGCAGAAGGCCACAGCGTGCTGTAGCTGTCCTCTGATGTTTGGGACACGCCATTGCTGGTAAAGGCTGAAGCTGCTGCTGCTGGGGAGGATGTTGTCTGAGTGTCTGCTGCGGTGCAATGAGGACTGCTGCTGCTGCTGTAGTTGATGGCACTGCTGTGCACATGCTGGAAAAGCCTGCCGCACCCAAAGAGTCCAGGAGTCTTGGCTCTGCTTTTGCTGATTGTGTGCAGTTTGCGATGATTGTGATCCGGTCAAGTGTTTAACAACACTGTGGGATTGAAGCTGCTGCTGCTGCTGTTGCTGCTGGCTCCATGCCTCAGCCATTGCTGTGGTGCCGAGCTGTTGGGTAGCTGCCTGCAGAGCTGCAGCAGCCCGTGCCTGGAAGTGCCAACAGCTCTGGAGTGTCTTTGCTGCCCAGCTGCAGGATTCTAGCATCAGCACCGCATTCTTGTGCAGCATCTTGCTGTAGGGTTGAGTTATAATGGAGAGGTAAGTTCTTCGTTGGCACCTGCAGCTGTTCCTCAAGCTCAAGGAACGGCACTAGGACTGTTGCAGTGCTGTTGCAGCCTATTGTGAGCTGCGGACTACATCAGTAGCGGTGAACGCCACCAGCACCCTATGAGCCATCTGACCCCCCTGTGCAGCTCTTGCTGTGACCATCAGAGGCATCATGCTGCTTTTTGCATTTTCTGTGGCAAAACTACATCTGTGAGGTGAAATGGCTGATACGACGCCTGGCATCTTCAGCACTGTGACCTTCAGCTGTCTTTGTAGCTTATGCCAAGGCGGTGTGACGCTGCTCCGTGCTGCTGTAGTCTGCGGCTCATCTTTATATCCAGAATCCCATAATTCTGGATATGTTCTCAAGCTGTTGAGACAGTGCATTGGCAATGCCGGGAGTCCTCAAGAGCGATGGCGCTGTTTACAGTGGAGAAGTACAGTGCAGAGCCTAGCACAGCCTACTGGCAGCATAATTTCCAATAAAATTACAACAGCACTATGTTGCATCAACAACTATGATCATCAACTATGTTGCAACAATGATCATCAACTATGTTGCATCAACACATGACAGTTGGCCGCATCTGCAACACTTCAACGTGCACCTGATAGAATGGGTAATCAGCATCGACGCGATAGCTATCAATCCAGTTCGTGACGCATAGCATGGAGAAGTACCGTCACCGCACCAGGCCTTGATACTCTCAGAGTTGGCGGTTGTATGTGCTGGTTTCGGTGGTTGCCCTCAATAGAGCTGCCTGGGGCACCACTGTCGCTGAAAGCAGTAACCATCCAGAACAAATAACAGCACATATCTACCTCAATATGTCAATGGGACGAACAAAGCTCGCCTGAATGCAGGGTTCCCTACTTTTCCATGAGCAGTAGTCACTAGCAGTGGCAAAAAGTCGTTGCACAGTAACCATCTTCAGATCAACTAATAAAGATTCAATCTGATAGACATAACTATGAATGCCTACATCATGGTCTAGATGGTGATGTGATGAATTCACTAAGTATGATACATAAACAAGTACTTTAAGTTGTCAATGGAACATGCCCACTTTTAGGTACCTATAAGTACCGGTTTGAGAACATGACAGCAACTGTACTGCCTGTCATGACCACACAATTACCAGGTCCTTGTAATGTATGCGAAGGCACGTGACCTTAGGACCATAACCTTGTGCAACATAACTGTTATCCTCCGCCTTTACAGCTGTACCAACCTCAATGAGACTAGGAGTAAATTGCACAGATTAAGACACCCTCTCTGCTGCTGCCCTTGCTGCTGCTGCTGCTGCTATTGTTCTGCACCTGCAGGTTGCTGGCACTGCTTTTAGCAAGCCCGCCAAGGCAAAGAAAGTGACATCAACAGGTCTGGCACTGCTGTCACCACTGGAGCAGGAGCAGCAGCACTATGTTGCACAATGCACTGTGGCACATTCAGCTCCCAGTTATTCAACCAGCAACAGTAGCAACACTAGAGTAGGCCAAATACCCACTGGTCATTGCAGTCTGCATGGCTGGATGGTGGATTGTTGGACAGTATTGTCCTAGCTGGGTGTGAGACAGTGAGTGTCATTGGTCAACCTGGTTGACCTTTGGCCGGGGCAGACTGGCCTGACAGTATTGAGGCCTGAGCAGCAGAGCTGGCTGGTCCTCAGGAGACCAACCCCTTGTAACAGACACAAAACAAAAACTTGTCAAATGTCAGACAGGCCAGCAGGCATACTGCAGATTGTTGACAGAAAAACCGTTATTTGACTCTGTAACACTCTCATGGGTACTGCAATGCTTGAAGCATCAGATGATGTCAAGCCATCACACCACCCAGCCTGGGTCTTGGTCAATGTGCTGCCAACACTCTCTCCCCACCTCATCCCTACTCATCAAGGTAGACTCATCATCTGCCATCACAATTACTAAGGTAGTACTAGTACCTGTGGCTGAGCCACCAAGTACATATTCCCAAAGGCCTTGCGGCCGGAAAGGGTTCTTCTTCTTCTTCTTCTTCAAGTTCTTCTTCTTCTTCTAAGGTAGTACCTCAATGTGCCATGGGGACGCACAGAGCTTGCCTGAATGCAGGGCCCCCTACCAAGGGGTACTATGATGACAGGCCCCCTTTCCTTACAGTACTCCTTGCCCCTACCAGTAGTACTGTCAAATCAGCACTGATCTGGCAGATTAACTATGGCAGCGATACTACCAGCAGCCACAGTATGCACACACCTGGGGGACGGTGCAAGCTGTCACACCGGCGGTGTACCAGACAAGGGCCCCTACGGTAGTACCGTATAGTTGGAACCGTTCCAAGTCACTTGGAATCCAACGGTTGGATCAATCGACATGAGCAACTGTTCAAGAATATCATATGTCTGTGTGAGGTACTTCAGCCTCGGGCTGAAGTCACTTGAAGTGTCGCAGTACTTCCATGCCTGCCGCATATTGAATATGTACATGGCATCCCAACTTGCTGCATGGCTCAGATTCTTTTTCATGGTACGACTTGTACAATGAATGTTGGACACTCAGCAGTCATGCACACTGTGACAAAGAAAGATAGGAACGCTGCCCCTGCCGGCCCCAAGGCCCTTGAATGGCCTTGAGTGGGTTCAAAATACTTGCCAGAACATCTAAATCCAATCTGGCAACAACTGCGCAGGTTCAACGCACATGTAGACATCAAAATAAGATATTACTAATCCTTATTACGGTTATACTGTGTAAGGGCATGCAACAGCATTGTTGGACTGCAACTGCTGTATGATACAATTGATGATCTAATATTTGCTCGTGACGGCCTGCAGCTAGTAAGCAGCAGGACCACTCTGAACACCCGGCAGCCACAGCATGCTACTGTGCAGCCGCTGTGCAACATTATTGACTCAGTAGCAGCTGCCGCATGATGTGAGTGCCTTGGTGAACCTCATTGTGCACACATCTCCGAGAGACTGTGATGGTCCACAATGGCCCAGCCCGGACGCTGACAGTGCTGGAGACCGTCTCCGTGACCCCACAACTGCAAGGTTATTGAACAACGCTTGACAGTAGCCGGGCATGAACAGCGAGAACAGGTGGCTCAAAATGGAGGATCCATGTTTAAGCTGATTTGAAACTGGGGTAGACCTCTGTGTCTTGTTTTCTCTCTGCATGCCCACCCGTCGTGCATGCCATGATGTGCACCTCAGGTCTGGCATGCTGCTGAGGCTCTGGCGGACTGCTGCTAACAAAAGCAGCTTGGCAGCTTCACGCACATGGCATCATGGTTATGTATGGTGTGGGTCAACACCATGCCATCCTGCCCATGTAAGACACACCCGTAGAAGCCAACAGATTCGCTTATCACAAGGGCCTGCTTCACCAGTCAATCGCCTTGTTGATGTACTTGCACGCCCTCATCAGGATGTACATAATGCTGCCATCAACGCAGATCACCAACAGCGCCTTGGACCAGTCTGCAATCACAGCAACAGATTCACTGAGCAGAGCGGCTCTGTTTGACACGTCACTAGCCTGGTGAGGAGATTCTTCTGCAGTGTCTGGCAGACTCTGTCAGCCCGACTGACTATTCACGTCCGATGACCGGCAATGAGTGGTGTGGCCTGGGCCTACACCTTCCCGCAAACTGCACTATGTATAATGGTCATACTGATGTGGCCCACATGTCACGGTGGCAACTTGTATATAGGGCCTATATAGATATATCTGGCGGTTGCAGGGCCTGTGACACGGCTGCTGCTGCCAACTGTGGCAGGTGCAGTTGAATAGAACTCTCTGGTGGGGCGGCCGTTGCCAACCCTGGCAGGGTTCAACCGCAGGCGGCTGCTGCCGGCCCAGCATGAGCACACAGAGAAAAGCATGTACATGCGATGCTATACAGGCTGGCAAGCACCATCAGCAGTCATCTGTGGTGAAGGTTGTTGCTGATTAGGATGCAGAGGAGCTGCCAGTAATATGCTGCCGCCCACAACAACACTCAAAATATTGATTCAGTTGGCAGTGTTAATGACCGTCATGCTCAAAGCCTTGGCATCCGAAACATCATGTATAATCCTGCATGATGTGTCCACTGGACACTGTCCCATACTGATGGTATGTGATTGAGACTCAGGCAGTATTTGCTGCTGGTCATGAGCCCACCTTGAGGTGTTGAAGCCTCCTTGAAGCCGATCCCAAGGCCCAGCAGCACCAACACCAGCACACCCCACATGACAGCCACTCGCAGCTGTCTGCTGTTGTGGCTATCACGGTCAAGTAGGATCCCAGCTGATAGCTTATCCAAGGTTGCCTTGGGGTTCTGCAATGAACCACAGCAAGATTGCGTGAGCCTCAGCTAGTAGCTCCCAGCTTCTAAGCATGACAGTTCAGTGCCAATTTTATGCTACCAATGCAATCTAGCCTGAGCCTCTGGCTATGATAGCTTGCCAGATTGTCACTGTTCTACGCCCGCTGTATCTGCCATCGTCAAACACAACAGCACACTTCGCTGCAGGATGTTGCAGCAGCATCATGGGCCCTATTGACAATAACGTCAACGTTATTGTGCAGTAACCTTACTGCAACAAACAGAGTGTCAGTGGTACCACTGCTGCTGCCAGCGGTTGGCAACCTATTGCTGAGCCACCAGTGTGTGTACAGCGGCCCGGCCTGTGACAGCATGTGCCACAATATGGCATGCTCTTTGAAACTTTAACATGTCCTTCAGTCAATGGCAATGTCGCCTGACAAAGACAAAGCAGCAAACTCTTACACTTTACTAATATTTGCAAGCCCTCTTGCTGTGACAACATTCGGCCAAGTTGTTGCCCAGTGGGCCAGTGGGCAAGATTTTGATTCTTCTCATGCAGCCTGCTGACACAGTCCGTCTACAGCCCCAAGAAGCCCGAGGAGTCCTGGGAGGTTGCAGAACTGTGACAGCAGCTGTTCATGGGGAAGCCAAGAAGTATGTGGTTCACTTATGCCCTTACCTTAGGATTTCTTGTGCTCTCAGATACAAATAGCATGTCAGCCATGCGCGGTTTGCTGGATACTCTCTGAGCCATCCTTGCCAAGGATGCCAGCTACTGCAACTAATTGGGTGTTCTCAATGGATGCCAGCTGTGGCTTTGGTGGCCTGGCAAGAAGCAAAGCTTGCACGTCTTAAGGGCTTTGGTAGGTGTACACAGTTGCCCAGGGGTACCGTACTAACTCCTGCTGTAACAAGAGTTGCTGCAGCGGCTGTATGTGCCTTGACTTATGTGCTCAGTGATTTGCGCACAACAGTGTGGCCCCTGCGTGTCAGTGCCAGCAAGGAACAATGAGTTGGCTGCCCATGTGATGTCAGGTGTGTCTCGTTGCATGTTTATAAGCGCTGGGCGTGTTTGAGATCCGTACAGACTACATGTGCTTGAACTAACCGGGCAAGCGATGCATCAGTCCTTATCATCTGCCCGTTCAGTCCTTTAGACGTTCCTTGATAACATATGATATATGGGTACTTTAGGGATCGACGGTATCATGCATGCTGGTGCTAGCTGCGCAGGCAGCAAATGCGCCCTTCCGGAACCAACACGCAGTCCCGAGAGCTTGCCTCGTTGCGCTGGCTGTGAGCCTTGCAGAGTCGGCTCAGGATATCAAAGCTGCTATGGATATCACGTATTGGCAGAACTGCGTGAGGCGTGCTTACAGCCGTATCGTGTCAGAGGCAGACGTGCGGAGTACAGTGGCATTGAACACAGAGCTGTGTCCTGTGGCTATTGGGTGCTGTGAACAAGCAGTATTCAGCCAATTGAGTTCTAAGCGTCTGCAGCTACGTGCAGAGCCCGCCCGACACCTTGTCAAATGGCACTGTCACGCTGAGGGGGTTGCAACCGTTGCGGCACCCTTCTTGATACCAAGTCACCCAGATTGCAGTTGCAGCTGTGGGTCATCAGTGCCAGTGCGGCTGAGCGGCTTTCTCTGCCGAAGATATGTATGATACTGAGCCGACAGCCTGAGGCACACACTTAACCGACCTGAAATTTCATCGCGGCCTGGGTGGCAAGTGGTCCCACTGTGCGACACTTGCAACATGACGCACATTATGGACCAGCTACCATCTGAACGTGCAGATTGTGGAATATTACAATTTGTTGACTCAACTTCCTCTCAGCCCGCTGAGAGCAGCCAGGCTACTCGCATATGCCGCCATCAGGATGCGACCCCAGCAGGGACAGATGGACCAGCTAGCTGCAGCTGCGACTGCACACTTGCCAAGCAGATACAATTCAGTTGCCACTTACATGAAAAATGAATGTTGTTCCTCCTAGTCCACTACAGCTACAGCAGCAGCTAGCTATGGGACTACAGCACAGACCCTGACAACATTGCACTGCTAGCAACGGACTTCACATACATGAGATACAGAATGACCAGAGTGCAGGAAACATAGATTAGTAGGGTGAATGTGCACCCAATATGCCATGCAAATGCAACTATCCCCCCGTCGGTAGACAGCTAGACAATCAGTGCCACTGTTCTGCAAGACAACAGTCGCCTGCCTCGAAGGTAACCTGCACAGCCATTCGCAGCCAGCCAGGCCACGCAGCAATCAAAAAAGCTCAAGCAAAACTGGGTAAACAACCGCCAAGGTGCATCACATCACATGACCACACCAAGCCAGACATGTCCATGTCTGTACAGAGGGACAGGAATACAAAGCACCTGACCACAGGACGCATGAGCAGCAGAGAAGCAGGCAACGTTCCAGGGGTCGAGCAGCAACGGTACCCATACATGTTAAACAGGCCCACTCTGGTGCTATCGCATTCCGTTGTAGCTGACTGCTGTATCACACAATCAATGCTTGAGCCTGCTGCATGTCTTGAGAACTTGAGCCTGCCGCATGCCTAGAGATTGCTGGCCACACAGCAGTATGGTTGATTGTGTTTTGATGCAGCCCATGCCACCATGCACAGCGACTGACGCAGCCTGCGGACGCAACCCCATGCGCTCTCGTGCATTGCAACAGCAGCAGCAGTCCACAGGTGTAGATGCCAGCTGCAAACACTTGCAAGGAGGGCAGCAGCAGGCGGGGCTTCTCCCTGACACTCCAATACCTGTGAACCCAACAGTGGACCTGACGGCTGCAGATACCACGTTGGTGCTTCACCCATGTCATTTGAGATAAATTGACGTGCAGTCACACCACTAGGACACGCCACAATAATTTTGATGGCAAAAACACCTGATGCCGCGACACAAGCAGCGTAGTGCAGGACACATGACCATGTGAGGATGGGAAGGCACAGATATGCCGTTGCATAGCTTGGTCACAAAGGAGATGGCAACTGCACATCACTGTAGGTGCTTGAGGAAGATCATGACTGGCACACTAGCCGCTCAAAGAGAGTAGGCAAGCAGCAAGAGGACGACAGCAACACATATGAGACAACACAAAGCAAACAGGCAGGCACCCAGGCAGGTCAAGAGATGCCTCTGCCCACCAGAGCCTCATCAACAGAGACTTCCTGTTGACCAACAGCACTGTGAGGCACAGATAATGCACACAGACATACTGTTGTGAACCAGCTGTGGAAGATTAAACTTCCTTGCAGCATGATACAAACGATTGTAGATACATTACATAAGGTCTACACTAGTACAGTGAAGCCACACACACAAACAAACCTCGTCACAAGGTGCACACAACATATTATACAACTGCTCGTTAGATGTCCTGTGAAAGTGCACAGGCCCTCAGCCTGAGTCAGAGAAGCCAAGCAAAGACTGCTGACCCACCAGGTTGGAGCACATCAGCCTTCTTATTCCTTGGCCTTCTTCACACAAGCATGCCTGCTGCGAATTTGCTACTCGTACAGCCTTCCGGCTCCAACGGCCGAATACATTTCCAGCAGCCTGAGCTACTATCAAAGACACAACAGGTGCTGCTTGGAGGCCCACTAGGCACAAGGGCACAGAAGATTGTTGCCAGCAGGAGTGGTGTCAGGGCAACCTCTCAGCTGTGTTGAATACGCCCTAGCTGGATACACTCTGAAAAGGTGGGAAAAGCAAGAAACAAAAGGGACACAAGCGTCTGCTATCTGCAGACCAACAACTGACAACAGCAACAATACAGCAGTACAGTTGCCAAGCAAGATACATACAGCGGCTCAGCTGGTAATACACGTTTTACAAGCAGCTGCCAAACAGGTATAAATCATGAACACCCAACACCATAATATCAACAGAAAGATCTGCAGAGTGCCCCGTGAAACCACAGCTGCAGCACAGCCAAGCAAGCACCTCATGACAGCAACCAAGCACTGTGCAAACAAAACTGCCGTTGACCAGCACAGCAGGCCATGCGGACAACTGTCACTGCTGCAGGACCAGCAAAGCCTACCACCTGCTGCTGCTACTCTGCTGCTGGGATCCACAACCCTAGAGTGACCTTCATTGCTGTTGCTGTGTGCTATCAAGCCAGGTAAGACGCAGCTGCTGCAGCCAAAGTGTGTGATGATGACCTCAGGACTAAACCTCCAGTGGCTTCAACCACACAGCACCATTGCAGCACACACATATTGTCATCTTGGAATCGGATTTGATGACGACTCTTCACCCGCCCATCTCAACAAACAACCCCACCTCAGTAAAAGCAGGCATGAGGAGAGAGCTCCAAAGCCACACTCTGCCCCTGTTGGTAGCGCCACGGAGCCGTCGGCTCATAAATCACCACAAAATGACGATCGTGCAGCACGATGATGTAAATTTAACCCTGATCACACATTGGGTCTACACCCTGTTGAAACCCGTTCACTTGCTGATCAGCAACTCGCTGATGGCATCCCGCAACTTCTTACCAAGCCCTGAACCTCTCCTGCTACTGCTGTTGCTGCCACTAGCGCTTGCACCGCTGCTGCTGGCAGCACTGGAGGTGGACGCACTGCTCAGGGGTCTGCAGCAGTCGCCTCTGGCTGCTGCTGCTGCTGCTGCTGGAGTGTCTTCGCTGCTGCATTCTGACCCAGACTCTGACATCCTGCCTGGAGTGGAGCCCCCGTATTCAGAGGCGGGAGGAGAAGCCGAAGGGTCATAATGTGTCGCTGCTGCTGCGGAGGGCGCAGCAGCAGCTGCAGTGTCGATTGCACCGGACTGTTCGCTGCTGCTGACAGGGCTAAATGGGACATCTGCTGCTGTCATGCTGCTGTCGCTGTCATTGCTGCTGTTACTGCTAACAGCTCGATCGAGAAGCAAGTCATGAAGACCCCGGCTGCTGCCCCCAGCGCTACCACGCACACCATGGAGACTGCTGTTGTGACCTCTGTCGCCTGCTGCTGCCGCTGCCGAATCAGTCTGTGACCTTGGATACTGATCCACCACGTCTTGCTCCTCTGACCCACCATAACTTAGACCACTGCTCAAGCCACCACTACTAAACCCCAGCGCCTGCTGCTGTTGCTGCTGCATGTAGCTGGGTGAGGAAGCACCGCTGCTGCTGTCGCCGGAGATACTTCGTCGTGCTGCGGACACTGATGCACAATGCACTGCTGCATCGTAGGCTCCAGGCCCTGACAGCGTGAGAAGGCTACCTGCTGAGAAGGAAAATGACACAGCAGCAGTGGTCAGATGGCAGCATATATGAGACGGCTTGCATGCCACATGCTAGAACACATAGCAACGCGACTGCGCCGCGCAATCACACATGCACATAGTACAATACTATATGTAAACTACTTCGCGCTCAAAGAGTGGCATCTTCTGCAAGCGATGAGAGTCCTGCGGAGCTGACAATCTTTGAGCGCTGAGAAGTTTACGTATGTTATTGTAGTCCTGGCTTGAGCACTGACAAACTAAAACATCTGCTGATCTGACAGCATGACATATGATTGCAGGAGATATAAATTACGCTCAAGGACAAATGCCTCAAAAGATACGGTTCTGCAGTGATTGATATATTTCATAATTTTTTGTCATGCTGTCGCATCAGCAGACGTTCCTACTATGGACTGTCTGTGTGCCTTGACAAATATTGCAGTTGTCATCAGGGGCAAGATCTACACCACTTGGGGGAGGAGGATGCATGTGGCAACAGTCCAAGCATGTTCAATATCCAGCAACCCATACAGCAAAGACAGCACAGACTAAAGCAACCCAGCCACTGCCTTCTATGAGATTCTTCTGATCCAGTCAGTTTCCAAGCAACACAGAAATTACTGTAGGAATTACTTGCTACAATTCTAGCAGCCAACGTTTGGCACTGATTGGCACTGGTTGACAACATGCGGACTGTGGCCTGTGAACCCTGGCTTTGGCGAAGCAGACAGCTGTGTCTCAGTCATTATGTGCAGGCTACAGCTTGCAGTATACTGCCTAGACTTGGATGTTGTCTGGGTATTCATGTGCAAAGCAACACCATGTGCAATGGAGACACAGCACACATACTATACTTTGTGAGGTTTGTGATCTGTGATGAATAGAAAACTTGGTGCTGACAGCAACAGGTGGGTTTGGGCATGATCATTTCAACTTGTAAATGGTTGTGAAAAATCCAGGCTCAAGCAATACTATACGGGCAGTGTGACTCGTATCTACTGTACAGTAGAAATGCCTAAGAGGATATGATACCCAAGCAGTGTGCTATTCAGCAATGTGGTGATCCCAGACCAATTAGAACACTGGAATAATTGTTTTCCAGGTTGCGCTACCTGAGGTGAACAGGTGGCCTGGGGCAGCCCGCAGTCCAGACAGCCGCACACAGCACATTGTGATAAGAACCATCTAAAGCCGTCAGAAGTGTCAACTATGTTTGAAGTAAACCAGTTTCCACAAGAATGTACGTGAGATATGTACCGCATGAAATAAGGTGGCTCTTTGGACTGTGGCCATGGGTTGTAACACCCATGAGGAGTGCACCCCATATGAGTCGCAATACAGTTGCCTAGTGCAGCTGACAGCACAGAAGCAGTAGCAGGAACAAAAGTACTACTCCTCATACTGCAGCTGCTGCTCCCTCCAGCAGCACCCAAAGACCAACCTGAGCTTGGTTCATCGCAAGTGAACGTGATGTTCAGCTCGGAATCATCAGGCAGGTGGAATGCCTTCCGAATGGCTTCTGTGAACTGTCGATAGCCGTCCGCGCCGGGAGCAACCTGGAAGCTGTAAGTCTTGTTATCGAAGTTCACATTCATTACAGCAGGTGCTGTTGCTCCCGGAACAGGCGTGAGCACAGACTTCCAGTCCGGAAGCTCGCTGCTGCAGAAGTCGCAGTACTTCTCGCGCCTGCAGCACACGCCAGCTGCTCGTGATCAGACCAACATTGCAAGAAGCTTGATTCCAGCGTAGAAATGACAACCCAAGCTTAACAATGCTGTGCAAGCTGTCCACTGCACAAGCTGCATGGCAGAAGCTTACCGTGTGCCCGCGCTCTGCAATTGCCAGCGAGCGATGCAACTGCTGTGACACCAACTTGGGCATTTGCAGGGATGCATAAGTGGCTTGTCCAGCGTAGCGTGATCAAGACAAACCCAACAGATCGGTGCATCATCTTCAGCCTGCACAATGCACTGCGTCAAGCTGCGAACTAAAGTCAAAAGTCACTGGGTTGTCGTTGTGAGCTTGCGAAGCTCACCTCAGCAAGCACATTTATCCTGTGCACACGATCGCCTGGTTTCGCCTTTTCCATGCATTCACTGCTCATGAGCTCTTCGTAACAGGCTAAAAGTACAAGTACCTATGTTTTTAGACGTATCGATGGTCTCTACGGAGAGAAATGCTCTACAACGCGCTTGCAAGCCTTGGGCTGCGTGTGGGCACGCAGGTCGCCACGATCTCCCAGTACCACACAAAATAGTGCCCTGTGAATAGTATGTGTCTCAGCTGCTACGGCCCAAGAGCTTCCAATCGCCTAACCCGGCATTGTGAAGCCCAATCGCCCGTGACAGTTTAACTCACATTGGAGAGTTGAACTCCCTACATTCCATCGACGAACATGATAGCAGTGTCGAACCCATCTTCTGGAGTCGGCTTGAACACCAGGTCGCTGTTTGTGCCGGATTGCGTATCATCACTTGCGTTGTATTGCACTCGCTCGTGACCTCAGTAATGTGATCCACGTGTGTATCTCCAGGTGTTCAAGGCTGAATGATCGATGCATGTGCACTTGGATGGCATGCTGACGTGTTGAGAAACGGCGTTATCAAACAAGTAGGCTCCTGGGAAGCAGCAAAATGCCGCAAAAGGCTAGTAAAGATTTTTCACAACGGTAATAGGTTATATCTCCGCAGCTACCTTGCACTGGTACCCATCAAATCAACACTGCAGCGATGCTAGCGGGTCACGCATTCTTCACGGCGCAAATGGCGCACCAGATGGTCATTGGGCTGAATAATGTCACATCTTTATTGGTCACTAAGTGCCAGGCGACTACTGCATCGCTGAGTGGCCCCTGGGCGCATCTCAGCACTGCAAAGGCACTGATGCAACCTGGAGAAGCATGTTGCCGTAATATGGCGGGCAGCCGCCAATTTTGTCACCAATGATGACCACTTACAGCTTAGTGACTATTAGTGACACTTAGTCGACTATGCATGCCAAGTTGGTAGGCTCAAACTGGATAAACTGCGTTACAGCAGCTGACAGCGTTTGACCAAGTGGTTGAGAGTGGGCGGCATACCGTCTATGATCCACCCCGCCCATTTCCAACATAATTGCACACGTACCATCGTCATGAGCGGCGGGCCTCTCGCATGCCAGCTCATTTGCCAGCTGGTCCATTGCTGCATTAGCTCAGTTACTTTTTCCAATGCCCAACAGGTACCATAGCAGGCCAACAGGTGCCATGACAGCAACTTGCCACAGGACTGCCACATGGTAGCAACCCAGCAGAGGCATTGACTATCATGGGTGACTGGCAGTCAAACAACTTGTGGAACCACTGGGCTAGTGGTTCCACAAGTTGTTTGACTGTCAGTTACTAACTGTAGTACCCAGAACCCTGTAAAGCTTTGGCGTCTATGAAAATGCCATCCATGGGTAGATACGCGCTGGTAAAGGCCAATCCATATGCACCATGCAATGTCTGAGGACTGTATTCACAACATGATATCCAAAAATGCATCGTCCAAGGACTGTATTCACAGCGTCTGCTTTGCTGATTTGTTGATGGCTATCTACCTGTCTGTCTGTATCACAAGGAAAGCTGATCATCTGCCCTGGCATCGGCTGCTGGTGGCATATGACGATTGATCAATACCGTGCCATGACCACGTGCATTTGACTGCAAGAAACTCGAATTACATTACATTTGAAATGCCTCTCACAGCATCCCCATGTATGCAAAGTGTATACTAGATAGCCAGCGGCTCCAGCCAGCCAGCAAGATCTGTTCAGTAGTCAATCCCTAACAGTTCCAGTACGGCTTTCCACTTCGCTATACATCAATATGCTGCACACCAAGTCTTTCATTGCTTAGGGGCCGGTAGCAGGATCGCTCAAGTGTCCAAGTGGCAACTCTCGTTGTTAGTATCACTGCTGTTGCACCGACCATGCAACCAGGATACCATAGCGCAACAAGCCACAGCTGCCGCTGCTGACATCTCTAGCGACCTATAATGCGCCAGATATGTCCCCATACAGCCACAAGGCGATGCTGATAGCTGCCAGCAGCCCAAGTATGTGTGACGCCTTGTACACTAAAACCATGACAGCAGCTGCCTGGGTGCAAAGATGGGAAGGGACGAGGCAGGGTGCCAGGATGTAGCCCATAGTACTGTACAGGGGCAGCAGCAGCAAAAGCAGTGGCAGCAACAATGGCAGCACAGAGTGTTCAGACAATGCTCGAGTGCAGATGGCAGTAACACTTCATTAATTTGCATTCAAGCTTGATTGCCAGCAGGTAGGCATCCAGCGCAAATGCACAGCTGAGCGCTTCGCATATTGGCTGTCAAGCAGCAAACAGAAGCAAACAGGCACTGACAAAATGCCTTGACAGCGAACGGCACACTCCAGAGAATCACATGCAGGCAGCAAATTGTGCATTACATAGGCAATAGAAAGACCACGACAGATTAAACAGTAAAGGACGCATCTCACAACCTGCAGTAGCACTTGTAGTCATTCAGCTTTGGCTTGATGCCTATCAAAGAATCCTGTAGTATGGCCATAACTCGCACAATCCGCATCATCCAGGACCTCAGATATACATGCTTCCCAGGTGGCAGCCCCAACGCATGTCAGAGCATTTTGTCCCAGCACCTCAATTTGTTGCATGACCCTTATCTTCTACACGCAGACACCACCACGATCTTGCACACAACATCACATGCAAACTGGGGCATGAGCTCTATGTCTTTTACACGCATACTATGCCACCACGCTTGACTACTACAATCAGACCGCAGCGGTAGATTGAGGACTTAGTGCAAGCATCTATCTGACAATCATATCATGCATCGTGTGAGGAATAACAGGGTATAAATGTCTCAGCAGCACCCTTGCAAGCCTGTGCACACCTGTCACATATGACCGCCATCAGCAGCCTGATCATATGGCCAACAAGAGCGGCAGCAACCACTGCTACTGTCAGATAAACATTATGGGATATGATGTAGCCAGAAATTCTTCTTAATGTCCAAAGCTCTACTATCATAGTATCCCCAGATGCGATCACATGCCTTGATCACTACTGTTTGTCACATGATGATGATGATGATGATGATGATGATGATGATGATGATGATGATGATGATGATGATGATGATGATGATGATGATGATGATCAAGTGTTACACAAGAGGTGGTCTCCTTTCACTGACTAGTATCACCTGGCTTATAGTACCACAAGAAAAGCATCGTACACTATCACACAATCCTCAGAGCCTAGGCACAAGGTTGTCTGCTCTGTAGTTTGGTCAGAGTTGAACAGACGTCCAAGATCAACGGCACCAATCTGCAGAGACACCAATCTGCAGAGAACGTTGGAATAATCTTGCAGCATGTCACAGCCACCAAAGCAATTTCAGCTATTACACTAGGACCTAGACTTGACCTGAAGCCTGACGCACACAACTCAGCGAGTGGCAACAGCAGCAGCTGGCAACCGGAGGTGCTCCAGCAATCAAGTGAAATCAGCCAATGAGTGAAATCAGCCAATTTATTGCATTTTGCTATTGTCTGATAACAACACAACATCAGAGGCTGCCTGAAATGTCCCCATACAGCCACAGAGCCAGGCCAATGGCGCTCATGAGCCCCATGATGTGCGCCACCTGGTAGGTGAGTGCCATGAGTGCCGATGCCTTGGTACACACACGGGCTGGGACCAGGGAAGGGGCCAAGATATAGGACATTGTGCTGTAACGATAACAAGTGATGGATGGACCAAAGTGTTGTTGACAATAAGCCATTGCGCAAAAAGCAGTTGAGGACCAAGCAGTGGTTGGTTTGGATGTGCCATTGGAGTTTCCAAAGGCGGTTTGGTTCAATGGATGAAGGGACGAATTGGTAGCCGAGCAGTCCATCCCAATTTGGTACATGCAAGGGAAGTACAAGACATGACAAAGCAGAAGAGGCAGCAGAGGCCAGATTCAGTCACAACACGAACTGCTGCATCCTTGATGTGACAACGCATCCTGCTAGATACAAAACGCACACATTGGATGAGATACACATGCACCGAGGGCAACAAGCAGGTGATGCAGTGTTACGCTGGCAGTATATCAGCCTGCCCCACGTCCGAGCAAGAAACTCTTGATGCATGGGGAAGTATGGACCTTCAACTTAAGCTGGTGAGATACTCCGAGGAATCAAGAAATAAGGAATCACACAACAAAAGGAATACATAAACAGCGGTAACAGATCAGGCAACAAGATAGTTTGCTGATGCAGCGACAACCAGAATTGAACAAGTAGAGCAAGTGCAGATGTGTTGTAGATATTGGCAATCAGGTGCAGCAGAGCTGCCCTTGCCCAGCACTTACTTGATGTAGCCGCCACCCAGCCACAGCAGTAGCACCAGCAGTAGGACATACGGATCATACTGCATACGAGGCGGTGCCTGCACGGCAGTATCAATTGAAGCGAGCTTGTCAGCCATAATGCACTTTCAGCAGCTTGGCATCCTGAGCCCTTGGAAGACTATGCAAAAAGGATGCAACTTGCCTTGTAACATTTTACAATCGCTCAGCAAACAGGTTATTGGAGTAAAGCTGCATGACAACTGCTTGCAGTGCGGCACTGCAGCCAACAGCACAATCCAGACCAACTCTGACCTGGAGGTATATGAAGAAACCAACAGAGGCCAGCAAAAGTGCCCCAGACAGCGACAGCAGTGCCACTGGTGATGTGATGGCCAGGGCCTTCTTCCGGGGCACCAGCCGCCCCACAATATCAGACAGCATGCGTGTGTAGAACAGCACCTGCATCGGTATGATGTGTGCATCATCAGCAGCAGCACATTGAGGCATATTTCATCAGTTGGCTCTCTGTGTGACACCCAATGATGTTGGTCCACCCCGATAGCAGCTCGTGCTGTGGGACTTCATGAAGTGTCAGTGAGTAGGAGTGTAGGAGGAGATGCATGACATGTACTGTCTGGCTGCGAAACCTCTGGACTGCTTGAAATCAGTTTTCAGGGCAGGATGCATATATGTTTCTGGCGACGCCATATCAGCAAATATTCCCATGCGGCTCCAGCTTATACGGCGGATACCAGCGCTGTCAGTAATCACATCAATGGCATCTACTGTGTAAGCTGAGACCGCAGCTGACACTTTCCAATCTCGCCAGGTGAGCAGCAGCTGTATGATGCGTGTTTCACTCGTGCTACTGCCCTGCTGAGCTTCAGCCTATTTAGCACTGCAAACACACTATCATTGCTGACAACTCGACTTAGAAATGGTACAACCCATGCTATCTGTTGTGCCGTCACCCCAGTCATGCAGATGCAGCGCACACATGTATGATACATGTGTGACATGCAATGATTGCAATCGGCTCAGGGTATTGCTTACATAGTGCAGGAACTCCGCAAGCATGGCAAATGACATGACGGTGCACTGCCAAAAGTGACAGTTTGTCGCTTTTGATGCTCTGCTTACCTGGGGCAGGAACTCCCCGAGCATGCCTGATGACTCCACGTACGTGAAGAATGGAAAGATGCAGTTCAGCAAAGTGCTGCTGATGAGGGCAGCAAGCACCACCATCCAGGTGTCTGCATGCATCAGTCATCAACCAAAATTATCTTGATGATTCCGTTCTTTGACTTTGTATGTTTTGCAGAACATAAATCTGCATGCAGAGCTGTTGCTGGGAGCAGTGGGGTTGACATACATACAATATAGACATAGATGCGGACACCATGTCTCCAGGTTGCAAGCCACATGCCTGGCAAGCAGTTGAGAAGATGACTGCACAATTACCTACTGCCTGGAGTAGCATGATGATCAGGCATTTCCAGTGGCAATTGGCTCAGTGCATATATGCAGCGCCCCTAGCCACCACTTGGAGCAGAGGCATTGACAGTCATGCGATCCTGCAAGCAGCTGCCCATACTCACAGCCAAAGACCACCATGTAGACCCCTCCACGGCTCTCAGCCTCTTCCTCACTCTTTGTGGATGACTCAATGTCACCAGCAGATAATCCTCCAGTAGACCCTACCCGTGCAAAACCCTTCCCTGCCTCTGAGTCATCAAAAGCTAACTGGCTCTGAGCAGAGAAAGCAGATACTGCAGAAGAGACACTGCCAGTACTGGCAGTGCGCTTGTGCTGTGGCTGCTGCAACAGCTGCTGGAGTTCCTGCTGTAGCAGCTGCGTGTTGGCTGCTGGAAGTGGCGGCTTGCCTCCAACTGCCTGCTGTTGCTGATAGAGCTGCCGCAGCTGCTTCTTGGAGCTGGCTACTGCTACTTGGTCCTGTGAAGATGTGGCGGCTGCGGCAGCAGCTGTAGGGGTGCGAGCAGGACTCACAGATGAGCTCCGTGAGTGCTGCGATGCACTGCTGCTGTTGTTCCAGGCTGCAAAGGTATTTTCTCTATGCACTGCTGCTGCAGCATTGTGATGTGAGTGTGTAGGACATGCGCCTGCCTCGTCAGCTTCTGACGCAGCAGCTGGCTCATCTCCAAATGCCTCAAGGTCCGTATCACGTGCTGCAGCCGCTGCTGCTAGTTTTGACAGGAGCTCTTCCTCTTCTTCCGACCCTGCGGCAGCAATACAAAGCGATGATGGAGGGTTCAATCCCAGTCGTTTTCCTCTGCTCTATCTATTCCCACATTTGAGGGTTGGGGCGGCAACCCCAAAATCTATACAACAACAGCACAACCTCAAGACTGTGTTGCAGCTCTACATCAGCTGCCAACTGCTCTAGTGCGAGAGATACTAACGACCACTTCATCAGCCACAACTGGTTGCTTGCGCTCATGAGCAAAGACAGCAAGACTGCAGTGGTCAAGAACCTGAGCCACCAGCATACAGTGGCTGACCTCCACACTGTATTTGACATAGACTACTCACCTAGGAGAGGTGCTGTTGTTATCACAGGCGCACTTGTCGCCACATGACGCTGCTGTTGCTGTCTCCTCTCTTTTACTAAGTCTGCAAAGTCTGGCAACTCATCTACATAAGATGCCAGCCTTGCAGTTGGTATTGGACTCGGGCTGGCTGGCCGACTGATACTGTGGACGCTGCTCGGTATACTCACTGCGAACCCAACAGCTGCAGAGGAGCGTTCAGCATCTGGCCACCAAAGACGACCAGCATTCGCAGGATGGGGATCAGGGCCCGCTGTTGCAGCATCGCTTTGGTGATACTGATAGCTGGCTGACCCTGCTGCCCCTTCCCCACTGCCACCAAACATGTAGCTCTCCCCGGTCTGCTGTTGGTGAAGCCCCATCTGGTGGTAACCTGACTGTGCAACATTGCTGGCAGCGCTCTTGCGCATGAGCAGAGACTGGCCAGCTGCTGCTGCCGCAGCTGCTCGTTGTGCTGAGTTCCTGTGTAAGGAGGTGTGATGTCGGTTGAGCGTGTTACCAGCGTGTGCTCTGTGTGTCTGCCGTCTGTACTCAGACAAGTCATCTGAGGCGGCTCGCCGCAGCAGTGGCTGGAGGTACGGGTATGCTAAGCCTGATGGCAGCAGCAACATGAAACGAGCTGATTGTCAGTCACGGCTGCAGGCAACTTAATCACTTATCTCATACAGTTGTAGCAGTTGCTGAGATGGCCATGCCAGACCCATACCAGACGTGCATGGCTCTTCACAAAGCCACCAAAGAGTAAATTAAAGATGCCGCTGTGCATCATGCAGCAATCCAACTGACCTGGGGTTGTTGTATACGGAAAGCCCTGGAATGGATCCTGCATGGTTAGCATGCGTGACAGCATGAGCGCCTGCTCCCCAGCTTCCTTATCAGCATGCTCCTGTTGGGCCTGCAAGTGCAGTGAAGGTTTCAGGATGTGACATTTGGCTCAGAGGCAATTCCTGTCAATGTGAGCATTGCTTAGTGGCCTTCTGTAATGTCTGAGACAACTGTTTAGTAGCTGCAAACAGCCAACAGAGTACGGAAAAAAGGGCTGCAGCAAGGAAGAGTCAGGGGTGGCAACAGCACCTGCAGGATTCATGAGGTTGGAAGCCTGCTGATGCTGTTCTGCTGTACTGCTCAGCACAACTACAGGGCATAGCTGGCCAGCATTCCGCACCTGCTCTGCACTATCCAGCAAAGGCATAGAGCGATCATCATATGGCTCTGTGCCTGACAAGATACCCCAATACTGCCAAAACAAGGACAGCGCCACCAACAAGCCAACCACCACGAGGCCTGCTGCTGCTTCAAACAGTCCTATCCATTGCCAGCGTTTGGGGGTTGTGCCAATCTGTAGAGCTAGCTGGATGATCAGGGCCAGGGGGCCGGAGGCTACACAGCCAATGCCCAGAGCGATAGTATCTGCAGACCTGCAAGTTGCATGCTAAATTTATTACTCATCTACAGCGCCTGGGCTGCATAAAATACCAGATGGGACTTACACATGGCAGGCGTCTGCAGATGCAGACAGCAACTGCTGCGGGCAACTGGGCAAACACACTGCTGAAGCTTGTCTTGCAGCTGCATATCAGCCCATGCAGCATGGACAGGAGTCTTGAAGCAGATGATTGAGGTTGAGGTTCTGGTGAGTTTACCTGAACCAGGCCACCAGCTGGTAGCTTGTGCTGAAGGCTACTGCTGATATGGACCCCAGGGCTACCACCACCCACAGCAAGTGGTTTAGACGTGCAGGGATGAAGGGATATGAAGCAGCAATCGCTGCGCAGCCACTGAGGCCTGCATGCGAGTCAGCAAAGACTGTGAGATTTGTGTGAGATTTACAGTTTCCCAAGTTTTCCCTGCATGTACTGTTGCTTGAGCTATCGCCACTACAGAGCAAGTGCCGAGCTCAATACATGGGGGACTGAATTTTGTCACAAGCAAAGTGTGGGGCAAGCTGCAGGTTGACAACAGCTTGTAAAGCTGCGGTAGGTGACGCCGCTCACCAACTGTCAGGCGAATGGCCATGCTGGCTGTTGAGCCAAACTGCTCATCAAGGAGTTTCTCTATGTGGCCTGCCAGCAGAAGGATTGGAATGCTGGGCAAGTAATACGCTATGTTTAGCTGGAGCAGCACCTGCATGAACAAGCCAGCAGGGTTGACTAGGCAGGCGCCTTGACTAGACAGACACACTGATGAGCGCCTAAAGGTGCATAAACAGTGAGTGTGACGTTGACTCAGAATATACCTCCAGAGAATGCCGCTTGTTTACTTTGACCTGCGGCTGATCTTGCACAACAGCTAAGCTGAATGGTCGTGCCCACCTGTGGTCCGTAGATCTTGCTGTAGTAAGCCAGCTGCGATAACATGATGATCCATGGTGTCGTGTACGCTATCTGCAAGCAGAACTCAGAGTATAAGTTTGAGTCCTCCTGTTTAGATACAGCAACTGAACGCTTGCAATGCAACATTTGCAGCAGTGTCTGTGCCTATGTAGTCACTTCATCTCACCGAAAGAAGGAGGAACCTGATGACGCTGAGTTTGCGTCCTTTGATTCGGACACGAGCTGTGCCAGCTACTGCTCCACCACCCATGCTGCACCTCCTTGAGCTAAGTTGACGCCATACAACGATTGTAGCAAGTCTTAAAGACTTGAAGGCTGCACTTGCGCAGCTGATGCACGCGCAGCCAGCTCACAGCAACGCTTTCGTGTCGTCAACTCTTGTGTGATCGAATGATTCGGTTGGGCTGAGGGCGTGAAAGCGCAAGATGCTAAAGGCTGCTCTTCAAAGCAATGATTTGTCTGTGTAGTATGTTGAGCGGTGGTGATAAGGGGTTCTTGATTTGTATGCGGAACAGGACAGCAGGGCACTGGACTTCCGTGATTGGCGCCAGCAGATCGACATGCTGAGCAGGTGCAGATGCAACAATGTACTGTCCACCGATGATTAATGTCACGTCCCCGTCGTGTGTGCAGAGGTGTACCCCTGGTGTGTGAATCAGTAAAAGAAAGGGACCTGAGGTACTGCACCACATGCACGCCTGGGCAACACTGGCTTGAAAAGTTTAGAAACGATAGCCACAGACTAAAATTAATACCGCCACAGGATCCATTGCCGCAAGAGGTTACCAGTGTGCAGCTGTTGTTGTGTGCTTTTCTTCAGCTCTTAAGGAGTGTGCGTGTCTTAGTAATATCCAAGGACCACGAGTGCCAACTGCCATCGTTGTATACACAGCTTGCTTATGTTTGCCAAAGCATGCCCCGGTCTTTGATCACCAAGGAAAACTTCAAGCATAGTCTAGTAACAAGGGGAGATGGAGGATCTTGGTTACGAATTACCAGAACTTTTAGTTACAGATGAACGGGTCAGAGACCTCAACTCGAAGAAGGTACAGCAGCATACAGTACTCAGCAGCAGCCCTGCTGCTTGTGGCCATTTCGTGACAGCAACGCCTCCTCCTGCTACAGATTGTGGCTTCAGATGTCGGAACTACGCTGCCAGGCATCACGGAAGAGAATCAGCTGCAGTTTCTTCTGGAGCTCTGTGAATCCTACGCTGATGTGAGCTTGCTGCCTGCAGTAACAACTAGGCTGTTGTGGTACCCCGATTGAAGAGCGACCGTTGCTTGCCAATGACAATGCACATCATCTGGACAGCCATTCATAAGCTTATTGAGGCTTGCAGCTTTGTATCATGCCATCTGTCACATGAATTATGATAGTACCCATCACAACACATCTGCTGCTGGTCCACAAGTCCATGGAGGTCGATGCCGCCAAACATAACACCATTCAACATCAAAGCACTGCTTGTGCTCTCATGTCATTTGATACAGGGAAAGCTTGAGCTGGACAAGGTCTTCGTTGCCATCAATGCAGCAGGCCTCAAAGGGGACATCAGCTCTGACTTGGCACACGCAATCTGGTGCGCATCACACTGTAGCAGTTGCAGGCAACAGGTTTCACTGAGCAGCCTAGCAGCCACAGAGCAACAAAGCTGACACTAGTTCACCAGATGTCATGACCTGGGCGGTCATGACACACAGCAGCCAGAAAGCTGCCACAGCAGCAGCCAGAACTGCCACAGCAGCCAGATTCATGGCAGATTGATCAGTCACAGCCCATCACCCCACTGCAGCTGTATACAGCAGTCATTCCAGGCCTGTTCATTGTAGTCCTTCAAGGGGCGGTACTTACTACAGAGTGCACAATTGCGTTGGGCATCTGTCCTGTATACAGCTGGCAGCACTAGGCAAATTTTGAGCATTGGTGGAAGTTAAAGCAAAGTGACCAGCTGTGCAGCCGGCAGGGCCTTGAGCTGCTAAGCCTGCAGTAGCAGCTTCTGCAGCTTCTGTCTGGGGCCCAGCAGCAGCGGCAGCGGCAGCAACCAGTGTCTGGATGGTACTAGGCAGTCCTGCATGCACCAAATCACTAGAGTGAAAGCTACCAGTGGCTGGAGGACAGTGCTGTTGCAGGACAGTGCTGTTGCTTACAGCATAATCCACTGGTGATCAATTGGTCAATGCATCACCAGGCCACTGAATGTCACAGCTTGATCAGCAGCAAAGTTCAAGGGTCTGGCATTTTGTCGTACGTGCAGGCTATGTTCACAGAAAGCCGGTAGCAAACAGGAACACCTGGGGGAACTGGTAGCAGAGAGCATCAAGAAGAGCAAGGTAGGCTGCAGTTAAATAGTCTGTGGTGTTTCCTGGGTGCATGGCAAGTATCACGCATGGTAGCAGTAAGACACACCACACAGCCCATCTCCACCCCAGCACAGCACAACATGATTTGTGCTGTCAAGGAATGATGGCCACAGCAGCACGGAAGCAGCAGATGCCTTGTCCACAGTAAAAAACACAGTATCTACATTCTCAAGGATCGCTGGTTGTATGGCTGAAGGCTGCTGGTTGAAGTCAAGTCTGAGGGATCTTGCTGAGGAGTCATATTGGGGAGCCCCCTGCTGTCTACTGGCTGACCTGTTTCTTGCTGGGCGTTTGTTGCTGCAGCTCACCCGCAGGACAGTGCTAGAGCTTGAGGAAATGGAGCTGATCGCGCATTCTGGGGTTGTAGGCAATGTCGAGATGATCAGGAAGAAAGAGCGCCAGGCATACACAGCCATGTACTTCAAACAAGACAAGTGGGTGCATTGCTGAAGGCAATATCAGTTCCCTGCACTTGGCTCCCGGTAGAAGCAGCACTGCTGGTCCTGCTGTCATGTATTGTGCTTGGGACCCTGGCAGCCACCCTGCACGCCTGAATTGTCTGCTGTTTGTGCATCAAAACTGCTGAGCTGTCTGCAAACTGCGTCCTCATCATGTTGTGCTGTATGATGACAGCAGTCAAAAGCTATACACTTCAGCCTGCTGCGTTTGTTGGTTTGGCTTCTGTGTTCTGTCCCTGCAGGTTCAACCTGCTGCGAGAGGAGAATGAAGGCTACGGCAAGCTTCTGACTGCCCTGTTATCAGGCGGCGAGCTGCAGCAGCAGCATCTCCCTGCTCTGCAGCATGAGATCAAAAGTCTGATTGGTGCATTCAAGCTGGATCCTAACAGGGTCTGTGATCTAGTGTTGGATGCTGCTGCCAGGGACTCTGCTGGCTGTCGGGTGTGGTTGCAGTTGATGCCCATGTTCAACAAGGAGGCGCCCATGCAGGTGCGGTAAGAGGGATACCTCGCCCGCATTCAAGTTCAAGCGCTGCAAGGCTGAATGCGAATGCTGCAAGGTTGAATGCACAAGCCGCAAGGTCGAATGGGGCTTCAGAGATCAGTGTGCATGGTAACTTTGGGCAGCCTGGGCAACTACTGCATTCTTTGCAGGCTACCTGTAGCATGTAGTTGATGCATTCAGTTTGTGTAAAGGAAGATATGACTGTTGTAAGTATTAATGAAGTCTACCAAGAATAATGATCTGAGCAGCTGTCTTCGACGCAGGGGGTGCAGGTTGACTTAATAAGAAAACAAATTACATATAACAGGAACACACTGTCAGTCTGAGAAGCATGCATACAGACATGCCTTTGTCAGCTCTCATGTCAATGGCCAAAATCCACGCTCTATGCACTACTGCAGATGCTGGCGATGAAGTTCCTGCATTATCAGCAAGACCACAGCAGTATCACTGCAGGGGAGGATGAGGGTGGGACCTCCGGTGACAAGACCTC
Source organism: Coelastrella sp. MACC-549 (assembly GCA_018290735.1). Classification (NCBI taxonomy): domain Eukaryota; kingdom Viridiplantae; phylum Chlorophyta; class Chlorophyceae; order Sphaeropleales; family Scenedesmaceae; genus Coelastrella; species Coelastrella sp. MACC-549. The sequence continues at coordinate 506,586 of JABEVS010000006.1, forward strand.
AGCCAACAGCAAAACGCCCCCTGCCAGCTTATTCCAGTTAGCAGCAGAGATGGTTCAGGTGGGGTCCTCTCAAAGTGCCTTGATCGTGAAGACCACTTGGTGGGGTTATGTTTTTCACTGGGGGTTTGGGTTGCAGCTTGAGCTGTCTAATCTGCTGTTTGCTGGTTGGCAACTTGTCACAACACTTCTTTTCCCCCTGTGCTATCATGTCGCTGTGCCTGTTCTGTCTCTTTGCTGGTCATTCATACTGCGGAAACTCTGAACATCAATCAATGCGCTGCTGTATAACAGGGTGGCTACGTCAGCTTGGAGGGTCTGCTGTCCTACATGTGCCCAACAGCAGAGGAGCTTTCAGCATCATACAAGGCAAGGCTTGAGCAGCTCAGAGATGAAGTGAAAGGACTGAGCCTGGCAAACCTGGGTGACTCAGCTGCTGCTGCAGAGACTGCAGCTGCAGATGGAGCAGCAGCAGGAGGGGCAGCAGGAGGCGGCAGACTGGCACTGCTGACAGGTGATCAGCAAATTATTCCTTCTGCAAGGCGCATGTTGAAATGTTCAGTGCACGCCAGCCTGCACACAGTCATCAGTTATTTTCAGCAAGGGTGACAGTCAACTGCAGTTGTTCAACTGCTTCATGTGTCAACTGCAGTTGTTCGACTGCTTCATGTGATGTGTGTGTGCTTGCAGGAAAGTTGGATGAGATTGCCCAGGTCAGAGGGATAACAGACACCCCAGCAGATGAACCTGCAAGGTACTCGAACCGCCCGCCGCCCGGTGCAATGATGGGCCCCGGCATGCAAGGCATGGGCCCCAGTATGGGCCCACCCCCACCAGGAGCCCCCTGGCAGCGGGGCATGGTACCAGGGGCACCCATGGGCATGGGTATGCCGGGCATGGGTGGTATGATGGGCGGACCTCCTCATATGGGCCCTGGTGGTGTGATGTATGGCATGCAGAATGGGCCGATGAGCAGTATGGGTGGTCAGATGGCGGGTGGGGGGATGCGGGGCGGGTCCGGCCCTGCAGGTGCAAGCAGTGCAAGCCAAGCGGCGCGGCCCCTGGGTGCAGGTGGCGGCGCTGACTACCAGGCGACGTACAACGTGATGCCAGCATCGCAGCTGGAGCTGGATGCGCGAGGGTATGACAAGCCACTGTTGGACAAGACAGACAGTCACCTGCAGCTGTTACAGGCGCTGATGAGAATTGGGGACTGGGAGCATGCAGTGTTGATGCTGGAGTGGCTGCAGGTGGGCTACTCACTGACACTGTGCTGTTTGTCTGGGGAACAAATGTTTGCGTTCAACTGTTTCATACTTTGCGGTATGCACACCAATCTTGCATAAACTCTATTGGTTGATGCAGAAAGCTGATTGGATTATATATGCTCAATTGCAAGTCCCTGCTCTCAAAGCACTGTTGAGCCATTAGGTCACTCTTCTTAAACAGTCACTACTACAATGGATGTGCTTAAGTGCACAAGCAAATATGGTATGCTGGCGCTCAACACAGCTGCTGCAGCCAAGCAGCTGCTCATAATACCCTGACTTTCCTGATGCAGACTGACAGCTGCACCAGGAAGACCAAGGTCATGTTATGAGCAGCTGCTGGGGTGCAGCGGTTGTGTTGAGCGCCGGCATAAGGTAGCTGCTTTTCAGTCTTTCAGCTTGATGTCGATAAGCATCTGCCGACAATGCAATCAAGTACCAGCAAAACCCTCAACACACACTGCACCCTCTGATGCTTTATGCAGAAGTGCCTGAGTGTGCAAGCCACCAACGACATTGACACCAGCAAGCACGCCCTCTCTCACGTCAAAACCCTGTTGGGCTCCGTCTACAGCAGCTTATACCCCAAAGGTGCCTTGGGGGGCAGTGTACTCAAACGGCCGCCCTACTCAACCGGTGGTTTAGTGGGCCGCACGCCCCAAGCCCTGCATCCCCCATGCGCAGAACTTGATTCTCGGGCATATCAGCTGCTGGATCACCTGGGGGTGTATGTATACCGGGACCCCGAGGTGCTGGTGATGCTGCTGCGGGTGCTGCACCATGAGGTGATCTTCTACGGCGGTATGAAGCCGGTGGGATGGACAATTGCCAAACAGGGCATTGACAGCAACAAGGTTGCACAGGTAAGCAACATCCTCAGCTGCACAACTCCTGTCATGGCCCGATTATGCACACCCTGCATGCAGCAATCATGTTGCAGCATCCTCGCATAAATCTTTTGTGCGCCATGACCATGCAGTTCAACTGCTCAAAGCCTTCTGTTGCGGATGCTGCGGCATCCTTCCCCACAGCTGCATATCTGAGTTCGAAAAGTGGTGTAATGCATGCCAGCTGCGCAATGTCATTTTCAGCATAGGATCAGCAATATGTGTGCTTGTGTATCTAGACGGACAGATCTGCCCTGGCTTGCAGGTGTGCAAGGTACTTGCTGAGAATGTCTTCCCAGCTTTGTGCATCTGCTACGCAAACCGGGCCTTGTCCCAGGAGGTCTGGGAGGTGATGGAGCTACTGCCCTTTGCAGACAGAGCTGAGGTGAGGCTCCAAACATGCTCCTGCACGTATTCAGCAACTGCAGGATCCATTCCTGCAGGAGGGTTCTGCAGGTGTTGATGCCATGGAGCAGGTGCAGCAGCAGCTGCAAACTGCACTCCATCTGATGCTCAGTGAGGGTTCACCAGGTGCAAGCCTTTGAAGGCTGGCACAGTTGTTGAGGAGTGTGCCTTGCTGTTGTGTGCATAGCAAGTGACATCTGGCAATGTTTGCAAGCAGAACCTAGTCACAGATGTAGTGGCAGGGTGCCCTCTGCAGTCATTAGTGAAGCAGACTCCACTTGCAGCAAGTGATGCTGTCAGATTGAGCCGTCCAAGGGTCTGCAACAAATTTGTCACCCCTGCTAGCCATCCTCCTTATTGCTGAGATGTCACGCTCCTCTGTATAATGTTTGCTGGCTCCTACAGGTATATCGCCAAGGGCTAGCTGCTTGCAATGCTACGCCGGTCTCAGCAGCTGCCAGCACCCTAGCTGTGAAGGCATTTAAGAAGATTAAAGCCCGGCTGGCATTGCCAGACAAGGCTGATAAGTGAGTGGAATAGGCGGGGCAGGGCATCTTCTTGGGCCCAGATTGCGTAGGACAGGGCATCGCCTTGATGTCTAACCATAAGTCTCATTATACTGCTGCTACCTGATCTACATGGCCCACTGTGTGCTCTTACTTGGGTCTCCCTGCAGCCATTCCTTTGTTCAAAGTACACCCTGCAGATTTGACGCCTGTACAGCATGTGGCGGCGGCCACAAACCCGCAAATCCTGCAGTGTTTGATCGCATGATCATCAACGCCTTTCAGTTGTAAAGCTTCAAGTAATGTTTGCAGGGCACGCAAGGATGTCATCAGAGCGAATGCACACTTGTTGTCCAAGGTGACACACTCAGCGCCTTTGCAGGTAGGTGCTCATTGGAATTGCGCCTGCATCATCACAGGGTAAGACAGTACCCATGTGTAACTCATCTGTATCACACTGTGAGATTTGGATGTGTTCAGAAGTGCAAAGAGTGATAGTCACAACAACTCCTGCTGTTTGCTATGCAATCTAGACCATACAGTGTATAGCAGCATCAGAAGTGCGCAGCTGATGCACCACAAAGCGACTTTCACACGCTGCAAAACACTTTGCTGGCTGGAAGTCAAGGCAGGAGCGGCGGCGATCAGCCCAGGTGCTCTGATGCAAGTACTCAGCATGCCCGCAGACTGACACTGTTGGAAGACGAGGCAACCAAGTTGGTGTGTTACACTGCTGTGGTCCGGTCTGTCATTTTTCAGGTTGCTGATCAGATCTTGTGGTGGGCAGCTGGCTCACCCAATGCTGTCGAACCCTTGGCTGAAATCATGAAGCTGCCAAATAATTTGACCATAGATGCTCTCACATATATGGTAAGTAACCAGTCTGTAGGTTGTGTGTACCTCCTGTGATGCTTGTTGTGTGTGGTCCTGCAACAGTACAGGCTTCAGGCAGGCTACGCTCCTTGCATGGCGTAGCCTTTGTACAAATTGTACTGTTTTCAGATCGACAGCTGGTGGGATTGCTGTGATGGGCCATGACTGCAGCTGCCAGTGATGGACATCACAGCAGTTCCAATCACACATCCAATTGTTAACTGCAAGGGCCTGATGTGCACAATACAAGAACGCAAGATCAACCATTTGCAGGGTGGAAGCAATGTACTGTGGCGTTTGCAGCCAAATTCATATGCTCCACACTTGTCAACTACATTTTGTGGTATGTTGATAACATCAAACAGTGCAGCAACAGCAGTTGTGGCAACAAACTGTGCTGAGGTCTTGAATTGTGGCTGTTGTCGGCATTGTTCAGGTCCTGCACTGGTGGAGCCGCCTGAACAAGCACAAGATGAAGGCTGATGGTGCAAACGAGGAGGATTGGGTCACAGGAATCATGGAGCTGCTGGGTCTAGGTGAGCTTGCATGGCAGTACAGTAGGTGTCATCTGCTCAAGATGCAGATCAGGTTTTGCACATCAATCATGGAATACTTGGGATTAGGTGCGGTTGCATGTTATTCAGTGTCATCTGCCCCAGAACTGCTGAGTTTTGCGATCTAAACAATCATGAAACTGCTAGGACTGGGTGAGCTATTCAGTTGGTGCTCGTCACACATACATCCTCTCGCTGATGATGCGGGTGGCCTTATAAACAAAGCAGAAAGCTTTGATTGGTTGCTCAGTTGTTTGGTGTCATCTGGCTCAGCATCCCTTGCTGCGTATGCCTCTCGCACAATGCACATAGGAGCGGAAGCGCGCAGCAGCATATTACCTGCTCTGACAGCACGCACTTCAGCTTCTTGCCCCTCGTGCCTGGCCCTGCTGGTGACCCTGACATGCAGCCTAGCATTGATACTCCATTCCTATCATTCATGTTGCCAGCTTATTCATTCATGCCAGTGCTCTGCCATCTAAACAGCGACTTACTGGTGCCTGTGTTGGCGTTGTCGATCACATGCAGCGTGCCGATTCCACCCCATGTACAGCTTTGACCTGGGGCCTGTGCTGCGCTTCATGTATGACGGCATCAAAAGCGGCGATGCGCTGGACATGCTGCTGTTGAGGGCGCTGCTGAGCAAGATGACCGGGGTCCAGGGGGTGAGTTTTCTTGCAGCAGGAGCAGCAGTATGTGCAGCAACTGACCCCATGTGTCGGGAATCCTAAGGAGGGAAACCTTGGTGTGTGCCAGAACAGGTCTAAATGCATCTTATTGCATGTCTTGATAATGAATCGGAAGCCTTTGTACATGGTGTCATGTAAGTGTGATTTGCAGCAGAGCTGAGCCGACTTCTTTAAGGTGTTGGGCAAAGTGAAGTGACATGCGAACGGCAGATAATGTCACAAAGAAAACAATACAGAAGCGAACACTGTTCGTACTGCGCTTGTAAGTGTTGAACGCCCAGCTCCCTGTATTTGCATACAGTTCTGCTGCTGTTGGTGGGTCATGAGAGGTGAAACTGTCTTGTACACGTTTTCCTCATGCGCAGTGAAGATTGTGGACACAGCTTGCTGCCAAGAGTGGTCTTGTGTCCATCATGGCACACATCAGATTTCAGAAACTTAATCATGCCTAATATATAACCACATAAACAACTGAATGAAGTACCATATTCATGTGATACGTATTCCCATTTTCCCCCTGCAGCCGGCAACTGTAGACCCTGGAGATGCCCACATCTTGTGCAGTGGCAATGTCCTGCAAGCTGAAAAGATCCACAGTGTCCTGGACAGAATGGAAAAGCGGTACACATATGGACGCCGCTTGCTGATGGAGGTGAGACTATTGCTAAGATGACACCTTGCAATCACTAATCCAACAGCAGCAGGAAGGCCAGGACATGCTGATGACTGCTTGTTGCGCTCTCACAGCAGGAGTCACCAATTACAGCCTGCTCACCATGCTGTTTATGTAAAGGAGAATGGTGGGCATAAAGGTATGGCAGCTAGGCAGCAGGATGGCTTGTTTTCTAGACAAAGTGCTGCACAAAGTCATGAAATGAGACACGCCATTTTGACTGTGGTAGCTGCGGCAGTTCAGCAGTGATGGCGGGCACTCCATGATAAGCCTGCCCAAGCGCAGGCCGGAGAACATCCCAGACATGCAGGCGGTATCGATCAATTGCCAACATGAATGCACCAGAAAATAAGTATATGTATGTTGTGCAGGTCCTGCAGGAAGGAACTGTTCCGGATCAGCAGCTGCTTGTGCCACTTGCAGTTGCCATGAGTCAGCAGCTGGAGTTCACGCTGTATGCACTGCCAACAAAGCACATCAAGGAGGTTGCTGAACTGCATGATCGGGTCAATGACATCACACAACAGGTAAGCGAGGATGGTTGCAAAGATGATGGTGTTTAGTTGCTTGTTGTGGTGCAGCACCAATGCCCAATGACTAGGGGTCATGTGGTGGGGGCGCTGGGTGAAAACATGAACTCTTAAACCGCCGTTGCACATGCAGTGCTGTGGCAGGTGCTTGCCTGTTCAGTGGCTAAACCCCATCTAGTCCTCTGAGTGACAACACGACAGTCTCTGCTGCAACCCAATGACAAAGCGGCAACAGCTGAACTCAGCTATACTTGAGTTTCTTGATGCAGCAAACGACCTGATTTCACTCTGCAGGCATGATATAGAGCACCTGGCTTTGCTTTATAAGTAATCACACAGCTTAGTGCCTTAAATGTCATTGATCCATCTGTCCACTAGCCATCTGACCTTCTGCTGTATCTGCTTCCTCTGCCGCTGTCGCTTGCAATGTTACGCAGTACCTGACATTCATTGAGCACTGTGTAATGAAGGACAAGCTCCTGCCACTGCAGCAGTACATCCCCTCACTGCCACCCCTGCATGAGCTGATGTCAGCCTATGGAGTACACCCTGCTTTTGCCTGGGCGCTGTGGAGGCCTGTTGTGACTGCCCTGGAACCAGAACTGATGGTCAAGTTGGAGGTGGGCATAACTGCTGATGGTTCGCTTTCAGTGTCGTCATGCTTTCAGGCAGCATGTTGTTTCTGCTGTTGATCTCTGGGTCTATCTGGTTCTGCTAAGGGCTTGCGCATACTGCAATGAAGCTGAAGAACATCTGGCTCTTTCGGCAGAGAACAAGTCATGGTTCCCCGCCAAAGGAGCCAGAAGTTCTTCAGCTTCATTGCAGTAGGCGCAAGCCCTAGTCACGCCCAGACATACCCAGTTGCACTATCAAAGCAGCAAGTTGTTGTCCAGATTAGTTTCCTACAATGCACTGGTTTGAGCTGATGGCAGTTTGAACTGCCATGGCTACAAAGCAGTGGTAACTGATGATGCCAGCAAACTTGTTTGCCAACTGTCTGCAGGCCAAGCTTGCTGATGCTGCAGCAGCAGCTGGCGATGATGGGGATGATGAGTTGGAGGGGTTGTTGGCTGGTGGTAGTGGCAAGGGTACTGCTGCTGTGGGAGAGGAGGGGGAGCTTCCTGAGGAGGGTGAAGCTATGCAGGTCAGTGTGAACAAAGTACTATATGGTGATGTTTATGATGCAATCACACCTCTGAATATTTATCGAAAAGTCTTTGTGACTGGTCAAGAACAGCCTTGGTCATGATGCTGTCATGTTGTCTTGCTCTGTGGCGTTCAAGGAAGGGGTGCTGACCTGTGTCCACAGATGCAAACACGCTAAGTATGTCTTCCAGGGCCAGAGGCCCAGGTTTGCATGCTTTGTGCCGTTTGCATCTGCACATGCAGGACAAACCAAAGTGATGCGCACTAATGCTATGGGCTTACTGCACCGTCTGTATATGGTTAATTTGCCATCAGATGTGCATATGTTGTTACCAGTGCTACAGTGCTACACATTCACATTGGAGATGCAAGCAGCTGGGTACCCCTGGCACTGCCTGTCGTCTGTTTTCCAAAGCAGCTTTGAGGCATTCTAAGATTAGGCATAGCCAGTCATGGCGACACCACCATGATCGTTACCAATGATGCTGAAAAGCGCCTGGTGTTAGAAGAATGTGAGCAAGTCGCTAAGCCCAAACCCTCACCCTGCAACAGGTGCAGGAGTGCTATGAGTGTTGCACACCGAGTGCAGCCAGTTGGGATGTTGCCGCAGGCCTATGTGTTGCCTGTGATCCCTGTAACAATTTCATGAGGAATAACCTAACAGGATACGACCTTATTTTCTTGGTGCCATATGGTGGGGCTTTGCTGAGCTTATTCAAACCAGCTGCTACTTTGTCCTGTAGGTCACCCATGGGGCCAGGAGGCTTGACCGTGTGTATATCTCTCATGCTTTTCTTGTGACTGTCATGTTCTATTCTCGGCTTTGTGATTAAAAAAGAATCTGGAAAAATCAGAATGATGCTCAGAAAAAGAGTTATGAAAATAATAGTTGATATGATGATGCAGGGCGTGGAGGGTCCCGCAGCAAAGGCTGCAGTCAAGCCCGACATTGCAGACAACCCAGCAGTGGCAGCAGCAGTAGCAGAAGCCGAGAAGCTGAAGGACCTGCCAGTCAGCATGACAGATGTTATGGAGTCAGTTGCAAAAATCCAGCCCGGGATGTTCTCTGTGCTCAGGGTAAGCCTCGCATTGCTATGCTTGCCTCTGCTGATGAAGACAGCGGTGGTGTGTGTGGGATGAATGCGTTGTATAGGAGCACAGGAAACGGGCCAAGTTCCCAGGGCGTCTGCAACTTGAACAGTGTTTGCCTTTCAAATCGTATTCACGCCCACACACACACGATCACAGTCCTCTGTGTTACCTGTTTTACTGGTACTTAATAATCCCAAAACAACAGGGTGGCAAGTTGTAACTGGGTTATTATGATGCCTGTACCTACAGGAGCCGCTGTACCTGGCCTTCTGGAGTCTTAAACCGGAGGACATCCATGTGCCAACCAGTGTGTGAGTAACAGCAACGGCTCAGGATTCGCTGCTGTCTGAACATGCACACCAGCTCTGGACCTTTTTATGGTTCTGCTGCTGCTTGTCACCTTCACTACCAGGGTCTCTGCCTTCACAGGGCTTGAGATTTTCCTTGATGTATCTGAGGAAGGCCCACTCATGTGTCTGATTTTTTTTGCGACCTATCACCCTCAATGCTTTGGGTACCGAACTACCAGCAAGCAAGAGCCACCTATCTACAACACAGCACATGTTCATTCATGAATCATGTTCTCAACAGTCATTCCAACAGTCACTGAATAATTGCCATTTCTATTTCACTCTGGTCATTCAGGTATGATGCCCGCCTGTCAGAGATTGATGCTTTCATCAAGGCTGGCCCAAAGGAGATTCAGAACCTGACTGCTGCAGTGGATAGTGAGCGCAGGGCTCTAGAGCGAGCAAGGAGTAACAGAGCAGTAAGTCCTCAAGGAGCCAGTTTTTGTTGTTACCTCTAATTATCATCAATAGTGGTTTTCAGCATTTGCACTGACAAAATTATTTCAAGCTGCGGGTTCCACTGGCAGATCTGTTGATCATTGAATGGGTGAATGATCCTCGTCTGGCGTACCAAAGAGGCTCCTGCATTCTGTATTGAGGAAGGCATACAAAATGGAAGTTTGTTGCTTCGTCAATCGAAGCAGGGTGGAGGGGTGCTGCTGCCGACTTTAAGTAATGTTTGATGGTCATTGTTGTGCATGTTGTGCGTGCCAACAGTTGAATCCAGCATCGGCACATCATATGTGCCATCTGGAGACTCTTTCATGTACCTGTGCATGCTAAACAAGAAGCTCAACAGCATGCTCTCATATCTCTTACAGCATTAACAAACCTGTAATTGTTTGCTCAGATTTGTCTATTCTAGTCTGACCATATTCTATTGTGTGCAGGCCGCCTTCGACGAGAACAAGATCATCGACAACCTGACGGCAAAGCAGAATGCTCTGGCTGCGGCCAAGGAGAAGCTAGACCACTTCACCGTGAGTTATCTGCCCTTTGAACCGCTGCTGTAGAGGATGCCTTTTGTTTCTTTACAGCAGATTGCCGCAGCAAAGAATCAGCATCAGCAATCTGTAGTGAACAGCTTGCATGTGGAAACGCTGATTTCTGTTGTCAGGGACACCCTCATCTTCATTCATAAGCAAGGCTCTGATGTGACAGTGGCCCGGGCTGCCTCGGCTTCGTTTGTGCATTGCACAGTAATTTCGTTTTGTTTAAGCAAATGGAAATGTACAATATGCCGGCACAGCAACCGACAAGAAGTGCAGCCACAGCTGTTGTGCCATTGGTCCTGCACACCAAATCTACCCAGTGCCTCTATCCAAACCTTCAAGACGAGGAACTTGTATGTAACATAAGCTGGGACAAGATATTCAAGAGATATCAGCAAACTAGGGACAGCAGTGCCCGAGAAATAAATCTAAATGCAGATGGGACTATTGTTGTGTCCTTTTTTGGAATGTTATGGCTCATTACTCAAGTTGTAAGCATGGGAAGCTCGCTGTATGGAATAAGTTGCTGGTGTACCCGGGTGCTGTTGACCATGTATATGACGTCACATATTCCTTCACAGGGCAGGATTGCTATGCTGTTGACCATGACAGGCTGTGAAGGTGCCACTGACCAACGAGCGAGATGAAGCTGTTGCTCGACACAAGGCTGTCATGAGGCGGCTCGAGGCGGAGAAGGACACATACGTGCTCAAGGTCAGCAGGACATGACTGGCCGCTGTCATCAACACAACAAAATGGCTTTTTCCATTCTCCCACACAGTCTCTCAGCGTTGCGTGAGCTTCCAACACCATAGAATTGATTCCATACTATTGTTCTTCATGTGGTTGGAGTTTTGCTGTTGCAAAGGGCCAGCTTATGGTCTTGTACCTGCGTTGATATGTCGGGCTCCAACATTGCCCAGGCACTCGGTAACTGACGAGCATGTCGCACACAAAATCGCAGTGGGCAGTCAGGCACTGCTGCAACAGAATGGACACCTTACATCACACAGTCGGGGCATGGCTTGTGTACAGTGCTTGCTCTGTGTCACAACCCAGCAAAGGAAGAACAAACAACAAATGAAAAACAACCAATACGCTGCTGCTGTGTTGTATGCAGGGTGTCCGGACCAGGCCTCAGAATGAGGCATTTGTGAAGCATTGCCTGGTGCCGCGCCTGACTCGCAGTGTGGCTGATGCTGCCTTCTGCCACTACTTCACAATGGCCATGCACCATATGGACGTGCCAAACTGGCCAGCTGGATTCTTCTGGGACTACGTGAGCACCCTACCCTGATCATTCCTTCATTTTCAGAACTTTACTAGTTCGAATTTGGAACACATTGCAACAGCATGCTGCTGCTTACCTGGTGTTCGCTTTTCAGACAACACTTCGCCTTATTTGAATCACCATTGTGATCAAATCCTGGTATCTATTCTGTTGTCAACTCTTTTCTGCTCTGCTGCTGCAGGCTGTGACATCTCTGACCTGCATGATTCCCACTGTGACTGAGAAGGAGGCCTTGTGTGTGGGAGTGTTCCTCACGCTGCTGCTGCAGTCATTGCAGGTAGGGTAGTGACGGTACTAAGCCTTCAACCCTGACCACCTTCTAGGATGCATACACAACTTGCTGTACATAGATATAAACTACCAACTTGTTACATTGTTATCTGCCCCGGTCGTCCCCGCAGGTGTGGTACTTCGATGATGCCCGCTACCGCCGTGAGTGCAGCAAGCAGACCATGAGGCACTCCGCCGGCAATGCAGCCTCCTACATGGTGCACACCCAGTTCCAGCGGCTGTTCAGGAAGTGGCAAGCGGGCCTGTTCAAGTCACTGAAGGCCTGCGCAAACAGCCCAGAATACCTGCAGAAGCGGAATGCACTGCAGATCATGAGCAAAATGCTGATGGCGGACAGCGGCACTGACAGCAGCGGCAAGCAGCGGCCACCGGTGAGTGATGCGGGGTCCAGTAGCGACAGTGTATGTATATGAACAATAACGTGCAGTACGACACCACACGCCCCATCTTAGAAGCGGGCAATGTAACACCACGCCTAGCTGAGGGAGTATCCATCGCCTTTATGCTCACAAAGACAACGAAGTGTGTTTTTAGGCATGTGTGAGAAGCAGCAGTGTATGTACAGATATAGACGCTGTCGTCTGCACTTTCTGGCATTGTGATGGATGTCTGGTAATATCATTGTCCACATGTTATTCCACATTTTGCAGTTTTGTCATGTGACCTATGCAATGAATTCTGCAATGGGCAGCGGATGAATGCAATGAAGACCTTTACAGCTCGTTCGATGCCCATTGCAGAATTTATTCAATATTTTGAAGTAAAGTAAAGGCCAGAGTCAGCAGTCAATATGATTGGCGGTTGAGGTGCTGGAGTTTTGTCTGTCAGCTTGGCCTGATGGCCACATAAACACACACCTCCATCATCGACGCATATAATCCAGTAGAAAAAATGACAAGCTAATAGAAACCAAGAGTCAATTCCAGGGACAGTAATCCAGCACGTCATTTTTTTCTCTCTCACGACCTGTTGTTGACACCGCCTCATGCTGCTGCTGCTGCTGCTGCTGCCAGATGTTTCCCTTCTTCAAGAACCACAATGAGGAGCTTCAGAGTGTGCTGAAGGACATTCAAGAGAAGGAGAGCAGGGAGGATGTGAAGCAGATGGCCAGGGCCCTCATGGGTCAGCTGACACAGAAGATTGATGCATGTGTGCCACCACATCATGAACCAGGACCAAGAGGTGCGGTTGAGCACTTTTTAACAAATGTAAATGTTACAAAATTGGCAAAATCATATATACTTTTGCAGGAGTCTTACGATGTGTTTTGTGTTTCATGGAACTGTGTTATAATGATGATGATAGTATGTGGCCGGACTTCATGTAACAGGCCCAAGAATTGGGGGAGGCACACCAGCAGGTTGCGGAATTGTGTTGTGATTTTTTATTACTATGTGTTTTGCAGGTTTTTGTGTTTGATCACCTTTTTTTGCAGGATCTTGTTGGAAATGTATTTTGCAGGATATTGTGTAATGTAAGGAACGACAGCAAGTAATTTGAGTCTTGACAATGGTGCGCAGTCTCATATGTGTGATTACTCCTCTCAATGTTAAACCATCCATCTTGTTATAAAGATGTAAAGGGAAGGATCTGAGCTCAATAAGTGTAATGCATACTTGTGTGGCAGTTGTGTCTAATGAATGGAAGTGCAGGACATGCGCTCTATCTCTCTAACTAGAACTGAGAACAGAACTAATCTGTTTTCACAACTCACCTCAAGGCCTTGTGCCGCTGTATACTGCAACCATCAACCAGGTCCAAAGCTCCGACCAACGGGGCCTCCAGGAGGTGGAAAAGGTGCCAAGGTACCCCCTCCATCACCAAACAAGCAGCAGCAGCAGCAAGCTGGAGCCCGACCAGCAACACCACCAGCAGCTGCAGCAGCTGGTGGCGCTGCCAAGCCAGCAGCAGCAGCACCACGGGCAGTCAAGCGGGCGCCGCCGGCGGCAGCAGCAGCAGCAGCAGCAGGGAGCCCAAAAACAGCAGCTGGAGGTGAACCAGCAGCCAAAAGGGCAAAAGTGGTACCTGCTGCAGCAGCAGCAACAGCAGCACCAGCAGCAGCAGCGGTGGCAGATGAGGAAGGGGAGGTGGTTGAAGTCGAGCCAGCAGCGACAGCACCGCCAGCAGCAGCAAAGCCAGCAGCAGCAAAAGACGGTCAGAGGCGGCCACCTGCATCATCACCAGCAGCAAAGGCAGGACCTAGTAAAGGGCTGGCTGCCAAGATCATGAAAGATGCGGTGAAATCTTCAAACACTGCTGCAAGGCCAGACTCTGGCACTGCTGCTGCTGCTGCTGCCGGCAGCACCAAGCCTCCTGCTGCTGCTGCTGCTGCTGCTGCTGTGAAGGCAGAGGCTGCTAGTGACCAGAAGCAGCAGGAACACCGGCATCACCACCATCATCAGCACCAGCAGGATAAGCAGCTGCAGCAGCAAGATGGAGGAGTGCCTTCTGCTGCTGCTGCTGGCAGCAGGGGTGCCTCACCGGCCCGGCAGCAGCAGCAGCAGCATGGCAGCAGCCATCACAGGGATCACAAAGATCGTGATCGCGATCACAGTAAAGACAGCAGGGCAGATCGGGAACATGCAGCAGCAGCGGCAGGGGAGTTGCAGCCTCAGGGAAGTGAGGAGCACAAGAGCAGCGGGGCCAGGCGGGGTGGCCGGGGCCGTAAGGAGGATGGCGAAAGGAGTGAGAGGGGCAAGGACAAGGATGGCGAAAAGAGTGAGAGGGGGAAGGAGAAGGATGGGGAAAAGAGTGAGAAGAAGCGCAAGAGTGACAAGGAGAAGGATCGGGGTGATGGCAAAAAGAGTGAGAAGCGGGAAGAGGGCAGGAGGGGGGCTGCGAAGGAGGAGGAGGCTGCAGCAAGGTGAGCCATGACAGTCCACACTGCAGCAGGCACACTCCGGGATACTATGAGATTAGTTAAGTGTAGTTAAGTGTAGTCTGAATAGTACAAGTGTACTATGAATAGTACAAGTGCACGTTGAGTAGTATAAGCGTACTATGAATAGTAGTTATGACGATGTAATCCAGGCCCCCTGCTGTGCTGCGCATGAGCTGCTTTGGTGTTCGGTAACGCCGCCAGTAAGCATTACAGCATTACTTCATCGGGGGCTTGAAGTGTGTTGCATGCATGCTGGGTTTGTCAGATCATCATGGAGCCTCAGATGGTGCATTTACCAAACGAAAGCAGCAGCAGCAGCAGCAGCAGTCATGAGTCATCTGCATACTGGCTAGCTGTGCAGTTCTTGCCAAAAACAGGTGCCGCCAGTGACCAGTGGAATTGAATACTTGATGTCTGTCCCATTGGTTGGGTGTGTGTGTCCTGTGGACAAAGACACATTTTATAGGCTCACATTTTGTATGTTATCATAAAGGTGCAGTAAGAAACTGCTGCTGCTGCTGATATTTCTGTCCACAGGGACGAGTCAGACGCTAAGAGGCGCCGCGTGAACGATGACAGCCACCAGCAGCCGCCGCAGCAGCAGCCAGACTTGCAGCAGCAGCGGCCACAGCGTAAGCACGTGCCGGTGCAGCACCCAAAAGATGATCGGTCTGCTCGAGGTGACAGGGGCCAGGAGAGAAGCAGCGGGGATGGCGGTGGAGGGAGAAGCAAACGATGATGCTGCCAGTACAAGTTATAGTAGAGGATATTGAGCCTGGATAAGAATTTGCTGAAAGTCAGCCCTCAATGAGCCTGACATTGGCTCGCCAAAGGGCTGCCAGTGGAGTTAATCATGTAAAACCGTTAACCCTCCTTGATGCAATGACAGCAGTGCCTTGCTCTTCGGCACTGCAGCGTGTGCTGAAGAAGCTGCTGCTGACTTGGTAGCTAGGTCTACCTACTGATCACATCTCCATGGCATTGTCACTGACAGGCTGTATGGGACATGCTGCAGTGAAGGGCGTATTGAGCAGCACGCTATGTCAGCTTGATGTTCTGTACAGCAGTCAAGCAGTTTCAGGCGGTATTACATGTAAGTTGCTGGTGTTGGCGTGTTTTATGTTGCAGCACCCATGGGAAGTTTGGCCAAACCTCCTCTGGGAATGTGTTTCACTCATGCTGTTTAGATGCACGGGTGATGTCCACACATTGATTGGCACATGCTTCCTGTCGAGTAAATAATACTATTATTAAGCATTAGTAATGGTTCTCGACATCAGCAACAGCAGGTCTGCTGTTTGGCTGTTCAGCACACGTACGCATCAACAGCAGTACTGTTCGGCGCCATGTCTATCTCATATAGCACATATAAAAGCTGAAAATTAGGTTGGCATATCTTTTGGAGTGTGCTTGAGAGATATTGGTAGGCAGTGATCAAGCTGGTAACGCGGACGTAGAAACGTTAACGCCCGGGCCCGGGCCACCTGCGTGAGCGTGCACAGGGACCATGTAGGGCGCAAATGGCAGCGTTTCATTATCTGTACCGTTGCCCGTGTCTAGCTGCTAGGGATCCCGTATGAAAATCGCAAGAGCAGGTTCACGGTTCGGTACTGTATTGTAAAGACAGGTTGCTGATCATCCTGAGACAAATCCGTTGCCGCGCTCTACAAATAGAAATAGCAACTAAATTTCACTTAGCAGCGTATCATGCAGAGCTTGCGTTGCGAAAGCAATACATCTGAACAGTAACAAACCTCGCTGCTGCTTACATCACAGCATGAATGAACCAACGCACTCAGAGCACAGACAGAAGATCATAGTAGCAGTTGTTATCATTGTAGTGGGGCTTGTGGCTCTCCACTCACACCACACTGGGCGATTTGTACCCGTTCAATTCGGCGGTGACAGTAGACAGCTAGCAACAAACAACAGACAGTATGTCGCAGTGGAACCGGTTGGAGACAAGTGGATCGTATTCACAAGTATATCGTACCCAACCGAGGCGGTGAAGAAGGTGCGGTTCAGCATTATGGCCACATGTACGTGCTGCAGCATGGCCAGGGTGCTGCAACATATCACAGCAATCCATCTGCTGAAAAACCACGGAACTTGCAATCGCTGCCAACATATGTGCCGGCAGTAGCGTTGCAAGTATTCACAAATGTCCAACTGCAGCTTGCTTCTCTGGAAGGCTGGAAAGTTGTCATGGTGGCTGACAGGAAAACACCTGATGATTGGCATCACGAGAACATCACCCTTTTGAGCGTTGAGGAACAAAAGCAATTGCCATACCAGATCATCAAGCATCTACCGTGGGACAACTATGGGTAAGCAGCAGTGATGCCATACGCATCTGCTAAATCGGCTCTGAGATGACGAAAGCATACATGTTAATTCAGACTGAGTTGGCATCACAAAGCGAGCCCAGCAACCTGCATCTATTGTGCCGCTGCAGCAGCGATCAACTCTTGATGCTTGTTTTAATTGCCCAACTAGCTGGGCTGGAGCACTTATCATAGACCATCGAAACAGGTTGCTCACGCAACCATCACCGCACAGTGTTTACAATGCATGGCATCATGTATGCACGGTCTGGCACAAGTGCAGGGGCGCTGTCACAGTAGTATTATAGCTCCTCAGCCATTATGCATTGTGTGAGCACCAGTCACACCCCCCCCACCCCCACCCCCCGCTGTCTGCCACTGTTGCACATACACACACCTGTCC
Source organism: Coelastrella sp. MACC-549 (assembly GCA_018290735.1). Lineage (NCBI taxonomy): Eukaryota > Viridiplantae > Chlorophyta > Chlorophyceae > Sphaeropleales > Scenedesmaceae > Coelastrella > Coelastrella sp. MACC-549. The sequence continues at coordinate 523,738 of JABEVS010000006.1, forward strand.
TGCAAGCAGCACCCTACACCAAGGCCTCTAGATACTCCATTGCCTGGCCAGGCCCATATGGGCTGATCACAAAGCCATTGCACCCTGTTGCTGAGTGCAGTTGGTTTCAGTATATATACACATCCTGCTACTGCTGCATACAGGAGGAAGAACATTGGATATTTGTATGCCATCCATCACGGGGCCAAAGTTATCTATGAGACAGATGATGACAACAAACTCATGAGTGAGTGTTAGTCGTGTAAGCGGGGAGTGTTAATAAGTATTTGTACGTATGAACAACAGGCAGTGTATATATGTATTTATTCAAGACTGCATTGCTCAACATATACATGATGTGTTTTTGATATACCTGATGTGAATGTATGCTCAAAGTGATGGTATACTTCCATATAGACATCAAGTACACAAGTTAAGCATGCAGAATTGGTAAAGCGCCTTACCAGCATCAAATGCACTACTAATATGCTGGCTAGCAGTGTATTCTTGCCTGCACTGCCAAGGCTGGATAGTGCCCTCTTAGATGATACAGCAACTGATGCAGCTTGAAAGTAAACAGCTCTTCACAGCAGCTGCGATGCCGCACATCCAACAAGGAGCATGCTGTAGTTGCAGCACCTGCAGGGCCTATTGTGTGTGTGCATGTGCATGGTTGTCAATCCCCTGAGGGATGCTATGCTGGCATAGCATGGCAATGGCTTATATCTTTACATAACATAATGTTCCAAGGTGCTGTGAGACGTTATAAAATGATATGGCACCTTTTGGTGGCAAGTATACAGGGTCTTGATGAAAAGTAGGAAGAACGTTATATAAGTTCTCACAGCACCTTATAACAAATCTTTATGTAAAGCGGTACTCTGTAGTGTGTTGCAGTGCCATCCACATTGAGAAACTGCGTTGGACCACCACAGTCACCTTGCTGGGATTCCTCTGCAACATTGTTGTCATGCATAGACTGACGTTTCTAGTGCAGCTGAGTGCATGCTGCTCCTGGCCACTAGTACAAGTGCTATTTGTTGCATCTTCTAAAGTTTTCTCTGTGGTGCAAACAGGGCTTCAGGATACCAGCAGTCAGCACTCGTACTAAACGTCGCCCAGCAGCTCATACAACGTCGTTGATATGTTGGAATGGAGGCCAATCACATGATCACCATCAACGCAAAATATAACTCAATATCATCCCTCTTGCTGTGTTGCTGCCTGCAGTCCCAACCATTCTGCAGCTGGCAGCAGGTCCACTAGGGCAACCAGAAATCACATCCAACATTAGTGGGCAGCCATCGACGGGCGAATACACAATGCTAGATGTTCCTTATGGCAGCAAAGTGAACTTCAACCCATATCCTCTGTTTGGGGTCCCTCAAATGTGGCCCAGAGGCCTGCCATTGCAAAGCATAAAGGACGAACAGCCAAACTGCTTCAAGCGGGCATTGGGAAAGCCTCTGATACAACAGGGCCTGGCCAACAATGATCCAGATGTGGATGCCATCTACAGGCTCACCTTGCCACTAGGGGTGAAGTTTGACAGCAATGCATTCTCTGTGCTCTTACCAGAGAATACTATCGCACCATTCAACTCACAAAACACTCTGTTTCTGCATGACGCGTTCTGGGGGCTGCTGCTGCCGGTTACCACAACGATGAGGGTGTGTGACATCTGGCGTGGTTACTGGTGAGTGCGTTTTACACTCCTGCAAGGAAGGATCAGTAATGCTTTGGAGATGGAACAGTTTCCAGCACAAACCATTGCTGTTGTGTGGTGCTGCTTACCAAAGGATGATTGTTGCTAGCACACTGAAGGGCTTCATTGGGTCCTACTGACAATAACAATTGCATCATCTACCCGTCCTTGCAGCTTGTCAGTGAGTGGCAAACAGTGTCATTTAGAAGCTCGACACATCAGTAACACTGCCAGCTTTGTGTCCGAAACAATGGAAGTTTTGCTGGCGCTAGTGCTAGTGGAAATGCGTGCATGGCACAGAACCCAGTGCAAACAGTACTGTTGTTCTTTTTTAACTGTGTACACCGCTGGCCAAGGTGATCAGGACTTGTCAGATCAATTTGCAAACATCTCCTTCTCACTCATTACTCAATCATCTCCAAACACTGCTCAATCATCACACAATTTGCAACCAGTGATGATGTGTTCAGGTTGTATTGGTGTGTTGTGATGCTTGCAGGGCACAGCGCCTGCTTTGGGACATCGGAGGTCAACTGGCGTTCATCCCACCAACTGTCATCCAGCAGCGTAATTCACACACAATGTTCAAGGACTTCCAGCAGGAATTGCCCCTGTATAACATGGCCGGTGCACTCGTAGACGATCTGCGCAGCTGGGTGCCTCAAAGTAGCAATCTACCAGAGCGGATGATTGAACTGGCGGAACTTTTCAATGCCAGGGGTTACTGGGAATCTGGTGATGTGCAACTTATGCAAGCTTGGGTAGCAGATCTCAAAGCAGTGGGGTACAAGTTTCCTCAAGTGACTGCGATGCAGGATACTTCCGCTAAGAGAGACACAGCAGCTCCTCAAGCTGCTGAAGGTTCTGTAGTAGGAGGCAGGTGGCAAGCAAACACATTCACACTCCCCAGGCGCTGGTGCCGACAGCAAGATATAATCCTGACAGTAAACCTCAATAAGGTGGAGAGCTTCCATGCAGACGTTGCAGGGTTTCTGTACGCAGCTTATAAACCCTGGTTTCAAGAGGTCTACTTTACGGGTGAGGACCCTTCAGGATCCGTCCCTGTACATCAAAACTTCATACAATGCCAGTCGGCAAACGAGTACACTCTGGAAGCAAGACCTGGGCACTTTGCTCAGGTTTGTCTGGCAGAGGTAATTCGGCACGTGCAGAGGTCAAGTACTGGTTTGAACAGAACTGGCTTCTTTTACATCAATGATGACGTCACTTTCAGTCCCTGCATGATGTCACAACTAAACAGCAGCCGAGTCTGGTATGATGGCCCATTTATACTTGATTTTGACAGAGCCCAACAGCATCAAGCTGAATCACAGGATGCCTCTTTACAACTCAATGTGTCAAACGTGGAAAGCAACAATGTCTGGTGGTTTAAAAAGGACTGGAGCAATGGGCAAATGCCGGGTGTGCTCCGGAACCACTTTCATAAGGCACTGGCAAGCGCCTACGGCTGGATGGCATTGAAAGTCAGGCAACGTTTGGACGATCCTGAGCACACCGGCCAGCACATGTTTGGCATAGGGCAGGGTGATTTCTTCTATGTGCCAGCACGCTTTGCGAATGCTTACACCAGGTGGGCTGAGCACATGAGGGAGTACTATGTGTTTTCAGAGGTGGCAGTGCCTAATATCTTGGGCTTGCTAGGAGATGGTCCAGAAGACTATGAGATCGTGCCAGCCGCAACTTTGTGGGGCCGAGCCAGCCGAAATGCTGCCCTGGATAACCTCAATGAAATTCTTCCCTTGCGTAACAGCATGGGCCTCTCAGCATCATGCGGTGCCATGAAATCAAACAAGGTTGGGATGTTGTGGCAGAAGTCAGATTCACCTTGTGTGCGTAGCATGCATATTCGACGGAAGTTGCTGGCAACCACTGCTGCTACTACTGTTTCTAACAATCCAAGTAGTTTTCTCATACACCCCATCAAGCTGAGTGATACTGAAGTGCGACAGCACTGGACAGAATGGTGGCAGTCCCAGCATTGTGGGTGAGGCTGCACACCATCATTGGGTGGCACACCATTACTGTGTGGACGCAGGCCTATCAAAGTAGCAGCACATCATGTCTACGAGTAGCACACACTTATCCGGCAACTGTACTCTACTAAAACAAATTGTCCTTAACTCACTCTGTTGGCTCCTTTGGGGTGCCCCTCAGGGGCCAGATTGTATGGTATGGTGTGGGGTATGGTGTGGGGTATGGTATGGTATGTATGATATGAAATGAACAATGCTTGACTTGATGACTGGAAGTGGTGCGACTTAATTAGCCCTAACGGGACATCTGTGCAAACTCCTCTGGTCTTTCGTCCGGGAGTGTCACACACAATATCTGATAGGTCGAGGATGCAGCCAGGCCTCACTGATTGCCTGATGACCCATCATGAAGGGTCTACATCACATACTTTATATATTTTATATTACAGCATGCCAGCAGTATGCAAAACACCATGCTGTGCCTACGGAGAGCTTTGATCCTACTACCAAGGCCAACCTTTGCAAGGTGTGTTGGTAGTTTAATGTTTTCAGAATTTTCAACCTGGTTTGACCCACTGATGATTGTGGAGAGTGCCAAGCGATTATCTTGTTGATGGCATCACACAGTCTTTAAAAGTGCTGGATGCTGATGGCATGAGCTTGTTGATTCTGTTTGTGTTTAATGACTAGGGGGTGGAGAACATGGCGTGTTTGAAACTTTACATGACTGGCTTCAGCCTGTTGGCGAGCCAATGCCAGGCTTATTGTGCTTACCATCAATCTCAGCGTTCCTTATTTAGGCTTATTGTCCACCATGGTCACATGACATAAGCATAAGAGAGTGAGCATCGTCTGTCTGGCTCAGGGGTTTAAGTAGCTGATTATGCTAGCATGGCTAGCTAGCGCTGTGTTGTGATCAGTGAATACGTACAAGGATAGTGCGGGCTGAGCTGCGTGCATGCCATATGATACAACCATGTCCGAGTCTGATTTGACTGTCTGGTCCTAATATTTGAATATGCACAGGGTCACTGACCAACTTGGTTGAAGTTGGGTCTTGAAAGTGCAACGAGGCTGAGAGTTGAACAAGCTACTTGCAAGCAGCAGAAGCATTCGGGAGTTACTGCCAGTAAGTCACTGGAGCACAGCTGCGGAGAACTGTTTGCAGCAGCGTCAAGCGCAAGCAACAGCCTACAGTCGATACCCGTCGGTATTCAGTGAACACTTCAAGTGTTCCCACAGATTTGTGCAGCAAAGTATGCCTTTGAATCAGCCGGGGGCGCCTAGGCTTCACAGCTGCCAGCTGTCTCAGACCAGTGGTAGACACACTCTATCTCCTTTACACTCTCTGCTGCAGCAAATGAGATTGGATATTCATGCACTCCGTCTTGTCCGAAAGTGGATTGAAGTCACTGGGTAGGTTTGAGGCGCACGGCCGATGGCAGTAAATGCTATGGCTGCACTTTTAAGTGCTGATTATTATTATCACTCTCCTGCTGCAGCAGCAGCTGTGCAGGCTGGCTCACATACTGCCCGTAAGAGAGGCTGCCAATGAGCCACACAGTAAAGAAGTGGACTGTACGGATTCTGCAAGGCTGTGAATGATCTCCCCCATGAGCGACTATGTAGGCTCCTCCGGGGCGCCCCTCTGGGGCCAGGTTGTATGGTATGTATGGTATGGATCTCTCTCAAAAGAGACTGGGCAGGCAGCTGCAAGCATAATTTGCAGAAAACTTTGCCCAGTTGTATGCCCAGTGCACATGCACACAAGTATGGTAAGAGAGAGTGTATAAGTAAGAGTAAGAGCTTGTAGGTAAGAGCTAATTATTATTGAGTGTGAAAGACAGTGCCACTGGCCCATGGGGAGCCCATGCAACACTCATAAGAACTGGCAAATGCATACGTCAGTCATGGTACTGCCACAATGCTCCCATACTGACTTATATTAATCATGAAAGCTGAATGCAACGAGAAGGAAGCCCTAGCCCATATCATTGGCAGCGTATTCTTCAGTTACTGCCAAGCTGTGCCATGTGAGGAAAATATGGGGGGGAAATGCTTGTTGCTGGGTACCAGCCTGAGCAATGCGCCTCCCATGACACGTTCCCTTTGCCACCATGAGCTCTTGAACACCATACCAGGGCATGATCCCACCATACGGGACCGATGGCAAGAACTGCTATGGCTGCCAGCCTTTGAAAGTACTGATGATTGTTATAATGGTCCATCCATATGGATGTATACATACTCAACCCCTCTCACATTCTTTTGAACAACCAAGTTTAGAGCATGCAGAGTCATGGGTGTAGAACATGTGGCCTGTGCTGCTGCAAAAGCCGCTGTGCGATACCACTTTTTGCCCAACAGCCCAGACCAGCAGCGCATGAGGGGGCGCTCCCACGGCCCTGCATTTGCTGCAGAAATTGTAGCTCCAATTCTGTCAACAGTTTCAACATTGTATCCACAATGATTAAAGTAGCATGCCATATATAACCTTCCCTGCTGCATCAAGATGGTTAGCTGCCAGATACAAAACTCCTGCCGCAGAGGGGTCTACAACATAAACCCTGTGTTTTGCTCTATGAAGGAGTTTCCTTCCATTTGAAACTGAAAGGGCAATGCAGCAACTTCTTCTTTAAACCTCAAAAAAGCTTTGGACTGTCTGTGGGGCCCTTCATAATCAGCTCTGCTGAGGTACCTGCAGCAGCAGTTTCAGGAGTTTTGCATTGCAAGTATGTAGACATGGTATTCAAGAATGGCAAATCACTGTCCACTCACCAAAGGGAGGAATTTAGCATCGTCACATTGCACAGAACTGTGGTTTGAGGGTACTCCTGGAGAATTTTAACTGGAGTAGCACATCTTGTGTTATTAGAACGCCATAACCCACCTCTCATACACCATAAGGTGGCAAGGGTCTGTATCTGCCTCCAGAATTTCAAAAGCCAGTGTGGCTGGCTCTGCTGCCTTGACATATGCTGCCAGTGGGCGCCAAGCTGCTATGAACTGTTGCTTATGGTGCTCATGTGCAAAGCGCAGGTGCACCGAAAGCACGAAAGCCTGCAGCAGCACATAGGTAGCATATATCCCAGGGTTGATATGTCAGAGATGATAGTGTGATATGCCCATGGATGATATGTGGGAGTAGAATGCCAGGTAAGTTGCCAACCGTCAAGACATGAATCCCTCCAGCCTTCACTGCAGACTCTTGTTAACCAAGAGGTGCAATAGCATCTGCTATTCAGGGCGCCAGAAGCAGCAGGGTCTATGTATGAGCTCATGAGCTGAAGCTTCCTGATGCTGCTGAGTCACTGCTGGAACAGGTACCTATGCAGAACAGACCCATGTGTCCCCATAAGGTTCTGCCTGCTATGGATATAAAAGACACGGGAGTGGGCAGGCAATAATACAGTCTTGGGCTGCAACTGCTGGGCTTGCTGCATGTTGCTAGGCCCAACTGATGTTCAGACTCAGCTACATGCGTGCCATGCAATGGTGGCAACTGCCAGTGCATGAAAGGTTCAAGGCTTTGCAACACTAACTGTTTCGCTGGCCAACAGCAAATTGCTTGTTAGGCTCCTCTGTCAAACATGTTTTTATGTTGGGCTAGGATTTTAGGTGTGTTTAGCTTGAGACGTACCTTTTTATGTTCTGCCAATTTGCACCTCTGTGGCAGGCTGAAGGGCCTGCTGGGTGACCGGCTGCAGCGCTGGAAGAGGTTATACAGCAGATACCCAGCTGCACCTGCTGCTACTGCTGCGGTAAGCCTGTGGAATAAGAGCGGAATGGGATTGTCGTAATCAGCATGCCTGCAATTGACTTTGGGGCCAGCAGGTGGTGTGGTGCTGGAGCTGTTCTTGCTGCTGAGAGTGCTGCTCATGCTGCTCATGCTGGGCTAGATGTGAGCAGTGAAGCAGTACAACACCAGCTGGACCAGCAAACCACATGATGCTAATGCACCTTGTTACAAATAGACTGAAGGATGATAAGATCAATCGGATTATTCACGAGCAGAGGCTTGGTGTCAGAGGCCAAATTGTGCTGACACATGAAAACAAGGTGGTGAATGACAGTAGTACAGATAAGGGCTGTTCTGGATGACTGTAGCCCCAAACCGCATGATTCGAGACCAGATTCTAGCAGAATTGCTGGATAATCTGCATCCGGCCTTGTATGCATCAATATCTGATGCTCGAACTCACCAGCTGCCTTTCTGCTCAGCTGCTGCCATGAGCCTGTATATCTGCAGGGGGTGGCTGTTACCGCTGCGGAAACCACTATTGTGCACCTGTAACGCTTGTACGACAGAAAAGATGGACAGCAAAGCCAATTCAGCTTACTTGCGCGCGTGACAGTCGAAAGAGCAGCAGCAACAGCAGAGCTGCAACAAGGTCACACTGGAGTAGCAAGACTCCGGATTACATGGCAAAATCTGACAAGAACACTTACATGGCCCATGCAAGCTGCATGCGTCGAGATCGAAACGGTTGCTCCTTGCTCAACTGTTTTGACAAGTCACGTCAGCTCTGATACAGCAGACTCCTGCAGCTGCAGATAGAAACTTTTTGGAGATCATGGTTAATATGAATTATGAGATTATTCCAAAACCCAGTGCCTCTGTTGCCCTAAGCTTCTTGCAAGTACAAGTCCTATGGCGCTCAGCGCTGAAGGCAGCTTTGCAGCACATTCTTTTGTCAGCAGTCGTTAATTACATAAAGGCTGTGTGATCAACCGCGACTGCCCCAAAACGTGGTGGTTCCATGGGCAACATGTTCAAGACCGACATGAACAGCAAGCTGAAACCGTTGGGAACATGAACAAGGCACACAGTTGAATAGTATGCATAGCTGGGCAGCTAGGGGAGGGCTGACCAGCGCGTCAAGGAGGGCAGTTGTATCTCACGGTGGAGATGGGCGGTCTGTGAGGCCATTGCATTCACATGTTCGTCCATACTGGAGGGTTCTCACGCACAAAAGACACTCTGCGTACTCAGGAGGCTCAGACAGGTGAAGACGACAGCAGCTGACCAACCCTAGGGCTTTATTGTTGAACACACAGTGCTGCATCAGCCAGTGCCTGTTACTGCTCAAACACTTGCTACATGAGAAGCAGCTGCATGCTTGTGCGCAAGCCAGGCAACGTCGAGATCGCTTGGTAGTACATGCAGTCAGCATCAGCAGGGCAACTAGCAGCTTCACTCGGGCCCCAACACTTTAGGTTCCAACACAGCTGCTCAGCACCCCAGTAGCAGCAGAACCTGCAGCTGGTCCAACTGACTACAGCAGCAGCTTTGTGACAGCGGTAAACTCATCTCAGCCTCTCCTGTGCATCAGCCACAGGCAGATAGTAGCCCCCCGCACCCCCTTTGCTGTGACCCCAGCAACCGCCATGTCCATCTGCCCCCGTTGACTGCTGCATCATCACTTGGCAGATACCATCAGCTCACCACAGCACCTCGCATTGCACCAAGCATTCCTACTATCAGCAATGAGATGATCAGACAATGCATTTTATCGCAAGTTCTGGGTGTCAGTGTTGTAACTGATCCTCCTGCATATGGTGGTGCTTCCGCAGAGGTGGTCTCCCATCCCAGGAGGAGTACAGTTTCTCGCTGACCCAGTACATGGTGGTGCTGGACAAGCCGATTGGGCTGACCCTTGCACCTGATCCCTCAACAGGGCATGTCTATGTGCAGCAGGTACAGCCAGGCATGTCAGCAGCAGACAGCAAGTTAGTACTGGTGAGTGTGTAGTCGGGACACGTGGGCCGATTGGTAGGCAGAATTGCGGTGGCAAATCGAACACTTAACTATAGGTTTGAATATACGGTCACACGTTATATTGCATTGGGGGAGGTGGGGTGGGGCTGCACAGCAGCAAACATGCAGGACAAAGCACAGTGATGCAGCATGCAAGAGGAGAGCCAGGCAGCTATCAGCATAACTTCAATTTTTACTCAGAAACAAGAGAGTATGAGTCCTGCAGCAGCAACAGCAGCCGGTGCGCAACCACAGTGGCAGCAGAAAAGAACAGCCACAGCAGCAGCTGTTACTCCGTGAGTGTTCTACTACAACTGCTGAAGAAGCCCTCCTCCATGCGTTTAAATTACCATTGGGGTAGTACCAGGATATCAATCAAGTGCGCCTGTACTCAAACCGAGTGCTTAAAGCTGCGGAATGGTCTAGATGAGGTCGGCTGGCGTCTTTGTCTGATTTGGCGCTTTTGGTTGCTGCATCCAGGCCAACTGAAACTCCTGCTTGCCTGATCAGTTGTGGCAGCCAGAACAACTGCAGTGTCCGGCAAGGGCCAGAGCAACTGCAGCATTCAAGGTCTGATGTCCATGTTGAGTTCGACGAGTCTTGAACTCAACATGGACATCAGACCTTGGATGCTACAGCTGCTCTGGCCCTTGCTGGGGCACTGCAGTGGTTCTGCCTCAACTTGTCTGCAACACCAACAGTCAACCGTCATGTTGAGCTGAGCCGTTTGCAGCATATTATCCGTCGTGTAGCACTTCAATTCACTGATGCATCCAGCTATGCATGAATCTGTCAGCAATGAGGCTGCCGATCGGCAGCATCAACACAGCAGATGATGGTTGCGTCTGTGTGTCTGTGTGCTGATGCAGGTTGGAGACCGGCTGCTGTCCTGCAGTGCTGTGTTTGGTGATGAGATGTGGCACGCCTCGGACCTGCAGCGGACACGATGGGCCATCAACAACAGGCCGGGCAAGGTCAGTTACACAACATATGTATGAAATAATGTATAATATTTATGTAATTGAAGAAAGTATGTTCAAAAGAGACAGAGAGAGAGAAAGGGCTTTCATACATTCAGTATATCCCTAGCAGTGCTGCTAGCCTTGTGGAGTGCTGTAAGCAGCAGAATCTGTGCACTGGTTTTTGTGCCTGTATTTGTAGTTGATACTTTGCATGTGGTGGTGCCATCTCATGATGATACGAAACATGATGCCCAGTAATGAGCTGCTGTGCATGCTGCCCACCATGAGGGATGCAGAACATCCTGCCAAGGACTGCCACAGCTCATGTTGGATATTGCCATGACCTGGTTATGCAGTTTCATTCCTCAACCATGTTATTTTCAAGCCTTCAGGGACGCAGCACCTGGGAGACACCTCTGCAAAAGAAGCGAGTTCACATAGTTTTAACAAAAACACATGCGCATGAGACACTTTCACACATTGTAAACAACCAACGCAGATGCCAACAGACAGCATGCATGTACATATGTATATACACACAATTGTAAAAAAAATATCAATTGCTGTCCTGCAGGTGAAGCTTGTGCTTGAGCGCAGCACTGGTGGTCCCATTCCCCCCTGGTACTTCAGAGGCCGTGAGGGCATTGCCACCTGGGAGGTCCCAGAGCTTCAGCTGCCTGTTCAGTTCATCACTCCTGTTGGTGGTGAGCTGGCTGAGAGTCTGTTGGGCGTGGGCAAGAGCATGACACTCAGCTTCAACAGGTGCATCAGCCCAGCAGCAGGAGAGCAGGTGAGGCACTTCAGACACAGCAGCAGCAGCAGCAGCAGCGGTTGTGTTGATAGCAGCAAGTAACCAAGTGAGTCCTTTGACATTTCACAGCAGCAGCAGCAGCGGCAGCGGTTGCAATGAGTATGTTGACACTTCAAAGCAACGGCGGCAGCAGCAGCAGCAGCAGCAATGGTTGCAGTGGGGTTGTTATGAATTGAAAGCAACAGCAGCGGCAGCACCAGCAGGAGCAGGTGGTTATTTGGGCCGTCTGACAACTCTCTGCAACATCGTCTTCATAATTATCATTGACAGCAGCAACAGCATCATTGGCAGCAGCAGCAACAGTGGCAGCAGCAGCAGCAACAGTGGCAGCAGCAGCAACAGTGGCAGCAGCAGCAATTGTTGCCATGGGTCTTCTGTACTCACGGTGCAGTGTCTGTTGTTTTTTGTCTGTTGTGATGCTTCATCTGCAAACGCTAGCTGCTCACACTGTAACCTTTAAAGACTCCAGTGTGTTCTGAGTTCCTGGTTAATGTCGGTGGCATCAAGCAGCTGTGTAAGATACGAAACCCTAGCATCTAGAGAAACAAACTTCTCATAAATCGATCATGTCTCTATGTGTGTGCATGTGTCTCTGCTGCTGCTTGGTAATCACTGCAGCACCGTAGGCCATTCCTGCGACCAGGCCTTCAAGCCAGACATCTCAGAGCAACACAGCTCACCCAGCAGCTCTCACAGGCAGCAGCAGCACCAGATGTAGACATATCTGTGCCTTTTGGCAGGCTGCTGACAGGGAGAGATGGGGCACGGCTGCAGGTGAATGTATCGCCCACTCCTGTACAAGCAGATGGAGCATCCACTGTACTGCCATTCCGGCGCAGCAGTAATAGCAACAGCAACAGCAGTGGTAGTGGTAGTGGTCCTTTAGGTGGCAATAGCAACAATACCGGCAGCATACCCAGCAACAACAGCAATAGCAGCACGGGAGCAGCAGCAGCAAACAGCAACAGCAGTAGTCCATCAGGTGGAAACAGCAGCAGCAGCAGCAGCAGTGGAGAGGCCGGCACCAGCAGCAGCAGCAGCAGCAGCAACAGTGCTGGTAATGGCGGCAGCAGGCAAGCGGGTGGTGGTCCTACTCCTGCTGCTGCTGCCGCTGCTGCTGCTGCTTGGGGCGGGACAGCAGCACCTGGAGTAGTCAAGGATAAAAAGGTAGGTAATTGCAGTTCTACCACAACCTTCTCAGCTCTACAACATTCTAAGCTCTATACTAGCCGAACCACCCTCTGTCCTTGTGTTGAAGTGTCAACTTGAATGATTGTGGACACGTGCCGGCATGCCTCAGCTACCACAACATCTGTGCTCAACTAGGGTACACTCTCAGGATTGGGACAGTATTCTCACAATATCATGGGGGCAGTATCCCACGGCAAGAGGAGGGAAAACACCTGTTTCCAGATCAGAGATGTCCAGGGTCTAGACCCCCTCGGCTGCTTCATGCTTCCAACCACAGGATGTGATGCCGGCTACTGAATCTCTTTGTGAAGGAGTTGAAGTAAAAAAGGATTCTGCTGCTCTTGTTGTTGCTGATCACAATGCAGTTGACATCCTTAATGCTTTACAACATGCCACTTTCCTTCCACCGCCTTATGTCGCTGCTGCTGCTGTTGCTGTTGCTTCTGACGTACGTTTCAGGTGGTGCAAGTGTTGCCCTGGATACTAGTCAGCAATGCTCGGCTGAATTTACAGGAATTGACTCGCATAGCAACCTCCAGGGCATTAGTGTCCCTGCTGGAACTGGGCTTAGTGGTGAATCAGCAGGGTTTACTCTGCCCGAGAGGCTCACAGCCGCCGCCTTTTAGTCTTCCGGCGGCTCCGGTGCCGCCCACACTGTCGCCGTCGGAAACACCGAAGCCGGCTCCAGTAAATCCGCCACCAATGCCGCCGCAGCCGCCGGAAGAGGACAAGCAGCAGCAGCAGCAGCAGGATAGTTCTGCAGGAGCAGCAGCAGCAGCAGCAGGAACAGCAGCAGTAGATGATGCAGGCACAGTAGCAGCAGGTCTTGCAGGGATAGCAGGGCCTGACATGGGCTTCGCTGCTGCTGCTGCAGCGGCAGCAGCGGCAGTTGCGGGTCAAGAGCAGCAGCAGCCGGGTGGGGCCAGCAGTGGGGGTGTAGGGTTTAGTGGTGGTGCACAGCAGCAGGTGTTAACCCCTGGTGATCCTTCACGGATCACACTACAGGCTCATGCATTGTTACATTGTGTAGCTGACTTGCACAGAATGTCCATCCGGTGTAAGTGGACCGCCAGAACACGAGAAGCATGGCGAACCAGCAGTAGTCAAGATAGCGGTAGTAGCAGCAGCAGCAGCAGCAGTGGAACACCACCCTACACCTCCCCTACATACACTACCCAGGGAGGTATAGCTGGGCAGGGCTTAGCAGCAGGTGGGGCCTTAGGTAGCAGCAGTGGTTCAGCACAGCATGTACCTCAGCAGCAGCAGCAGCAGATGCCTGATAGTTGTCAGTTGTTGATACATTGTGATGAGGGGAATTGGGGTTTAGTTGGGCTGCTGCTGGTTGCATGGCTGCACTGGTGTTGTGGAGTGGAGGAGTCAACAGCAGTGGAGTCCATCAGCAAGTCATTAGGAGTAACCTTGGACACGGTGAGCTGCCTGCTGATGCTTCTATGAAAATCTCTCGCAGCAGTGTCAGAACTTAAAAATCTCTCGCAGCAGTGTCAGAACTTGAACTTCTGCAAATGTGCTGTCTGTTGCTGCTGCTCGCTGTACTGCACACAGTGCTTCAAACACAGCTGCTTCTGCCAGCCAAGGTGACAATGCTTTGCGCTGCAAGTTCAATCAACGCCACAGGGGCGTTGTTACGACACCAGGTGTTGCAGTTCGCATTGTTTTCCACTGCACTTACTGTATTCGATGTCTCCTCCTTGGCTGCTGAGCCTGATATATCACTGTTTCCTCTGTTGTTAGTCCATACTTACTCTACTACTTATTCTGCGTGTTTGCCATCTCTTTCCTAATGATCATTCCTGATGATCATTCCCCGACAGTCGGTCCTTCTTGAGGTTCGGCGGCTACTTGTTGTCCGTGCTAAGGAGCGGTTTAGCCGGCTGATGCTGACGTGGCCCTACGGCGGTTTAAGTGCTGAGGTGTCCGGGGAGCTTGTGGGAGGCTGGACTGAGCGAGTGGCAATGAAACGCTGCTTGAACCCTGAGGGCTGCCTTGGAGCTAGCCAAGGTGGGTTGCTGGTAAAGAAACTATTGTTTATTGTGGATATCATTGTCAACATGTGATTCGAGAGATCAGGTTGATGATGTGATTTGCAGGAGGGTGTGCGCATTCAATTCCTGCATTAGGAGTGTGACTTGTGATGGTCAGGCTGCATGCCGGGGAATCTAAGACACCAGCATTGTCACATGTCTTGTCATATGTGCAGTGTTGCTCCTTGCAATGATAGTAACTTAAGCTCTCAAGATGGACCGTCCCAGCTTAAATCAAGGTGGTGCTGTTGCTGTTGTCACAATGGTTGTTGCTACTGCTGCTGCAGGCCATTTCTACCTGGAACTGAAGGGCCTGCATCCCGGCAAGTACCACTACAAGTACATCGTAGATAACACCTGGGCAACAGATGCACATGCACCCCAGGCGCTGGACTCACAGGGAAACTGGAACAATGTGCTGGAAGTTAAACCGCCACCCAAAATAGAGACTCCAGAGGAACAGGCACACTTTGCGGCTTTGCAGGCGTTATGTATGGCCTTTGAGCGCAAGCTGAGGCCTGTAGGCAGCTTCTTCGGCAACTAGCAAACGGTTCTAACGTCCGCACTGGCAGGTGGGGCAGCAGCTGAGGGGGTTACAGCCAAACCAGCTGGGTATGTAACTCTGCTGGCCTTGTTGTGGCTGTTGTCGTCCTCCAGAAGATGCGTTAGAGGTTGAGTTACGACAGTGATAAGGAGCAATAGCAAGTTCATCTGCTCTGGTGCGTCAGGGCATTGTGCGCGCTCACGCGGGACTGGTCACCAGCGGGACCAGAGAGTTGAGTGCCAACCTTTACGCACGGCACCCAGGTCGGAATCAGGTCATCGTTCACCAAGAGCCCTGACACTCTAAGTCATCTTGGTTGACGTAAACCTTTTCTCGCTTACAGCCCTGGTTACCCCATACTGTGACTGATTCGTCATCCCAAGGGCTTGGCGCCACCCCACACCAGTTGAATGCGTCTAACCACCCTCGTACATCCGTTGTAGCTCACAGTGCTACTTACGTCTGATACGTACAATCGGAGGCTATTTCGTGTTTGGCAAAACGCCGGCACGGCGTTCGCGGCTGCGCAATAACCACCAGAAGACATAAATAAGAGCGCGCATTATGATTGATACAGGAACTGGCCAGTCCCCTGTCAATATCAGGTGGGCGGACACGTTGAGCGAACTTCTGGGAAGTTGAGCATTGCAGCGTTCGGCGATGCTTATCGTCATTGCTCGTGTTGATATACTGCTGTATCAGCGCTGCCTGGTAGATACCTGCCTACTGTAGATAAACAGCCTAGGACCGTCTGTGCTAGGCGTTAGCTCCTGCATACTGCAGCACGCCCTTGCTGTAGCCGAGATAGGCAGCAAAATCGCATCTCTATGTGCTGCCTTGCTTCACAAAGAGGCAGCTGCGATGCGGCAGGATTTGTGAAGGCATGTGCACTCTGACTCAGCCAACTGCATGGCAACTGTCTGCTGCTCTGTAGGATTTACACTGATGGATTCACTAAGGACCACAAGCAGTCGTTCATATCATGGCTAGTTGCGATCACTACATTGACATTGTATACAGGATGGATGCACATCCTCATAGGGCTGATGGTTGCCAGCTTTTTCAGCAGGACCTGCCTGTATGTTCTGGTAGCAATCTGGTCTACTGTCCTGTTGCCCCCAAAGCCAGTTCTCTGGAATGCCTTTTGCAGAAGCTGGGTGTTTCGTACATGGTGAGCTGCATCTCTATTGCAACCCAAAGTTCAAGTAGATGCCTGCAGTACGCCCGCGTAAGATCAGAAGAGTGAACTTTGCCGCTTCTAGCAGCAGAATTAGCGCAGCCAGAGGCAGCCACTAGCACAGCCAGGAATTGATGCAACTGCACTAAGCACTGCTAGGCTGGGCTTGCAAGAGAGCCATATGTGCATACAGGAAACGCCTCCACCGCAGCAGCAAGGGAACCAGGCGCTGAGCACAGCCGTCTGGTTGTGACTTGCTTGAACCAATTCCTGCAAGCAACAGTTATTAAGCCGCGCGCCAAAAGGTGGTCTGTGTCGTCGCCAACGTCAGTACTAATGAGGCAAAACCTTACCATAACACATCCCCATTGCATGTCACTCTATCTGCCAGCTCATCCAGGGTAGCATAGCACTATCTCTTTCACAAATCACCACCAACACGCTGCACTGCCTGTGTGTGTATGACTGTGCATGTGTTCGTGTGTGTGCTGCAGGCGTGAGTACTTCAAGTTCAGCTATCTGAACGAGGCTGTGCTCGATCCCAAGAAAAATTACATCTTCACAGAATTCCCTCACGGGGTGTTCCCAATCAGCGAACTGATTGCAGGTAACAGCAGCTACCCTCAGCCAGCCTCATGTTACATGCTGTTACTGCTGTGCAGATCTGAAGAAAATCAATTCACTGAAAAGCATCTGATGCTTGGCAAGCAGCTCAGCATGGCCTGGGAGCACTGTCTCATGTTCCAGAACAGCGAATGCACACGAGACAATACTTCTAGGCGGTATTTACCTGCTTGAGATGCGTTTATTGCCCTGCCTTGGGTGACGTTTCGAACTGGTTGACCCTGCGAGCAACTTGAGACAGTGTACTATACTTATGGTTTCACAGCAGTTTCACTGCTAACTTCTTCCTGCTGGTTTCTTGATTGGTGGTGTGATTATCAGCAGCACTGATGTGAGTACTCAGGGCAAACACACTATCACAGCAACAGTGCCCAACAGCTGCTGCAGCCCCCACTGCAACCTGCTACCTGTGCACAAATGGGACCCAGCCTGCAACCATACCACCTGCAGAACAACCAGCAATGCATAACCCAACACCACAGGGGCTCAACTGCTGATCCTTCACTGCTGGATCTTGACTGGTGGTTTGCAGGTACTCTGTGTCAAGCCATCTGGCCAAACTTCAGTATCTACTCCATTGCAGCCAGCAGCGTCTACAGCATCCCCTTCTGGAGGCACTTCATTGCCTGGCTGGGGGCAGTGCCAGCTACACAAGGTATCGATGAGATACGACAATTGTACTTGTGCATCTGCAGAAGAATTTGTGATTGGTAGCCCCAGTGGCCATCATGGATGCATGAGGGATGCACGACAGTACATGTAATGTGCCTTTCAAAACCCTTTTGTTGCTTTTCTTGGTGCCCTGCTGCGCTAGGATGAGCACACTATCTGGCCTACAATATTACATGCTGCTGGAAGTGTTGCTCTCCATGCAGTCATTGAATCTTCATCATCTTCTTCTTCTTCTGCTGCTGCTGCTGCTGTAAAGGCAACTTCAAGAAGATGTTGAAGCGGGGGAGTCTTGCTGTCATTGTGGGAGGCATTGCTGAGATGTACATGCAGGTGGGCCGGCAGGCTGCTAAATGGGTATTATTGAATTTCAACCCACAGTTTCTTTTGGTCAAAAACAAACCTATGTTTGGTTTTTTTTTACTTGTTGGGAGATATCCTAGCCATAAGTTGACAGCATTCGCCGCAGCAGCTCGGTAGTCTCAACAGCTGTGACATCGGTATGCACCACATTACTGGCAGCAAGCGTTGTCACTGTACAGCATCAACAGAGCCTCAGCAGAGCAGTGTTGCACAACAACCGTGCTTTACACTTTTGCTGTGGAGTGTTGTCCTTCCTGATGATGTGGCAACCGCATGCACCACATCATCATATGGGACAACACTCCACACCAACAGTTTATAATTCATCAATTAGTTATAAAACATTATTTAATTTATGGATTATGTTAGATAATCGAAGCACGGTTGTTGTGCAGCAACCTGCTCCCACATCATCATCCTGATTCCAGGCTTGGGCTTTATGAGGCCAGCATGAGCAGAAGGATCCTGGTGGGCTACTTTCTGATACAAAGTACGTAAGAAATAAATCTATGCACCGTGACGTGTACTGCTGTTGCTGCAGCACAAGCGCAAGGAGCGCATCAAGCTGCTGGACCGTAAGGGTTTTGTGAAGATTGCGGTAGAGGAGGGCCTAGATGGTGGCATCATTCCAGTTTACCACTTTGGAAATACTCAGGTACCTTGACATTACACAGGCCTGCTAGTATCGAGTTCTGCATAAAGACAGGAGGCTCGCCGTGTGTATATGTTACAGAAATACTCTGTTCTGTACATGCATGCGTGCAGTGTTACATCAAATAGAATATGTATGTGTGAAGATGTATTTATATGATCATGTTGGCCGTGAGCAGGAGCATTATGTAAGTAATTGTCTAGGCTTGCAATAAACTCGTCAGTTTTGGTCGTTGCATTGTCCAAAAAACAGAACAAGAATTCAAATTGACTTCAATCATTGTGCTGTGGTGCTACAGGTGTTTGACTACTGGCCGCAGTCGCTGTCCAGCTTTGCACGTAAAAACCGGGTGGGCCTCGGCTTCCTGGTGGGACGATGGGGGACACCTGTGCCGCGCAAGGTGAGCCTTCGTGTTGTTTCCTCTTGAGGTAACTAGGAGTAGAGTAGTTTTTGCAATCAAAACCCAATAAAGACCCAAGACCTGCCACAACATGTCCTCTATATAACAACCATCTATTTACTACCCCCCTACTACCCCCGCCTCAATTTCATCTTAGGCTCCTGGATGCATGCTGGCCTGTGATCAGTGCTGCACAAGCTGGTTTCATTGGCAGCTATTTAGGACTTGGCTCCTGGCGATGTAAAATGTACAAAAGGGGAAGTACTCGTTTATACAAGGGCATGTGCAGTTTGTGATCTGGTCTGATTGTGCTGGTATTTGTTGCTGCAGGCGCCCCTCTACATGGTCAGCGGCAAGCCCATTCCCGTGCCCAAGGTTGACAAGGCTGACACGGATTTATTTAACAAGACTGTGGATGACATTCATGCTCAGGTGGTGCAGCAGCTGCAGGAGCTGTATGACAGACACAAGGCGAGCTATGGCTGGGCAGATAGGCCATTGGTGATCGAGTGAGCTTGCAGTGCTGACTGGGCAGCAGACTGAGTGTGTTGTTTCAGTTTGAGAGGAGTCTTGGGAGTGTTGGCACTTATTGCAGGCGGCCAGCTTTACATGTACTAAGGCCAACAAGGAGTGCTGATATTGGTCTTGGCCGGTGCGTGTGACGCTTGCTTTGTCGATATATTATACTCAATGAGTATTACTCATGCGTATGATTGTATACTGTATAGTATATATGCACTGAGTGTTTTGTTTTTGTAAAGGTAATTTTAATGAAAGAGATTGAGCACATGCAACGTGGGCTGGGCTGGTAGCTGAGCCGACTCAAGACATGCGAGCGGGGTACAACTTCATTCTGATTGGCAGATATCTGTGCCCTAATCTTAGTATGCCAGCTATTGACAGCAGTAGCAGTAACTACTCTTCCTGGCCACTGGTCGGGCGCGGCGCCCCATGGGAACAACCAGAATTGTAACAACAATCCATATACACCTATGCATGTTTTGCATAATCTTTCTGAGTCTGAGTTGGAGGTTGAGTCTGATGATCTTCTGCAAGTTGAACTTGCAGATATTCAACCGGATTGAATCTGGTTCAACCAGTTTCTGTTTCTTTTTGGTGTGCCCCCATGAGCCATCAGTTGGCTCCTTTCGGGTGGATACCCTTGAGGTAACTTGTTGTAAAGTGGCAACAACATTGATACTCCGTGTGCTATACTACAGTCTAGTGATTGAGTGGGTTAAGTTACCGTAACTTGAGTGAGGGGTTTTCAACCGTAGCCACTGGCAAACAATGAGTCATTGTCGATGGCTCAGTACAGTGATACAACAAGCTCAGTTGATCAAGCTCATGAGCCAGCTGCTCTAGGAACTTGCTGGCCCAGCAGCTGAGCCAGAGACTGTTGGATTGCCTCATCATCAGGTAGGTAACTTATAGTAGTGTACCGTACACTACAAGTAGTACTATAAGTATAGTACACCTACTGAAATCAGATCATCATGTGCCCATGGGCACTGAATGGCCACTGGCCACTGAGTCAGTGCCACAGGACAACATCTGATTTCAGTAGGTGTACGGCCAGGAGTCCTGGCCCAATCATCGGGCCCAATGATCGCTAACCACCACTGTGGCTTGAAGCATCCAATGGCGGCCAGATATCTACACCAACCACCGCCGGTTGGACGGTCCAACGGCTGGTGACAAGCCAGTGTTGTGCGATCAACAGCCTATATGTACTATTTATCTGGTCGCTATGTTGGACTCGAGGGTGGATACGTGCCCATATTCCCTGTGAGGTAGGGAAAATCCTCCCGAGGCGTAGCCGAGAGAGGATTTTCCCTACCGAGCAGGGAATATGGGCACGTGTCCACCCGAGAGTCCAATATAGTGACCAGATAAATCGTTTATCCCGGTATCTTAGACATGGTCACTCTACCTGCAGCTGCAGCTTGCTGCTATCTGTTTTCCAATGACATAGTGATGTTTCTTGGGCAAACACCTATACATTGCAACCAAACCAATGTGCACACTCTCTGTGTGGACCCATAGCCTTCGTGCGTTTGGCATGCATGCCATATGCGGCACTACTGTTGTCCCCTGCACGCTGCCAGCCTATTCGGCACCATGGCAGGTTGCTGCATGACACATGCCATATTCAACGTGTACAACAGACCTTATAAGTAAAAATTTACGTACCGGACCATTGCGCCCTCTGCCTGGGCGCGTGATCCAAACCGCGCCAACAGTAACAGCCCTTGAATATGCATATGCACCCACATCGCCTCTATCACCAGCAAAGCT
>JABEVS010000697.1:0-21706 GCA_018290735.1 Coelastrella sp. MACC-549
TGGCTTGTTCGACAAGTGTCATGGCTTGTTCCCCCAAGTGTCATGGCTTGTTTAACAAGCCGCTTTGCTGTTGGTATGGTATACTGATGGTGGTGGGCTTGTTCAACAAGTTGGCGTGGCTTGTTCGGCAAGTGTCATGGCTTGTTCAACAAGCTGATTATTACTGCTATGGTATGATTGGAAGTGAAAGTACCATGGCTTGTTGAACAAGTGACATGGTGTACTTTGCATGAGACATGCATAAGACATGAGGGGGTCATGCATGAGACATGAGGGTGGTCATGCATGTCTAGACATGAGATCTCATGTAATGGAAGGGGTGTTGATAGCTGTAACATCGTTCCTTGTCCAAGATCGTGACTGTCCCAGTCTTCTTTTGGAACGGAATCGATAATGGTACTTTTTTACAAGGGTCATGCATGAGTCATGATTTTTGTTTGAAAGTACTCACTTTTCTACAACATTTGTTGTTAGTGACACATACAGTCTGTGTTACTTTTGTTTGACACCCGGATAGTCTTATTTCCTCAGAAATGCAGAAATTCATTGACACACCATGTGGTTTGGTGTCAATTTTTTGTGCTTTGCATTGTGACTAGTGCTGCTGCTGCTGAGTGCCTTGGCACCCTACAGGCAACAAAAGTTTGGTCAAGGAGTGCCGTGTTGGGCGTTGAAGAAGAAGAATTACCCTTTCCGGCCGCAAGGCCCTTGTGAATATGTATTTGGTGGCTCGGCCACACCGGCACACCAAGATTAGACCACCCTCAGGGGCGCCTGTTGGGCGTTGATGAATGCACATACGCAAGCTTACTCAAAGGCTATAGATAACAAGGGAAGTGCCTAGATTCGGCAGGCCAAGCCCCTTCAACTTATCCAGGCATGCAACAAGCTCCTCGGAGGATCAGTGATGTAGTAACAGTGGTACCAGGCCGCTTGAGAACGTGAATTTAGCAGAAGTGCACAGGCACTTTACTTCTGTCTGTATACACCTAACAAGCAATGATGCAGCACCAAGCCGCTTGGTAATGGCCAACGTAGACTTCACGTTCTATTAAGTCAGCAGAAGCGCAAGCAATGCTGCAATGCTGCAAGGGCACCATGCGTCCCTACGCTGGCTCACTGGCTAGTGCCGGGAGGGGTTGAAGTCCCCCAATTGTATCGGTAGTAATACCTCTACAATACAATATTACCAGTAATATAATATTGTATTGGTATTGGCAATCACACCGTCTGCTGTATCATACAGCAAGTAGGTAGAGTCTAGCAGACTCGCTAGCAATGAGGTTATCTGTGCTTTGTTCTGCAAAGAGCCTCTCCTGCAAACTCCACAAGTTGCCAGGGCATCTTATTTGTAACGTATCCACTGCCAGGGGGCAGGAGCCCGTATTTTGAAGCTGCTGCTGCTACTGCTGCTTGAACTTCCTCAGGCCCAGCTCCGGCAGGTTCCTGGACACCAGATGATGCACTTTGGGCCCCTTCTACACTGCTAGCAGCGCCGCTACCAGCTTGAAGTTGTAATTGTGGCCCTGCATCACCAGTGCTGCTGCTGCTGTTTTCAGGATGAGCCTGTGGCACAGATGGCTGACACGTGCTCCAATCCATTCCTATCAAGTTTGTTGCAATCTCAATCACACGACTGCCATGCCGCAGCGCCATAGCCTGCAACAGTAGCAAAAGCAAATGGTGTGACATCACACAAACCCACTTGTTATGGGCTGATTGCAGGTTGGATGATGTTATTTGGAGAGGAGATGACAATGTAACAACAATAGGGCAGATTATAGGCTCAATGGTGTGACGGACAAAACTGTTTATTATTATTATTATTATGCGCTAGCAAAAAGTGTGCTAATGTCAACCATTCCCGGCTTGAAATGCATAATGATGCTATTAAAGTCCCAACTACATGAACTCAATTCGTTATTGGAATCTCCTACACCCTAAACAAATAGATAATAGTAATATAAAATCAACACTATTTATGTCTAGCAGACAGCAGGACAGATCCAATAGCTTACATCACTTCAGCTGTGCAGCGCACCTGCACTCCTGGTGGTCCTCCCCCTCGTGTAGAAACTGCCCTGGCAACAGCTCTTGCTGCTGACATATCATCTGTAAACAGCGGCACATTGTAGTTGACCACCCAGGGAACTGCGCCCACTGAGACAACTCCTGCAGCAGGCGGTGCTGCAAAAGGTCCAGCATCTGGGGGGAAGCTACTGAAGTATTGGACATCAATGGCACCAGCCCAATCTCCCTGACAGCTGGTACTGCGGCCGTTGCTGCTGCTGGATGGCTTGCTGCTGCTGCTGCTGCTGCTGCTGCTGCTGCTGCTGCGTCTAAAAGAACTGCTGCTGCTGGTGGTATTGTCTGGCAAGTCGTGTGTATGTTGGTGCGTTGAGAGTGCCTTGGTACTGACTCCTGATTTGAAGTATCCTGCAACACAGATGGCGGTGTGACGGTGATGGGTAGTGTAATGTAATGTGCTGGTTACTGCATCAGTTGAGGGAGCAAAGACGTGGCGGGGCAGCAGCCGGAAATTTCTCCCCCGAGGGTCAAAACTTCAAATGACGTTCACTGCACTGCCGGTGGTTGAAGAGGAATTATGCTCATGATAGCACATCAGGGGCGGTACCCCATTCAAGCATGGCTTCTCTGTTAAAAGCAGCGACTTACTCAGGCCACAGCTCCATGATGAGATGAGTGGTTTATTAGAACCTGTGATCTGCTTTTTGCTGAAGTGCTCACAAGCCAGTTATCTGGAAGGGCTCAAGCAATTCCAAGTGAGGTCGGTTAATTCACTTTTTTCCTTCTGTCTGAATACACCTAACAAGCCCCAGGCAGTATCAGTTCTTCACAATCTTACCTAAATTTCGGCGGACTTCTGCCAGCTCTCTTCCTGTTGCATGTGCACTACCATAGTAGTATACCGGCAGTTGTGTAGGTGGGTTGGCCAACTGCTCGCCGATGTTCCTTGCTGCTGCTGCTGCCTGCTGAAGGGTAGCCTCATGGCCCAGGGGGTGCAAGGAAACATGATCTACCACTCCCAACCTTGGATGGTCAGCCACGTGATCACTCAAGTCAATAGACGCTACTGCTTGCCGAGCTACTGCTGTGACAGTGTTGGTGAGCTGCAGGAGAGAAAGCAGAAGTAACAGGAGAGATAATTCCAGGGAAAGAAGCAGTTCAATGTGCTGGGTATTGGAGTATCTGGGCTAGCAGGTATATATGATCTCTGGCAATCGCTGCACTGTTGTGTGCTATCATCATACTTAAGAGGGGTCGGTGTTGAGCATCGTTGGCCGCAGATGCTTACCTCTTGTAGGCATGTTGACACCAGGGTGAGCCCTGTTCTGTTGTAGGGCTCATCAATGAACGTGTTCGCCAGTCCAACACATCGCCGTCCTCTACATAGGTTCTGGAAAGAAAGCAGAAGCAGTTGCGGTGACAAAGAGTTTGCCGCTGACAAGGCGTGAGTTACAGGTACCAGCAGCAGTTGTCAGTGACCAAGCCACTAACCTCCAAGCGCCTGATCAGTTGCACGTTCCTCCCTTCCGAGATGTACACGTTGCAGCCTACATGTCAAAGCGCATGCTGTCTATTGGCGTTCATTGCGCCCGAAGAATAATCTTGGGCAGCATGCAAGTTGCCTTCTCACCTATCAGACGAGACAAGTTTGCTACCATGTCAACGATATCATCACAGTTTCAGAGTATTAAGATCATTTTTGGCTCAATGCGCTTCAGCGTGATTCCAACAGCATATGTGTGCTGGTGTACTTCAAGGTCGTTCAGCCGGGTTGGGCGACAGCTGGACCCCAGCACAGCCTCACAGCCAGCAACCTGGCAGCAGATTTCAAATTCATGCATTTGATGCGCAAAAGGCTTGCCAGCCTCTCAGCGAGGTGAGCAAGTGGCTTTGTGCACACTGCCTGAATTCCGGAACCCCCAGAAAAAGGCAACCCCTGTTCGTACAGAGCCACGCGCCCCTCGCAGACGATTCATGGGAGGGTAAATACGTGCTCATTGCAGGGTAGCCCGTGGTGGAGCAACTGTTCAGCAGCGTCAGGGCATGTTGTGGTTGTAAGCTGCAGCCAGCTCATACGCTGCAGTCACCTTGTTGGATGTGGTTAAGCTTTTCTGGCACCTTTTTCAAAAAAGAAATCGTGGTAGCCAATGGTCTGAACGCTCCTCACTGTGTACTCAATTGGGCACAGCAGGTAAGCAGCAAGGCAGGACCTCTGGTGTCTGTATGCAGTTAGCGCTGCTGCTGCTGTAGGCCTGTTGCATACTGCAAAGCAACTTAGCACTGCCGCGCTGGAGACGTGGTCTATACTGGAAGTCAGCTTAACTTGAGGTGGACAAATGTAAATCAGTGCCAAAGCTCTTTGCTTGAATGAGTGCCTTGTTTCTGATTCGACTGCTTGGCGCATCCTATCAGGAAGACGCTTCATACACCACAGCTTGCATCAACCAGCATTTGAAGAGCCATGAAATGGACTCACGGTGATGGTGTGCGTGTGTAGTTTCGTATCATCTGCCTGTTTGCCAATTGGTTGCTGCAGATCTTTAAAGCCTCAGAGGAAATGGAGGATTCATCACAGTTGTCACATTGGCCAGCTGGGTGCTCTGTCAGAGCTGTCGACGATTCAGCTGGTCCTCCAATTTCAAGTTGATGGAAATTGTCAAACTGCTCTTGTGCTCTTCTCGAGCAGGTGGGTGTATTTACCAGGAGGTTTTCAGCGCATGTCACAGGGGGAGTGTGACATGTACTGTTATTTCACTCTGGCTGGGACTCATTCTGGAAGGGAGCACAAGGCACCCGCAGCGTGGTTTGCAACCAGCATATAAATAACATGGGACGAATGTCTCTGCAGATACACGCCAAGCATCGCAGCTATTGCAATTCGGAGAGGTCAACCTCGTACATCCTGCAGTAGCTATACTGAACAACAGGAAGACGGCAGCTTCAAGTAATCAGAAGGTGGGTACGCAGTTGTATGCCTCTTTTCAACCTTCTGCAGGCCTAACGGCGTGGCCGCTAGTTACTTGCACTGCAAGTCTTGCAGTCCCAGTGTGCCTCATCTCACAGAGACAAATGCATTTAAACCATTACTTATATCATTCTGGAGTTGTCGTGTGCATCGTGTACACAATCGCTTGCTCAGCATCTGGCATAACCTTTTGCAGGTCAATCACAGAAGCACGCAGTGCAGCGGTGACTGCTTCACCTGCGGTCGCGACAGGCATAAAGACAACGTGCCACACAAAATTCACTCATAAGTAAGCTATGCCAGCCTCAGGCGTGAAGCGTGTAGTGCACTTGATGCAGTACAGTTACCTGCCTTTTCTGTGCATAAGGTGTTCATTCAAGACGCTCTTTTACATGCTGGATCATTGAATTCCATCGAAACCTCTCGTTAAATATGTGCAAGCGCTGCTATGCTGCAATTTCATCCAGAATCGCATACGCAACCCACCCTCATGCAACAGCATGTACACTTCTTGTCTGCTGCAGGGCAGAGTGTCTACATAATTGGCATGGCTGCAATAAGATAAGCCTGGGACACGACCCTGGGACACGAAATGCAACAGCAGCAAGCTGATGCACAAACCTATGCAGCTCAACATGCTGCAGAGGCTTCCTGTGTGCCTACAACTGACGAGGCAGAGTCAGTCAGCGAAGCAGACAGACCGCTGCTGCAGCAACCAACATTATACTGCCCTGACCAGCCTCTGCAGCAGACCGCCGCACAGGCCAACATGTTTCAAGGGGGTCCAGCAACCTTCAGTTCCTTTGACAAGAGTACAGAGCCAGCCAAGGACCTGGCTGATGTTTCTCACCGGCTTAAGAAGTTGGAGAAGGCCGTCAAGTCGCACTTGCTTACCAGCCGTGTGGCAGGGGATGCCAGCATCCTAGCATCCACAGCAGGAGCACAACAAGCAGGACCCGTACCGTGTGGCTCTTCGGTGCCTTCTCGCCTGTCAGAAAGAGCACAGCTGCGTGCGACGCTGTCAGCAATCAAAGCTGATGTAGCTGATCTGGCAGCTAAGGAGGTGGAGGCCCAGTTGCTGCAGCAGAGAGTTGCACGCTTGGAAGCCGTGATTGGTGGCTTTGCAGTGACGCCAGGTTTCGGCAGCGCCATGACCAGCTTTGCAGGCAGCGTGATTGGTATACCAGGTCTTGTTCCTGCATCCCAGGGCCCACACATTGAGGCTTCTCCCCGCATGATGAATGCGCCAGCAGGTGAGGGTTTGTGGGTGCACAACGGCCTGTGTCGTGACTGTGCATCTGCCTGTTGATGCAACCACTATCGTGACGGAGACTGGCATCATACCATACCATACCATACCATACCATACCACACCACACCACACCACACCACACCACACCACACCACACCACACCACACCACACCACACCACACCACACCACAGGATGAGTACCCAGGATGTGCTCCATGAAGGCCGGAGACCAGCAGATGTAGTACGCTTTGGTGTCAATGCTGCTGGCGAGGAAGCCTCCACTTCCTGGCTCATGACCTGCATCAGTGTATAGCAGCTTATCAGCCATTCTTCCTGCACGGCAGTTGCTCCTGCATGCATATGCTCCTGCAAGCATACGTCGCTGATCCTGATGTTCTAATAGCTCACTCATGCCCTACTGCTTCTACTTGCTGCTGATCGTAGATGTAACAGCCTTTGCTGACCGTCTGTCGGGCATGGAGGGCCTCATGAAAGAGCTTGCCCAAGCCCAGGTTGCTAACACCGCCGTCCTGCAGCAGATCGGGGGTCGGTTGAGCTCATCTGCCATCCCCCCAATGTCACCGGGGCCGCAAACTTATGCCGCTGATGTCTATGGCACCAGCATCAGGAGCCCACAAGGTGTGATTTGTATACATGAATGGATCTCTCAGCAATTTCCTCTGCATGAGAGGGAGGATCCTGGCCAGCAGTTGAATACCTGCAGCAGCCGAGTAATTAGCACCCATATAGGTATACCTGGTAAGTATTGATCTGATGTCCTGACAACCAAAACAGGACATCTGCATAATGCTGACTGAAGTTTATAGGCTTGGTAAGTCATACCAAGTGTCTCCTTTGCTCACAATGCCCTTTGATTCTTCACCAATGTTCATGAATGGTATCCCAGCTGCTGTGAAGGCAGCAGGGATTGATGAACATTGGTGAAGATCCAAGAGCATTGTGAGCAAAGACGACACTTGGTAAGCCTACTCCTGCAGTCCTTAACATGGACATGTGTTGTCTGCCCTGCAGTCAACTTCACCCCTCCCAGACCTCCTTCATGCCCCTTGTCAGGTGGCATCCTGAACAGCCCCTTTGGGCATTCACCGCCAAGCAATGCCCAATTAAGGCGCAGAGCTCCCTCGCCAGACCCTTACTACTCCCCATCCTGGGCGACTGCTGCTGTCAGCAGCTGCAGGACAAGCTATGCCACTGCAGCAGGAAGCAGCCTGGGCACCATACATATGCCACAGGCTCTTCCTGAGTATCCTATCATGCCTGCTATGGGTCCTCAGCCAGCACCATCTAGTCAACAGCAGCAATGGCGCCCTTCAGGGGAACCTGAGCTGCAGTGTCAAGGGCCGCAGCAGCATCAGTGGCAAGTGGAGGTCATGCTGGCAGGACATGATGCTGAGCTGGCGTCTGTCAAACAGTCAGTTGCCCGCCTAGAGCAGGGACAGCAGGTCACAGCTGCTGCTGCTGGTCAGACAGCTTGTCAGGTCACTGATCTGGCAGGACGGCTGGAAATCATTCAGCAGCAGCAGCAGCACCACCTGCAATCTGCAGCTGAACATGTAGCAGCATCAGTGCCGGAGAAGGAATCAGTGACCCCATCAGCCAGCCAGACAGGCATCAACATGACTCCCTTAGGCCTTTTGAATCAGGCTGACCTGGTAACTGCCATTGAGGGCCTTGCTGCTGATGCTGCACAAGGCAGCAACAGGCTTG
This sequence comes from Coelastrella sp. MACC-549, assembly GCA_018290735.1. Classification (NCBI taxonomy): domain Eukaryota; kingdom Viridiplantae; phylum Chlorophyta; class Chlorophyceae; order Sphaeropleales; family Scenedesmaceae; genus Coelastrella; species Coelastrella sp. MACC-549. The sequence goes on from JABEVS010000697.1 coordinate 7,974, forward strand.
ATGTGTTGGAAGGGGCAGTGGAGCGGCAGCAGCAACGACTGGAGGCGCTGGATTTGCAGTGTGACACGCTGACACGACAACTTGACCAGGTATGTCTCCAGGCAATCGTATCAGAACAGGGCAAGCAAATGTGTTGGGTGGGATGAAGGATTTCCATTGTGTGCCTAGTAAGTACAGAGCTGCGCTAGATGTCCGTAAGCACTATGTTTGGTTTTCTCATCTGGCAAGGCGGTAAATGTTGAGAAGCGCAGATTGTACACCTGTCGGGCGTGTGGTGCTTACAAAGTTGATCATGCTGTCCGCTAACGCAGGTCACCACAACACTGGGGCCTCTGGTTACCAATACCCAGGGCGCTGTGACACAGCCACAAGTGGCGCCAATTGCTGTGTCAGCTGAAGTTCCAGCACCAGGTGTTATTGCTGCTGCTGCACTCCAGTCCCAGCAGCAGATGCTGGAGCAGCTGTTGAGCAGCAATGACTTCCAAGTGGCAGTCAACGCTAGGATTGAGCAGATGATCCAAGCCAGGGTGGAGCAAGCGGTTGCAGCACATATCGCAACCATCAACGCCAGTGCTGTTGCAGTTGATGTACAGCACTCACAGTTCAACTACTTGGTTGATCAGCATGCAGTACAACTAGATTGCTATGCAGATGAAGCAGCAGCGCTGGCTGCTGACTCCTGCTGCTCCTCCCCTGCTAGTGTAGTTCCCAAGAAGCTACAGACTGCTTTAGACCACCTAGCCATTGGACAGGCAGAGGTCATGCATGAGGCTCTGCAGCACTTGCAGGACAGACTGTCCATTGTTGAGGAGTTGGTGCAGCAGCCACAGCAGCAACAACAAGTTCAGGCAGCAGCACAATTGGAGGTATGTGAACAGCAGCCCTGCAGCTGTGAAGCAGAAATGCAGATTGCCATTGTAGAGTTGGAGTCTGCCAAGCAGGCCTTCAGATCTCAAAGCAACCCATTGTTTGCTGAAGCTGCAAATGCTGTTGTTCCTGGCACAACGGCTGTTCCAGCTGCTGAAGAAGACACAGCACCAGGCCTGCCAGAAGCAGAGAGTAAGCAGCCAGAGGCAGATACAGAAGCTACATGTGGTGTAACGACAGATAGCACTGGCACAAATGATAGCCATGATGTCAACATGCCAGCAGCTGCAGCAGCTGCAAGCGCTGATAGTGGTCCAGTGGTAGATGAGGAAGCAATAGCTCCTCCCTCATACAGAGAGAGCACCAGAAGCCTTGGCAGTGTCAATGAAGAGACAGCTGCAGCCGTACTGATCAGCAGGACTGCAAGTACAGTCATCATAGACCATCAGATGGCGGCACTGCAAGCGGAGCTGCATTGCCAAGAGATGCAGGCCATGCAAGCCACCATGGCAGGCCTCACTGCACAAGTTGCATCTCTGCAACAACAGCTAGCAGAGCAGGCAGCTGCTTTAGACCTGCAGCGTGCGTCTGCTGCAGCATCATACACCGCCCTCAACCCACTTGATCAGCAACTTACCCATCTGACATCACAAGTGGAAACCTTGAAATACGAGATGGATATGATCAGTGCAACACAGCCCAGCAGGTTTGATGGGCTGCAGCAGGAGATTGAGCAGCTATCCAGGCAGCTAGCCCAGGTCAACGAGGGTGCAGCTGATGAAGGAGAGATTGAAGAGATCAAGGGCCAGCTGGCACAGATGCAGCAGCAGATGATTGAACAGGCAGCCACACAAAATGCTGCCATTGCTGCAGCTGCTGAGTCAGCGAAGGTGGCACTCAGTACTGCCGAGCGGCCAGCTCTGCGTTCTGATGCTGGCATCCAGGGGGAGAATCTTGCTGCCTCTCTGCAGCAGGACATCAGCATCACTCAGGAACACCTGGCAAGGCTGCAACAGCAAGTAGAAGATGGGGTAGCAGCAGCAGGAGTGAAAGCAGAGTGCGCTATGTCGGCCTCAGCTGACCATACTGCTGCTACTGAGCAGCTGTCAGGGCAGACCAGGGAACTAGCGAGCAGGCTTGCCATACTTGAGCAAAGTATGGCGGAGAGCAAGGGGGCTGCAGAAGCAGCTGTTGATGCGAAGATTGCAGAGCTGATGGCTACTGCTGGGCAGCCGCTCGCACAGCTGGAGCAGCAGCTAAGACAGCATGTGGAATTCGCCAATCAACTGTCTGCTGATGTTGGCAGCTACAAGGTAGAGCAGGCAGACACTACCAGCCAGCTCCTACAGCAGTTGGGGACTCTCAAGGAGGCACAGACAGCAGCAGGTTTGGGGCAGGCGGCTTTGCAGGAGGCCCTGACAGCTGAGCTGCAGCAGACTGTCGAACAGCTTAGGGATGAATTCAACACAGTACTATCGCCAGTGCAGGAGAAACTGACATTGGCAGCTGAGCAGTTAGCTGAGCATGAATCCGCTCTAGAGGGCTGTGCAAAGTCCAGTGCCCTTGCAAGCATTGCTGCAACACTGAAAGGTTTGCCTGGTGCTGTAGAGGCACTCAGCGGCAGGCTTGACGACTTGGCACAGGCACAACATGTGGCAGAGGGTCAGCTTCATGCTGCACAAGAGCATCAGTCGGCAACTCATGAGCAGCTGGTGGCAGTGCAGAACCACATGCAAGACCTGGAGAACAGGCTCGGCATGCAGCAGGACCTTGTCAGTGAAGACATTGGTGAAGTGAAGCAGCAGCTGGGCCAGCTGAGGCAGCATAGGATTGTACTGCAGGAGCTGCAGGAGGAGCAGACGACGGCAGTTCAACAACTGGGTTTGGCTGCTGAGGGGATTCGAGCTGAGCTGTTAGGCGCACTTGCACATGATAGGGACCAGCTTGCCCAGGTGGGGTGCACGGTTTGCAACTTCCTGCAGGCGCAGGACATGGAGCCTCTATCTCTTTTCTCTTTTCTTCACAACAACAGTTTTAGTGACTTGCAAATAACACCTACCTCCTCCAGGGCTGTCCAACAGAATGACCTGCATCTGCTGCCAGTAGTAATGACTTAGTTTGCCTTCTACAATCAGTTGGGAGGAATTTGTTTTCCCTACTTGTGCTTGGGTCCGACCCATTGTGCTTGCCTCTTTCTTCAGAGCATTGATGAGCTACAAGCTGTGGTGGCCGCGCAAGACCACCTATGGGTCAAGATGCAGGCCGTGTTCGATGCCAGCAAGGCACAGCAGGCTCGCAGTATGTCTGGGCCAGGCACCCTGTTTAAACAGCGTATCAGCCAGTCATCTATCCTCTGCATGCAGCCAGCATCAAATCCAAACCTCACCCCACAGCGCCTCTCAGCCACAGGTGCAACTGCCCCTGGGCACCGCACTAGTGCCAGTGACCTGGGTGCCCACCTGGCAGTTGCAGCAGCATCCGCTGTGAATGTGAGAAGAGCAACAGCCAGTGAAGTGTTTGACCCCTTCACTGAGTTAGTAGTGGGCAGGCTGGATGGTCACAGCTTTGCTGCAGCAGAGCAGCCTAAAGCAGCTGCTGATGCCGCCTCTGCACCTGATGCAGCCGCAGTGCCAACAGCAGATGAGTCACATGCTGTGCCATATACACATGACTCGACTGAGCTGCGGCAAGAGCTTGCCGCTCTAGCTGTTGAGCTGCGTTCTGGTATGCTGCAGCTCTCAGATAAGGTGTCACTGATAGAGGCCCAGCAACTGCAGCTACAGCAGTCGCAGTCAACATTGGCTTCATTGCAGCAGGTGGATGCCTCAGTCACTGCAACAGAAGCATCAAGGCTGCATCAGCAGCTAGAGGGTCTTGCAACTGAGCTGCAGGTCCGTTTTGCTGATGTGGCGGCGCTGCATGGACAGCAGGCAGCGACTGCTGCAGAGGCAGTGATCACAGAACCAGTACAGGCAGTCGGCCTCGAGGCATTGACGGAATCCACAGCACAGTTACAGCAGCATCTTGATGAGCTGGCAGCTGTAGTGCACAGCAAGGGAACTCAGCTGTCCGACAGCCTCGCCGCCATGGTGGTGCTGATGTTCCTTGCCGTGGTCAAGGAGCAACAGCACCATGACGGCTACCTGCAGCAGGCCACTGAGGAACCTCAGGCTACCCTTGGTGATTTGGGGTGCTCGGGAGCAGTAACGTTGCCAACACCACTTGATGCTGCTGCACAGGCGGAGAAAGCTGAGTTGGGCCTGCAGGAACAGCTGTGCAGCCTAGGGAGTGAGCTACGAGCCGAATTGACACAGCTGTCAGAACAGGTCGCTGCATTGCAGCAGGAGAAGGAACTTGGTACAACAGGTTGTGCAGCTGCAATCACCACTGTCAGCAGCAGTCTGGCGGTAGTAACGTCAGAGGTCAGTGAGGATGTCGTACCCATCAGCATTGTGTTGGTGCTGCAGCAGCAGCTGGCAGCTGTCTCTGGTGAGGTGTCAGATCTTCACAGGAAGCTTGATGAGCAGGCTGCAGCATTCGTTGCAGCTGCCCCAAACCCACCTCCTGCTTTCCCAGCAGCGGCGACGGCCTTGACCCCTCCGACAAGTGTTGAAAACTCCATGTCAGGTGTAGTGGCAGCTGCCGCCACTGCTGCTGCTGCTGGCGAACTTGATGCAGCTGTGTCAGACAGCATGGCAGAGTTCCAACAGTCACTGGCATCGCTGGTTGCACAGGTGGAGGAGTTGAAACGTGATCAGGTGCAGCTTCAACAGCAGCAGACAGAGGCAGAGACAGTGACATTAGAGCAGTTGCAGCAGGAGCCTCAGCATGAACAGCCAGGACAGCTGCACATCGATGACAGTGCTCAACCACCAAGCAGCACTGCTGATGTCAAGCCTGAGACTCAGCCGGCTGTGTCTGTCTCTGGTGTGCTGCATGCTCCGTTATCTCTGGTAGTGCAGCTGCAGCAGGAGCTTGCAGTTCTCAAGGACACCCAGGTCAGCAAGGAACAGTTCTCCGCTGTGGTGAGGATGGTGAGGGACCTCAAAGGCAAAGCCAGCAGCTCAACTGACTCAGAGGATGCTGCAGACATCTTCAGCGTGCAGCAGCAGGCCATCAACGCTGTCCTGAAACAGCACACTGAGCGCCTGGAGGGAATACAGCAGGAAATGGAAGCCACCATGCACATGGTAGAGACTGCTAAAGGGGCACAGTGGCAGCTGCACTCTGCTGCTGCTGAGCAGTTGGAGAAGTTGAGCAGCGCCTTGTCTGCACTTGAGGCCACACAGAGCCAGCAGGCAGCAGCCTTTGCTGCAGACATCGCCAGCACACAGCAGCAAGCCACTGAGGTCTCTGGCAAGCAGGATGCTCTGCAGGCAGATATTGTCAAGCTGTCCAACTATGTGGACGACCTTGCGTCAAAGCTTGCAAGTGCAGCCAATGTTGCAGCTGTAGCAGTCACACCTCGCGCAGCCAGCCAGGAAACATCCGGCTCAGACTTCAGTGGGATGGTTGCCGGTCTGTCCAATCTGAAACGCTCCATGGATGAGCACTTACAACTGGTTGCAGTATTGCAGGACAGGCTAGAGATGCAGGAAGCTGCAGTGGCAGAGCTGGCAGCAGCAGCACAAGCAAAGGCTGCTGCAGCCAGTGCTGTGCTGGATGGCTTGCAGGAGGCTACTGCTGCAGTGGCGGGTGTGGAGGCCGACAGCAGTGGGGGCAGGCCTGAGAGTCACCTTGGCAGCAAAGGGCTCACTATGGCCAGCGGGGATGGTGGCAGTGCTGTTGGACGGCAGCATGTCAAGGACAGCATAGCAGCACTGACTGCTCGGCTGGATGACTTGCAGGAGATTGTGAGCAGTTGCAGCAGCAAACTTGCATCCTTGGAACAGCAACAGGAGCAGTCACGTGTGTCCGCACCAGTGCTTCAGTCCTGGAGTTCAGGCAGTGGTAGACGCTCAGCATCAGGTGCAGCTGAAGACAATGCAGCAACTGTCAACGTCAACAGCAAAGCCCCAGCAAGGAGGTCTGTGTCCAAGGTCAGCAGCATAGCCGAGTCTCACGCGACAGAGCTAGCTGCAGCAGCAGCTGATGAAGCAGCTGAGGCTGTGGCAGGGCCCATTTCCCTGGTGCACAAGATACTCCGGGAGCTGAAGAAGCGAGTGGAGATGCTGGAAGCTGCTGCAAGTGCAGTACCATCATCTGCTGCTCTCCCTGCAGTTCCTGCAAGTCCTAGTATGCGACTGGCAGGTGCCAGACGGGGTGCAGCCTGGTTACAGATCAGCAATGATCCTACAACATTGGCAGAGTTGCAGGAGCTGGTGGAAAGTCTGCAGGAAGATCTGGTGCGGCTGGACACTGAGAGCTCATCACAGGCTGCTGCGCTGCAGGCCTTGAGGGGTGATGTGGGTGCGGCAGCTGCTGCGGCTGCGGCTGCAGCATTTGCTGCCCAGAGCACATCTGAAAATGCCACAGCTGATCGGGATGCTGCCACTGCTGTGTTTGATCCTGCCAGCGTTGTTGCAGAGACGTCAGCCGCAGCTGCAGCAGCTGCTGCTGCTAGTGAAGCTGCATCACAGGCTACTGCAGCTGCTGAAACAGCACAACAGGGAATTGCGGCCCTCAGCCAGGAGTTGCAGCACCTCCAGGCACAGGTTTTCAGCAACAAGCACAGCATCATTGCGGCATCTGAGGCAGCCGTCGGGCAAGAGGAGGCTGAAGTCATTTCTGGCCTGCAAGCCGAGTTGGCTATCATGCGGCAGCAACTATCTGCATATATTGCCAGCTCAGCCGAAGCACAGCAGCCTCCAGCGGCAGCTGTCACTGTTGTGGAGGAGCATGCTGCAAGCCATGCTCAGTTGCAGGCAATTGCTGGAAGGCTGCAAGCCGTTGAAGACAGCATCAGCCAGGCGGTTGTGGCAGCTGCTGTGACTGCACAGACTGCAGTAGCTGCTGCTGTGCCAGTGGAGTTTGGTGATGTCCAGCAGATGAAGCAGGAGTTGCTGCAACTGATGCAGCAAGTGGGAGATGTGGCAGATGCAGCAGCGGCACGCACAGCAGCTTGCGGGGGAACATGTGCCATTGCTGAGGCAGTTGGCAGCATCAGGGACTTGAGGCAGGAGGTCGATCAGCTGAAGAAGCAGTTGCAGCAGCTTTCCACAGCTGCTGCGGCTGTTACTGCTGGCTGTTCACATCAGCCTGCCTCAGAGCAAACCCCCACAAATGATCAAGTTGCTGCCCCGATTGTGCAGCACCTTCAGCAGGAGGTTGCAGTACTAGCCCAGCAGCTGCAGGAAGACGTTGCACACGTCAAACAGCAGGTTGTTCAAGCTCTAGATGCTGCTGCACACTCTGCAGAAGCCGCTGCAGCTGAGAGCTTGAGCTCTGCAAGCTTCCGGGCTGGTGTGGCAGAGGAAGTGAGCAACATGAGGGAAGAGCTGCAGGCCCTTCATGACAAGGTGTGACATCTTGTTGGACAGGTTGTATGGGTACGGTTGCATGCATATCAATGTTTGAGAGCTAAGAGTCCTTCAACCTTTTAAACCATTACATGGTGTGTACTCATCCTTATCTGTCCTCCATGCTGGCTAGCCAGACTGAGAGCTCTTGGCTGCTGTGACCTACCTCCTACTGTTCAGTTGCCAAAGCATATTTTTCCTTATATCATCAGAATCGTTTCTTTGGCCTGATGCTGTTTATGAGGCCTGTGTGTGTGCACTGCTCATGTCCAAAAGCATCACCGCTGCAGCAAGCACTTGCAGCTGGTCAGGGGCTTAGGCCAGAGGTTTTTTCTTGATGCTGCATGTACTGCCAGGTTGCCTTTATTACCACTGATGCAGCTGCAGCAGCAGGTCAAGCCGCTGCAAAGGCATCGCAGCTACTGCCATCAAACAGCCACTCGAGGCCACCAGCAACAGCAGACTCCACAGATATCATGTCATTCAGTGACCTTGCAGGTCGCAGCACATCTGCTGCTGCTGCGACCAAGCAGTGGATGTTACGGGCGGCATCAGAGGCTGCAGCCACAACACCAGCAGAACCTGGCCCATCTACAACCACAACAGCTGTCACAACTGCTGAGGATAACAACTGGTTTGAACCTGAGTTCAGCAATGCTGATGCTATCAGTCAGCAAGTGCTGGCGCTGTCTGACCCAGCTTTCAATGACCCAAAGGTTGCAGCAATCCTCACTGCAGGGCAGTCACAGGTTGCTGATGCTGGAAACTTGACAGTAGGTGCCTTTGGCAGCATTGTTGCGTCCACATTTGGCAGCATGAGTGGCCAGGGGAACAGCAGCAGTGGCAGCGCTCTTGTTCCAGGAACAGCAGAGGTAGCTGCAGCAGGCGATGAGGTTTCAGCAGCCGTCTCCACCCATCAACTTCTGGCAACACAGCTCGTACTGCTGTCACCTGCACAACAGGTGACCTTCCTGATGAAGTTGTCTAGTGTGGTATCCTCTCATGCTGCTCGACTGCTGGCAACATATCATGACGATCCACAACTCAGTAATCAGTTGAAGCTTGTGCAGCAGCAGCTCACTAAACTTAGCTCAGGCAGTGCAGCTGCAGTGTCCTGCGGTGTGCCCCCTGCCTCAGCACGCCGCAGTGAGAGCTTTGCAGCATTTGCTCGCAGCAGCAGCACCACCAGTGGGCGTCAAGCGCCGACAGCAGCCACAGGTGCCGGCAGTGATAATGCAGACATGCTGTTGTGTATTCTGGAGCAGGTGGCTAGTCTCAGAGCCATAGGCAGCGCAACACACCCAGCTGTCAGTGAGGCCCTGCAGCGGCATGAGTCACAAATTGCTGGCCTGCTTGAAGCCATGCAACAGCTGCAGGATCAGAAGCCAGCAACGATGGCAGCAAGTGATGCGGCAGCAAGTTTAGCGGCAGCAAGAATTGCTTCGGATAGCAGCCAAACGGATGCAGCAGTTGGTGCTGAGCTAGCCGCAGCTGGCGGCAGTGTCATGATCCAAGGAGCACTTGGCAGGAGCACTACAGGCAGCAAGGGCATGAGGAGCACAGCAGCAGCTACACCAGATGCTGCAGCACATGCTGCTGAGGTTTCAGAGAGTGCTGGTGCTGCTGGTGCTGCTGCTGAGGCTTCTGGGAGGGCTGGTGCTGCTCAGCATCAAGTTGATGTCACTGGTGAGAGTTATTTTGGAGAGTACAACCAGCGTCTGGCGCTGCTGGAGTCTCAGCTGTCTTCTGGACTGAAGGTGCTGACAGCCTTGAGGGACAAGATGGCACCACTCCAGGAGGTAAGTAAACCCCCCATGAGCGACTCTGTTGGCTCCTTCGGGGTGCCCCTCTGGGGCCAGGTTGTAAAGTATGTAATATGGGTGCTGCCATAGAGTTTGGTGCTAGGAACAGAATAGCTGTGGCAGTCATCTGGGCACAGTACATATATGAAAAGAGATCGTGGTGTTATCCTCGGGGCTCTTCAGTACTCAAACTGTTGCCACAGATTAATATGTGCTTGTCCAGCTGTCATGTTGGTGCACAGGCGGGACAATGCACTTCACACGCCGCTCAACGGCCGCATGAGCATCCGGCCAGTGCTGCAGTATGACAGATTACTGTTTTCTGCTGGCCTAAGTAATACAGTTGCTGCTCTTGTGCTCTCTCATCAGCCCCCAACACACTGGACCAGCGGTTGCTTTTCCGCAGCCTGACTTCAGTTTGTTTGCAGCCTGGTTTCTACCTGTGCGCAGACCTGTGCTCGATGCACCGTTACTTCTCAGCCAACTCTGAGCCGCTGCTTGTGCTTAAATCCGCAAATTCAGAAGGAGTAGAACCCACATGGTAGTGTTTCATCGCATTACACACTGCCATTCCAAGCTACTGATGTTGCTATGTCTACGTGCAGGTTGCAGATGCCACTCAGTCGATGATGAGGGAGCTGCATGTTGCTCATGGGCTGGTCCTGCAGCGCTTGGAAGCGCTGGAGAGGCTGGCTCTTGGGGCTGCAGGGGCAGAAGCAGCAGCTGCAGCTGATGGCACACTTGAAGGTTCTGTCAGCGGCTCTAGCACTGGAGCACTGGCACTAGCAGGATCAATCCGGAAGCTGCAGGTGAGTGCTGGCAGAAGCCAAGGCTTGCCAGAACAGGTGCAGCAGTGTCTGAAATCGGCAGTAGGAAGCAAGCTTGCAGGGCGTTTGTGGCTGTCATGTGCAGCTGTGAGGTTTCAAATAGTGAAGCTAACTTGACGTTTACAGACGCCAAAGCTTCAGTGGCATGTGCCGCATGTCTGGTAAATGGTTGCTCATGGGAAATGGTCATGACACTGACGGTCAGTGGAAGAAGGAGTCTTTGATGTCTGCTGCAATGGCTGCAGGATGATGTGTTGACCATATCCAGGAGACTCTCAGGTGCTGAAGCAAGCTTAGCTCCCGTCTCAGAGTGTCTGGCTCTCAGCAAGAGACTGGCAGCTCGAGTTGCAGACTCAGACACTCGGGGAGCTCAGCTGGCTTGCAAGGTAGGTGCTTACCATAGGTACTTACCATAGGTGCTCACCGCAGGTAGTTACCGTATGTACTACCCTACGTACTACCGTAGGTACTTACCATAGGTACTGCCATACGAAGTATATGTTATGAGTTATCAGCCTACCCCTGAAATGTCTATCTGTCCTTGATCGAGCATGGAATAACAGTATCTCCTTTTCTTCTCTTATTGTTGTACATCAACACCTGAAGCGAATATTGAGGCAAATGAAGAGCAGTTGGCACCACTTTTGTAGATATATCTAATCTTCAAATACTGTGATGAAGCCACTCTGCAGTGTCACCAAGTATGTATGAGCAGCTATGCATTGCTGTAGGGCTCGTCTGTTGCACTGATGACCTGCGCTGGCAAGTAGGAACCACTCATACCATTATCAAATGTAATGACACTCTGGATGACTCCAAAGTTCTCAACATGACAGCAATGCGCGTCATTCATCTGCTATGCATGTCTCTGATGCTTGCATCTGTGAACCATATACAGGTGTCTAGTGTGGGCGGTGCCCTGCCTGTGCTTGTTGACAAGGTCTCTGATATGGAGGGCCGCCTGAGCAGAGCCCTGGCCATTGCAAGGCGGGGCCTGGACATTCTGGCAGACCAGTTGGTGGCTCTTGGTGCACTGAGTGGGCGCAGCAGTCCCAACAAGAATCCTCTGGCGGGTGAGCTGCAGTCACCATGTAACCATTTAATTTTGACTTTCTGTTGAGGATGAATGTTATACGTGGATAATATCACCGTCTAAGACCTACTAAGTCTATAATATGCAAAGATTTTATTTGATACAATTAGCCACAGCAATCACAGCAGTCACGGGGTATGGAAGCATGTAAGCATACCATGGAGATTTTGATTCACCACTGACAGCACATCATTTGGAATGATGATTGATAGCTGCAACCATCTGGTAGTGTCTATGCTTACAGTACTCTACATATCATGTTGTTGCTTCCATCATCAAATGTGCCTGCTTTGAAGTAAATACAGTAACAAGTCTTGCTGTACAGCTGTGCTGCTCTTCCAAATCAGGGACTATTGCAGATCAATGACCAGATCAGTGTTGAGGATTTTCCCCAACTAAATTTGCTGCATTCTGCTGCTGTCTGACTGCAGCTCTGGGCCCAAATCATGCAGCCATAACTGCCTTGGAGGGAAAGCTAGAGGCAGTACGTACTGCCATGACTGCCAGTGTGCGCCTGATGATGCAGGAGCTGACAGCTGAGTCAGCTGCTGCCGGGGAATGGAAGACGAGTCCAGGGTTCAGTCAGGCTGAGTTGGGTGCTGAAGTGGTGGCACTGCAGATAACAGCAAGCGAGGCTGTGAGTGCTGCAGTCACATCCCACCAGGAGGCACTGAACGTGAGTGTTCAGGATTGCATGCTTCTGCAGCATCCAGCTGGGTAATCTGCAGAACAAGCGGGCATGTGTTGCAGCATTGTGTTGCCAGCATTGCAGCAGTTTTGCATGCAGTTCATATCAAGGGCTTTCATACTCAGTGCCAGAGCACTTTGATATAGAAGTGCCAGGCTAGCAACTGCTCAACTGGAGTAGTACTTGCAGTCTGATACCAGCAAACCAGATTAACTTCAAGATAGCATCCAGTCCATGTTAGTGGCAATACAGTAGACTTGAGGCGCAGTGCCGGTGGCCTGCATGCAGTTCAAGTGCTATGCATATCCTACACTTGCAGCTCAGTACTAACATGTGCAGATAACACATGGTAATAACATGCGCAGACTTTGTATAAACAACACATGAATAACAAGCGCATTAACCATAGCAGTCCAGACTTGCTGCATGGCTCAATTTCTTTTACATGTGCCCCAAAGCCTCTGTGTTAGAGTTTTTCAGACAGAAGTCAAATAAATCTATGTGTGTGTGCATGCATACAGGGCCTGGAAACCAAGATATCAGAAGTGCGCAGTGAGCTGAGAGCAGCTCTGGCGGCTGGCAATGTGGCGCCAGCAGCAGCTGCCACATCAGCGTCATAATACAGAGCAAATGCAGTAGAGCATCTGTTGTGGAGCCTCAGGCGGGCCGCCTATGCTCTGGAGCAAGTATTGGAGAGATGATGTTACTGGCAAGGATCTGGTACTGACCACTGTGTGTATCGTAATGTATTTGAAACTGTTAAATACTATTTGTATTGTATTTGAAACTAGTAGGTTCTTGTTTTGAAGTGTATGAGATCTCACTATAAACACTGAATGAGCTGTAAAGGATCTCATGCATGCAAGGTACTGCTGGCTGGCTGGCAGCAGGCATGCAGACCCACATGTGCCTGCATGGCTAGCTGCCAGTGGCTGCTGTCGTTCAAGCTTGGTCTGTCTTGAAGCAGAGCCATACGATATCGCCCATTGATGGGCCTTTACTGTCTCAGACCTGCAACAGGCCCTCAAGGAGTTCAGAGTGAAGTCAAGCCTGGTTGTATGTACTGCATACGATGATGGTTGCATTGAGTATGCCAGATCTCCCAAATCAATGTGCTAACTAGAGCTGTGAAACAATACAATGTTAAATTATATGTTGTATGACAGTTAAATGTTATCATGGCAATACGCAGCAATTGCAATGGCTGATGGTATCGATCAATGTTATCAAGCAATAAGCACATGCGGAGGCCGGCCAAGTCTCGTGGAGGGCAACTGTTGACTCAGTTAGGGATGATTGGGTCCGATCCAATGATGAGGGATGATCGGTCATGAATGATCGACTCCGACACAGTATGATGCTGGTAGGCTGGTAGGCTGTGCTAGACATCAGCAGGCCCAGGGGATGATGTAACTAAAGCACTTACTTGTATGAACCGTGACCCGGTCAACTTTGAGGTATCTCCAGCAAGAGCATAGCACAAGTGCATATCAGTTCACTTGCCAGCTCATCCAATGTTGCATGGCTCTATCTCTGTTACAAGCCTTATATATACCAGTATGCTTACTAGTGCAAGGTGTACTGTCCAAAGCAACTATAGTGCATACTAGCTAGTATGCACTTGTACTACATATAGTATAATTCGGTGGTAGAAGTGGTCACTTTGGATGTTCCAAACGTTGGACTCCATTTGGCAGCCAGGCTGATTGCGAGTATTTCCGCTGCTGCTGCCGCTGTGATTTGCATTGCTGCCAGATTGTTGATGCTGCAGTGCCATATCCATTCGTACACGCCCTCGTGTTTAACAACCGGGATGTGAGTCATTGTAGATGTCGGCTCACTAGGCTGGCTTGAATCATTCAATTACTAAATGCAAGTTGCTGGCAGCATATGACACTGTGCTGAAACGTTTTGCAGGTGCTCATATCATCCCATCAGCCTGGCAGCCCTGCTAGGAGCAACGTCAGGCAGCTGGCATCACTGCAGAAGAGCCCATAC
>JABEVS010000698.1:0-21701 GCA_018290735.1 Coelastrella sp. MACC-549
TGATCGCGCGTTTTTTTGGACGACAAACCAAGAACCACTTGCGCAGTGACTTGTGCAACGAAGGCCTGTCCCCTGAGCTACAAACAGTCGCAAGGCACTTGTTTGACAAGTGCAGCAAAGCAAGCTACCGCATCACAGGTACCCACATAGACAACAAGTTTTCACAACACGACTCCCTCAACTTGCTGGCGCACTAGTTATATAATAAAATAAATATAATCTGAAGTGCCGCCCACCTGGCACTCCACAGATGCACATGCTGCCCCTGACTCTGTTCTTCTCTGCTGTTATGTTGTGGCCCCCAGTGCTGATGAAGACAACTGGCAGCTGCAGGTTGCTAAGTGCAGTCGCCCCAAGCTGCTGCAGGAGTTGAGGTGTCAGCATGGCACTGCAGCAGGCAGGCGAGGGGTTCTGGGTGCTGTTGCTGCCTGCAGGACCACCTGTCAACGGCAGGCAGCAAGGAGTTTGATAATAAATGATACCATCAGCCATAGCATTTACTGCCATCGGCCTTGCGCCCGATGTTTCGCAGGCGGATTGTCTAATCAATTATTACCATCCTCTTTTTACGACAAGGAATTTTACACATGTACTTGCATTTCAATTTGCTGCATGGTTGAATTTCTTTCACATGTACAGCATTGCCAGGTCCAATTTGGAGGTTTTATGACACTTCCATTCAATGACTAAACCAGGCTCAGATTGTGAGTTCAAATGAGCCTCATTTTCCATGATTGTAAACTTGATAATGGCAGAATCAGCTGGCTGATGGCTTACTGCTGCTGCACTGTAGTGGCCAGCACTGAATTTGCAGGGCAGATCGTGTGCAGTATGAGTACCTGGCAGGTACTCTGTACTATTCCAGGGCCTGCACTGTTGCCAACATCATCAGTGATGCACAGGTACAGGATGCTTGCACCTCAGACACTACACTTCTAAAGTGAACACTTGGGCCGATGGCAGGATTGCTATGGCTAATGGGTAACTTATATATATAAAGTTAACACTTGAAGTGTTTTGTGCTGCAGCATCCTGTACCTGTGCAGGTAGTGCCTGCCAGAAACTCACATCACTCGCAATCTGTGTAGCCACTACAACTATGACATCCACAGCGCAGCCTGCTGTCAATGGATCCAATTAGCTGCTGGATTTATAGTATGTACTACTGCTGCTCACTGGCCATGATGGCAGTGCTGAGGCCAGTTTATGTGGCTGCTCTACTAGAGTAGTACCAGGTAATGCATGCAAGCGAGTGCATTTATCAGCTGAATATGTGCAACATGCACGCACCTGAGCCGTTGTGTATGGCAGTGATGGCCTGTCGAGACAGAACGAACAGCAGTGCACGCAGCAGCCATGTTGCTGCATTGTTGCGGGCCATCGACGCAGTGCAGACGCACAGTAGTGCTATGCCGGAAACAGCAGCTTCCTGTAGGAACAAAAGTCGTTGAATTCGCTTTCTATCAAGTAGGCTTCAAACGTCTGCAGCAGTTCAAGACGCCGACGACGCTCTACTGCTGCCGGGTCGGCTAATGGGTACTCTATCGCTTGCCGACCTAGGTTGGCAACAGGTTGATGTAGGTAGTTGTGGACGATTCGTGGCTCTCAGAGGCTGGAAGTGAAAGAAACTACCCCCTGCGCCATGTCCGACAGAGTCTGTTGACTGACATGAACCTGGGCGCAAGTGTCACCCGCCGACGAAGCACTCCAACCACCTTGGATCTTGGCCATCGTCACGTGGCCACGTGGCCCATCTGGCCGGGATGAAGGCAAAATTGCTCCGTTCGGGCTAAAAGCCTTTGGGCAGACAACACATCGGAAGACACGAACGAGCATCTCAGGCTAGTAGTTGCCTTGACCTGGGGTTTACTGCGTAGGAATGCCGCAGTGCGGCAGCATACTCTTGAACTCA
This sequence comes from Coelastrella sp. MACC-549, assembly GCA_018290735.1. Classification (NCBI taxonomy): domain Eukaryota; kingdom Viridiplantae; phylum Chlorophyta; class Chlorophyceae; order Sphaeropleales; family Scenedesmaceae; genus Coelastrella; species Coelastrella sp. MACC-549. Next base: position 1,913 of record JABEVS010000698.1, read on the forward strand.
ATTCGATCATCAGTAGTATATACTACTCCATATGGACGGCGCCGGTGATATATACTATTCCGCTTGCGCTCATACCGACTGGCACTGTGATGCATATGAACGCTGATCAACCCTAAACCTATCATGACACACATTCCATTGCCTGATTTGGGTGACACTGTCAGAGACGGTCTGTACGGCACACTGTGTAAAGTAATGGTCCGATCAGTGCACTGATCCACGTGGAGCCTTCAACTAATAGGCCCTAGCCTAGGTGTACGGTACACTCATGACTGATCAGTGTACCGTGCACGGCCGCATTGCACAGCCAGCGCCTGGCTAGCTGCAGAAATCCGAGTAGTGCACAGCTCTCCAATCGAAGCCTCCTGAGGCCACTGACTGTTCAAATGTTGGAAAAAATCTCTACAGGTTGGTGAAAATCTGTACAGGTTGGAAACTCTGCCAGAGGTGGCAACTTAGCCTAACTTAGGCAAGTTGCTCAGGCTGAAACAGCAGAACCCAAAGTGGGCAAGCCTGGCTAGCAGGCCTAGCGCAAGCTGGCCGGCCGGCCTGCTTGAAGCCAAGCCCCGCCACTGAAGGCTTCAGTACTACTGGCAGACTCGTTCAACTTGAACAAGTTGAAGTTTCACGCATGTCAGCCCATTGCACTAGAAAATCCCATTTGAAGTGGCAGGGCCACTGTAATCATTTCATACTGGATTGCTGCATGTCCCTATCTCAGAATGAAGTTTGTAACAAAGTTCAAGTACAGTAAGTTACTGAGCGGCATCATGCATTGGCCATCATGGCCTGTAGTGTAGTAGCCTGGTCATTGACTATGTAGTGCATTACTCTATTAGCTCATAATGGCCTGGTTATCCGATAACATATGATGCATGATAACACACATTTCAGATAGAGATGAAGTTTATCGCCTGCTCCTCTTGTTCAACAAGTTGGCTGGCAGGGCACAGTCACTGTAGTATGCTCAAGTACACCGCTGTTGTCAAAGATCTGAAATATGCTGCTGTAGAACTTCTATGATGATCAGACTCGGACTCTCAGAGAACTTCTCAAAACCGTTAACGGAACGAGAACGTTCTCGTTGAACGGCAGTTTGTGACTCACTGCATGCAGTTGCCGATAGGTGGCACCTGCCAGGCTGGCCTCAAATGATTTGGCTCCCATCAAAAAGTGAACTTCAATTTATATAATTACAAAGTTTATAATTATAACCTATAATTATAGAATTCTTAATATAATATTATAACTTATAATTATAGGTTTCTTAATATTTTCATAGAATGCAGCTGAGCCTTTCTAGGTTTTTTTAAATCAAGTGAACTGGTGGGCCACCTGCGCAGCATGCTGCACTCAAACATCATGGTCCACTGCTATCAAAGGCTTCACATAGTTTCCTTGCACACCTGCAACAAATCCTGCAATGCCCCTTCGTCTGGCTATTGTGGCCTGTCTCTTGTGCCACCACTTCCAACCAGTGTATGCTATTGTGATTGTTGCCGCTAAACCAGTGAGCACGGGCACAACAATGCTAACAACCAGCTTCCAGGTGTCACTACCTTGGGAGCCAGTGTTGCTGCCTACTGCTGCGTCAGCGCTGCTGTTGCTGTTGGCGGCTGTTCCTGCAGCTAAACTGGCGGGGTTGGTGCTGCTATTTGTAGTGCCAGCAGTGCTAGTGGCTGTGAGAGCTGTACCGCTTGTGGCTTGTACTGCTGGGGCCGTAGTAGTGACAGCTGTGCTGCCTGCACCTCCCAATGCAGTTACTGCTGTACTGCTGCCCCCAGTACCTGCTCTAGTAGTACCACTGCTGCTGCTGCTGCTGTTGCCACTGGTGTCACCAACTGCTGGAATTGTACTGCCTGACCCCACTGCTGATCCAGCACTGGGCAATGGACTTGGCGGTACAACAGTAGGTGCAGGTACAGTAGTACTCTCCACACCCGAGGGAGACGGTGATGGCTGCTGCTGTTGAGTAACAGGGACCTTGCACACATATACATGTACATCCGCACACCCCCAATCATGCCAGCCGACATATCCAGCTGCCACAACAAACAGCACGCAATCTTCATTGTATTTGGTTTGTGTGTCGTCATCGGGCTGTGGCAGTAGTGGGCCTTGATGCCAGCCGGTATAGCTAACTGTCGAGCCATCTGACCAGGCATATTTGCCCTCTGTGGCTTGGTCATTCAGGCCGATCCAACAACCACCGGCTGAGTTGAGTTGAGCATTGGGAAGCTTCTGTGCACACAGGGACTGGATTTCTTGGTCATCTGCAGCAGGGCACTTCGCACAGCTTAGCTCAGCTCATGAGTGCAGCTGCCAGTTCGACTGGCTACAGGCTGTAGCAGTGCAGCAGTACTCAGCAAGTTGTGGAGCATGAATGAGCATATGAAAGAACTTGTGCTAATGAGCATGGCTACTGCTGCTTATATGTCTGGCGGTCTAAACTGGTCCCGCTGAGACCCTAAGAGAGGCCTTGCACATCTACATACATGTGCTTGAGAGTATACTCTCAAGCAGCAGTGCTGCTGATCAGCACTCATGAGTCAAATCTGAGAGCTCGACTTTAGACAGCGCCTTGGTATGTGCCTCGCACCTGCAGCACTTGCAATCGACGCTAGGTGACCACCCCTTGCAACGCAGTCTGCTTCTGCTGCCGGCCAGTTTGCTGCGGTATTTACGAACACGTACTTAGTGGCAGTTGGGGCCGCAGCGTTGCTGTAGGATTGAGCGCTGACGTTCAGACTTAATGTATACATGGCAACCAGGTAGTAGCCATATAGCACCCATGTGGCGGAAGGCTTAGCAAACGGGTTGCGTTGAGCGCAGACCATCGGGTGGCGGGCAGACAGCGCTGTCTGTCTGCTAGCCTGCACCGCGGGCTTCAGCGCAGGAGCATATGCATCGGAAGCACAGAAATATGCTTCAGTTCTGCTTATGGTCTCATCTGCAACTGGATCCGGTCATATAGGGTGCTCGTTCGTACAGCACGAGGGAGGGCACACCAGTACTGCCAGTCTGGCATGCGAAACTGCTTCCTGAAGCATTAAGTATACTGTACAATACATCTGAGAACAGCAGACCGTTCTGCCAGCAGATATGCATTGAACGCACACAGAGTTTGCAAATCAACGAACTATGCATGCATGCGCACTGCAGCATATCGTATCGCCTTGGAGACTCCAATTTGGCCTGCATAGGTGCATCACAGACCCAGTGCTGGCTTATTCCACTTGCTTGCAAGATCCAAGTGCCAATGCTATGGATGCGGTGCCGTGAGCATGGAATGAAGCGCAGAGATGGCCTATGTCTGATGGTTATGCACCGGGCACAACCATAATGGCCACTGCGTATAGTGCATACATATAAAATACCCTTTAGCCCTAGCAATCCTGCCATCGGTCCCGCTGTATACGTATGCCTGGCACAAGCATGTGGTGTCCACTGCAATCTTGCATAAATGCGGTATCTATGCATCAGTGTCAATTGTTTGGCAGCACAAAGTGGCAGAACAGCTGCTGCAAGCCTTACAACGGTTGTCAACAACACTTCCTAGGCATTTGCTGTTTGATCATGAAAGACGTGCCAAAACAGCACACGATTGCCTTGAATGCAACTCAGCTACAGTGCAGTCACTAGAGTTTCTCAGCAAGACATTACATATAGCTAGATCTATCCAGTTAGAAATCTCCAACTGCAGCTGCACATGTAGGACCATCATGAACCATATGTTGTAATATGCAGTGATGGAATGGCTGAACTAAGCAGCATCAACCTCTGTTAAGATCGTATCGCATCGCAGATCATATCGCCAGGCATGCGTTGCTATATAGCAATATATTGATGATTAGGGTGGTGGACAATGCGTTAAGTGCTTTTCCGGCCGCAAGGCCCTACACATGCAAACCAATGGAATCGGGGTCGAACCGTTTGAGTGTGACACTCCAAGGCCCTTGAATTTCAGAAACCCCTTTGTGCATCAAAGAAACACTGCAACATCCCTACTGATAACGAATACTACCTCTAGAAAGGACGCGAGGGTCTTCTTTCTATTATCCCTGCTAGCTGCTCTAACGGCTGCTTCCCTGTCACTGCACTAGGTTATTCCAGGACAGCCACTGTGCACCGTGCAGGCTGAGAACCTCTGACTCATAGACGGTGACTGGCAACAACACCAGGTGACATGCCAAAAAAGGACCAGGCCCATACTATGGGCATGTTAGTAGCATGCCGGAGAGCCATGATGATAACATGCATGTTATATCATATGATGTATTGCAAACTAGCACGCAATGGCCCAGGCTAGCTAGCTATAGGTATATTATAGTACTACCATGCGGTGTACCATAGTACACATCTCCTGCAGCATCACTTGATGGCATGATGAGATTGCCTGTACACACTGGATGGCATGCATCACACATGCATAAAATTACTTTCAGGCAGACCATAATTGACCAGTAGAACAGTAAGGACTCCTTACAGTGAGCAACGGTTACTCATGCTGGGCTTGCATTTGTAGCACTGCTGCAGCGCATGTGATGTACCTGACTCACTGAGTCAGCTGCAACAGACAATCGTGTTCTGATAACAATATCCTGCAAGCCAGAAGCTCTCCCCATATGGAGCTACTAGCCCGGCACTGCCAGCATATCCAGAATGACTCATAGCACACAGTGCAAACACATATGCAGATGCCATTGATATAGATATGACATTCTGAATGCGAGCATGCAGCAGACCCCTGTTGTGCCTTTTTGATACTTTGTGGAGACTCTGTGCAACAGCAGCCTTATGACTGCTGCCCCTCCAGGGATAGGATTCACTGAATCCTTGATAAGATAAACAGAGATATTCACATGCATACTGATGTTTGAGCTTTGTTATATTGACAAAGAGAATACTTAACAATCCAACAGAGACCATGACATAACGGTCTAAACGATCTTGTTTGCAGGACATCAAACGTTTGATGATGCTGTACATATGATACCTGTTGGAGTGCTGAAAAACAGATCAAAGCCTGCCTCTTCCATTGCAACACCCGCCTGTCAAGGAAACCGCTGTTGTATTGATAACCAACCTCCCCTTGCAACTTGCTAACTTGATTGCAACTCATGCAAATGTTTGGCATACATGCCAGCCAAAGCGCTTCAAGTCGTACAGCTTGAGCCATCAAGCATTGCATATACCTACTGCGCCGGCAGTGAACAAGCAGCGTCATCATAGTCTGTGCATAACCAGAAAATTGTGTGCACGTGCAGGGGCCTCCCTGCATCTCCCACTGCATCTGGATAATCACCGAACAGCTCAAGCGACACCAGCCCTGTGTATATGAATCAACACATATCACTTTATGTAATAACTTATCCATTAGAAAACTTGAGGTTCTTTTCACCAGTCCCATGCACATAACAACCCTGGTTGCACCTGCTGCTGCATACAAGCTGCAGGATGTAGCATTCGATGAAGGAAAACAATCTCTGCCACTTTGATGCAGCAAACTCCACACCAAGAAGACAGATACTGCACGCTGTTTGACCCATCCCCTCAGATACCCTACAATCCTGTACTACCAGCGTACACTCACTCACCTACTGACTGTCACTGCACAACTCTGACCAGATAAACTACGAGTTTGTTGGCAACAGAAGCAGGCAGATACCAGGACATTCCCAAGTGCACCACTGAGCAGCATCTGCAGCGCACCAACTGCAGCTATCAGAATGGCCTATAAGATATATACAGTCCCCGATTACCACCAGAACCATTCACACCGGGTGGCACACTTTGTAGCTGCTTCAAAACCGAGCTGCGCTAATCTCAAGCATCCACTTGACAAGAGACAAAATATTTATGTTCAGGCTCATTTAGCATGGGTAGCTTACACCACGTTCACAGGCTTCACTCCGGCTCTCTGTTGAACCCCATTTTCCCACCAGTGCTGCTTTGCAGCAACGGTCGGCACTTTATTTTTTGCCAATGTCGCTTGTCTTTTGTGCCACCACTTCCAGCCAGTGTATGAGATCGCAACCAACGCTGCTACACCCGTCAGGATGGGCGCCACTGTCGCCACTATTGTCCTCCAATCAGTGCCTCCACTAGGTGGTGATGGTGCTGGTGGTGTTGCTGGTGGTGATGGAGGTGTTGTTGCCAAGTTGCTAGGTTTTGAGGTTGAAACGCTGACTGATGCATTGGCTGATGCCAATGCTTGAGTGTTGTTGGGTATCCTGCAAGTAACATAGTGCGATGTGTTGACGGATGGTGATCCAGGCAGCAAAGGTCAGCATGCCACGACAAGCTGAGTTGGAACCAACAGCAGCTGGACTGGTACTGAATGCTATGGAGTCCTCAGGCAAACACAGGATTGAGCCATCATGAGCATCCAATGCCAGTGACTGACTCATCTACAAACAACGCTTTTTGATACTGCATAATCCTCTGGTTCGCCAAAGGGCTGTGCAGCATTAAAAAGCGTTATTTCTATGTGAGTCCGTCATTGGCATTGGATGCTCGTGGCGGCTCAACCATAGAAAGTCAGAATCCACAAGAACATCCACAACAAGAAGAACCAGCCAGATCAGATGCAGCACATCAAGAGCAGTACCTCTTTTTAGCCATACATGCCCTCGAGACTTGGCACAAATTATGCAGTGCACATTAGCTGCTTCTGAATTCGGGGCTTATTAGGCTAATTTATATCATATTTTTCAAGTTGTGAAAACACCAGCCTCACCTGCAGACATATCCGTATGTGGCATTGCAGATCCGGTCATGCCACCCTGCATAAGCCTTAAAAGCAAACACGCAGTCCTCGTCATCTGGCTGCAGGGCATCGTCAGGCTGTTTGAATCCCGGACCTGAGTACCAGTCTGTGTAGTACACTGCTGAGCCATCTGTCCAGGTGTATTGGCCCTCCACAGCGATGTCATTCAGGCCGATCCAGCATCCAGCCTGTGGATCGCTGAACAGTTTATTGAAGCATGTCCCCAGAACCAGGGTGTTCTCTGCATGAAGAGAAACACGGTGTGTTGCAGTTGCGCGACTTGAAACGGAAGGTGGCTGCCATCTGCAGCTGCTGATGGAGTTGATGATTACCATGGTGTTGTATACTGCTCCAGCAGCTACTATAGGTCACCTCCTGTCAGCTTTCATACCGTATGAGTACACTGGCAGATCTTGATACTTCTTGGTTCAAATGTTGGTGCATGTTGCGTGAACAGCTGCTATTGTGTCTCTGGCTGTGATAAGTTGAGGGTTGGAAAGTCCATTGAGTAACAATAGCTGGCTACTGTCTTGGCCCACTGGGCACAAGCTGCATGGCGCGACTAGATCGAGCACAGACAGTGCAAAGAGCTGCAACATCACGACGCATACACGCTGATGTGGGGTCGTGCTGGCTCGGCCTGTGACTCGTATGCTGAGCTGCAAGACGGTCTTGCTGTCAGCTGTGCTTGCAGCTTCTGATGCGTGTCTGATGCTCACCGTCACTGGTATGCACAGACGCCAAATGTCCACCGTGAGCCTTACAGCTTGATTCTGCTGTACACCACGTAACCAGAGTGGCAAAGAACAAGAATGAGGCGGTGCCATCAGGTGATGGCAGCACAATGTTGGGGGCGACAACTGGCGTTGGCGTGAATGATATCTTTTCACATTGGCAGTTCACCAAATGTACGTGCAAAAATATGGGAGACAGAGAAACTAGAAGGGAGAAAGTAGCACACAGGCGTGGCATTCCCGGGGCCTTTCGCATTTTTCTTTCTAGCCTTGTTTCAATCTCTGTTCTCATTAATGGCTTGGAAACCAGCGTATTGGCATGAATTAAGTGCAGCTGGAGGATCTGAGTGGCATTATCAGAGCTCGTCTCGCATGCAGCTACCCAGTTACTTCTGGTCAATTCCCACGAAGCGTCCCAGTGCAGACTGCGCTTGATAATGCGGCAGGCACGGCTTTTGCCATGGAAATTCCCTTCTACTGTTGCCTCGCATGCTATTGGCACAGCTATGCCCGCTGAGGATGACCACCGTCCACAGTACCAGGACTGGCAACATCTGCGCAAAGCGCTGCATTCGCAGTCACTGTGTGCGGTGCAAGCCTTCCAGAAGGAATTAGTTGTCAGCATCGTTAGCTGCAGTGCGCCATCTGCCCCTAAAATACACCGTGTATTTCAGTGAAAACCCACAACCAGGCCTGATTAACCAGGCCGGAACAGCACTGAAATATGATGTATATGATGCCTGATCGTGGCAGGTGCACCATCCAACAGGGAGCCCCCCTCACGCTGAGCATGCGATCTCGATGCATAGGCAGGCCATATAGACCTGTGCTCTTGCCTGCATGCGCATGCACTTACTGGTGCGGCACCATTGTGTGCACCGCAGGCATGATGTCTTAAGTTGGCTGACCATGGTGCCCCCCAGTGCACACTGCTGAATCAGCTACAAGACCGCTGCAGCCACGACTACTACTACTACTACTACTACTACTACTACTACTACTACTACAAGTTACCTCAAGGGTTTCCACCCGTAAGGAGCCAACTAATGGCTCATGGGGGCAAAAACAGAAACAAACACAGACCAGATTCAGTCCGGCAGAATGTCTGCAAGTTCGACTTGCAGAATATCATCAGACTCCACCTCCAACTCAGAGTCCAAAAGAGGATGCAAAACATGCATAGGTGTACTTGGATTGCAACGCAAAAGCCAACAGAAATGAACAAAAGCGGCTACAAGACGCTTATCTTGACCCATGAAACGTGCCATATAAGGACCTGCTGGAGTGATAGAGTGATGCAAGTGATCATGGCCACCAAACTGCTCAAACAACCGGGGAAACTGGGACCGCACAGGATTATAAAACTCACACTCAAAAATCATATGAAATTCATCGCCAATAGAACCTGAGGCACAATGTTGACAGTGGCGTAATTGTCTGGGCAACGTTGCCCACATGGTTAACCTCTGTCCAGTGTCAGCAGCAGAAGACCACCTGCCTGTGGATAACAGAGCCCCCATGGGCCAAGGCTTGGTATTATATCTCATTGTGTTTGACAGCAGCTTGCAAGCTCAGCTGCCAACCGGCAGTAGCTGGGAAGGTGTTACAGAAGGAAGGAAGGAAGGAAGTTCAACTAAGTTACCGTTTCCGGCCGCAAGGCCCTTGGCAAAAAGTACTTGGTGGCTCAGCCACACTGGCACACCAGGATTCAGCCACCTTCAGAAGGAAAAGTGCCGTCACAGCACAAAAACCCACTCGCGAAGGGGGGGGGGAGTACTACTAGTACTAGTAGTACTGGCTAGTAGCAACCCAGCTACTGTTTCAATCCAGCCTGGTTGGATCGGATTCCATTGACCCAGTGATCAGCTCAGTCATAGATGGCTCAGCTGCGCTGGATCATACCTTGGTGTCGCGGCACAGACGTCCAAGTGGCTCCAGTACAGTAGCAGTACAATAGCAGTGATTTGTGATCCAGGGTTTTGCAGGTCATCTATGACAAAGCCTCATACAGAGCAGAGATTGCAGGTCAAATCATTGCGACCTGCCAGGTGGTTATATCAACTATTTTCATTGCGACACGTCAGCATGCTGATCGGTTGTAATACAACGTCAGCACTACAGAGGACACTAGGCCACGAAGTGCATGATCTCTTGTCCGTGCCTGTCTTACGGGAGCAGCGCACATGATAAGCTACTTGCATACGGCTCAAAGCGATCATCTTTTGCCATCAGACCAACTGCCGTAACCCAGGCGATACGCTCGACATCAATGAGCAATCCTGTGTCAGCAGTTCAAGAGTTCTTTCAATCACTCAGGATACCTCCTAGCCGCATTCAGTATGAAACAACGCATTATTGCACAGACCTACCGCAGCCGGAACAGCGCTTCGTATGCAGTGTGAAGACTCCAAGGGTAGTGCTGGATGATGGAGGGATTGTCCGCGAAGTGCTAGCCTCGGAAGTATTCCAGGGTGAAGGAAAGCGAAAGACAGATGCAAAGAAAGATGCAGCTGCAAATGCGCTGGCATACCTGCAGCAGCATCCTTTGTACCGGACCCAACTGCAGCAGCAACAACCCTTGGAGGAAGTTTTGGATGCGTGTACCGCAAATCAGGTGCCGGGAGTCCCTGCCTTTCCATACAACACGCAACAAACACTCCGCTCTCCTGATAAGCCCTTGCTCTTGTCTCGTGGCTGCACATCAACTGAAAAACAGCCTGCTGAGTTGTCGTGGCAGTTGTGTTACTGCCACGCTGTTGAGTTGCATTTCCCCACTGGGAAAAACTGGCAGTCCGAGAAAGCGCAATAGGACGATGCTGAATTTTTATTGCGTTATGTGCATCGGCAGTGATCTGGCTCATACCTATAGGGCTGCATCCTGATCAAAGCTGAAGCAAGGCTGAGCTCGGCACCCATGCCCAGCACTCTGGTCACTGATTTGCAGTGGATATCATGCAGTACTCAATTAGGCATTAATACAACTTTGTGGCCTACTAGAAGACACATAGTAACATCTTACTCAAGCCATAGAGTGCTCAAATCTATAGTTACAGCAGTGCGGTTATACAATCCCATGCTTGATAGGGGTTTTGATATATCCGTATATGCAAGTATCTGGTGCCAATTGATCTCATGATGCAGGGCATTCTGAAGGACAGTGAGCTGCGGGCCTACTGGACCTACTGCCAGCAATACCCTCTGCCACCTCAACCCCAGCAGCAGCAGCAGCAGCAGCAGCAGCAGCAGCAGCAGCAGCAGCAGCAGCAGCAGAAGGAGGAGGAGGAGGAGGAGGAGGCTCCAGCAGCAGCAGCAGCAGTCACAGAGACAGCTAACCCCAAACCTCATCAGGTGTTGCTGCCTATCACGGCCTTAGCTCATTCGAAGCTCCTAACAAACTGGCTCAAGCAGCAGCAGCAGCAGCAAGGAGCTGCTGGCAGCAGCAGCAGCAGTGCAGTTGATGATGGTGATGTCCCAGCTGTCATGAGACAAATTAGGTTGCTGCTGCAGCAGCAGAATGCAGCAGGGAAGCTACTGCCAGGTATGTTGCCTGTGGGCAATGCAAGCTGATGTGTACTTGTGCACGAGAGGTGCAGAATTTCAAACCGTCTGTAATGATTTATCATGTCAACCAAAATTCAAACAACCAATTTTTCATTGTTTGTTTATGGATCCGTTACACATGGATCCGTTACACCAATATTCAGAAACTTTTTTTTTGAGAGGAGGGCATGTTACACGTGGATATTTTCACCGACCAAGACGGTACTCTCCATACTGGCATGATACTAAGTTGATCAGCCAACAGGCATGAAACAATGAATGATTGTTAAGTCATTCCTGGATGACATCAAAATGGAGCCCTCTCTCGGGGGCTTTCTTGTTTTATGTCCAGCTTGTGCAGCTGGATGCACACACATGCGCTTGAATTTATTCTTTCTACACAGCAGCAGATGGCATGTGTGAGATGGTCAAGGCATTCATTATGCAAAGGAACAGAATCTGTTCCTGCAGCAGTGTGAGCTGGCAGCTGCACAGGAAAGCATCACCATCATCACCACACAACAGTATTTGAAACTCTTGGGATACATTTGCTACCAATGCAGAATAAATCACACACAGCTACTGTTACATCAATTCAGGTTTAGGATGTGTAGCTCGGAGAACACTGGACGGAAGTTTCGTCCAGTGCTCTTTGAGTTACACATCCTGAACTTGAGTTGATGTAACAATAGTTGTGTGTGATTTTAATCAGTACCTTTCATCTCCCCAAAAAAAAACCTAACACATCATTTTTGTCTATGCAAAGGATTGGCAATATCCTGGTGTTTATTAAACAAAATGGCAGTCATCTTGCCCTTCACCTCCGTAATTACCTTACCTTGGTTTTTAATTACCTTATTTTGCAGGGGTAACCATAACAGCTGGTGGTGTAGGTATAAAGCGGCCTGAGCTGGTTTATGCTGGAGGTGGCCACCGTGACAGTCTTCATCATCATGTGGCTGCTACACTGCCAAATGAGATCTGGACAGACAGTCCTGTGACTGTTGAAGTACCAGTTAATGTCAGGTAGGTGCCCATAGCACTGAAGAGAAAATATATATTGCAACTCATCATATGCTGTTATTGTGCAATCCCCTCATCATTATCCCCCCCCTCACTTTTTTTGACAAAAACCTGCCCGCTGCTGCTGCTGCTGCTGCTGCTGCTGCTGCTTCCTGCAGTGCCCCTGTGGTAGAGCACACTCTACACACCTCAGGTCCCCTCCTGCCCCAGATCTCAGAGTTGTTACAATTGTCACACCCCTGTGATTTAGTCATCTGGGGTCGGGTGGGACCTCGAGTGAGTCGTGCAGTACCTCCAGAAGAGTGGGCAGCAGCAGCAGCAACTTGGGACAGAATGCAGCAGCAGCACCAGGTGGGAGCCGGACTTACACCAACACATCCCCAGCAGCAGCAGCAGCAGCAGCAAGAGGGGCTAGATCAAACCTGGCAGCAGCAGGCTGGCAGTCATACAGCAGATACTGCTGCTGCTGCTGCTGCTGCCGGATCCGATCATGATGCTTCAAATCATGATAAGGATCTGATCAGACATGCCTCGTCAGCACCTCCACTGCAACCACCAACCAAGAGACTACATACAACTGCTACTGCCGGCGATGATGATCTTGCACAGACTGCTGCTGCTGCTGCTGCTGAAACATCAGGAGGTGCTGTTTCGCCAGAGGACATTGATCCGGCAGCAGCAGCAGCAGCAGCAGCAGATTCGGTCATCACTGTGTACCAGGCTGGAGGTGGTCCTGCAGCAATGGACTGGGAGGCTGGTGGAGGAGAAGAAGGTGGGGAACTTTGATCTGGATGTTTTATGATTTCTATTATCTTAATGTAATATACAGCCATAAAGTGGCTCTTTTTGTTTCACAACAGCAGCACAGTGTGGCGGTGCTGCTAGTATTGCAAAGTTGCCAGCAGGTCGGGTGCTGACCATCAAAGGGGTTGAAGGCAGTACAAACACCGTTTGACAAGGACACACATGGCGATGTTTTGGCGCTTTCAGCCAGCTAGCCGAATAGGCCTACAGCACTGCAATGGTGTGCTCTTGTGTTTCTCATCATGGCTTGTCCCAGAAGAAGAGGTAGAGTGGCTTGTTCCAAACTCCACCAGCAATGACGTCCCCACTCTGTGCTGTACAAAGTGTGGGCCCCATTGCTGGTGGAGTTCTGGGACAAGCAGTGTCAGTGGCTCAATGATTTCTAGCTGCATCGTATACCTCAAGTAAGCAGTCATCATACATATATATATATATGAAAACTAGATATATTGCCCATTAGCCATAACAGTCCTGTCATTCGCCCCGCGCCCCATTTCAGAAGCGGACAACAACAAAGCATGCTGAGCAGTTCGACCGCCATTCTGCTCACATTGAACAATGCCTTGTCTTCAAACACTCCTCTCAGTCCGAAGAATTATAATAATTAATTTGAAGAATTTCTCTGTGCATACAGCAAGACTCTGCCAGACTCTAGCAGGTGGAATCTCACCAAGAGCAGCGGCTTGAGCTTGCCTACCAACATACAGCATCCTTCTTTCCCGAGCAGCAGCAAGCTGTAAGTCACGGCTTCTGATCCTATCTAAGTCGGTTCCAAAGCTGCGAGCTCTTGACTTGTCTTTCATTGTTTGTTATTTTTGTCATTATTATGGTGTTGTACAGGAGTGCTAACACACTTCAAGGAAACTTTCTGAGATGACCACATGCAATGGAGGTTCAATGCTGGGCCAGCATATATCATTTATTGAGTCATGTTATAACTAAATCCAATAAGTCGTGCTTTAATGTAATTAATTTTGAGAGGAGGAACGTGTGATAATATGAGAGAAATTCAGCCATGCAGCAAGTTGAGATGCTCTGACAAATGCGCTGACATGCATTGGGGGCGCCACCCTGGCATGATGCTCGTGCCTGCTTTGGCTGTCCTTGCTGTCCATCCAGCTGTCACCGACGTCCTGCACTAAGTACTACCTGTAAAAAGGAGGAGAGAAGGGTTAGCACCACAGGGTTGCATGGGGGTGGCGGCCCCAGGGTGCTGACCGGGCGTCCAGAGATCAGATAAACCACAGCATAATGTTGTGTGCAGTACTGTTGCAGCAGCAGTCTCGGCTTGGCAACATTTCCAGCTGCTACTACATGCACGACAGCCTGGTGGGTTATGTAATTGCATGATGGATGCTCAGAGGTGTGTTTAATGATCATCCTTGTTCCTGTTGCTGCTTCGACTGGCATACCATCATTGAATCAAGTCTGGGATGATTTTCGGTTACTTCATACTGATAAAACTGGTTTGATTGTGTTGAGGAATTCGATGATGATTTATAACCCCCATGAGCGACTATGTTGGCTCCTCCGGGGCGCCCCTCTGGGGCCAGGTTGTATCGTATGGTATGGATATAAGTCGACTTTCGTGTGAAAAGTCAAAACAGCAAGCTGTTGTTACAGTAGATATAATGAATATATTCAAGAATGGTTTCTGATGGGGCCCTCTTCTGCTCCTTGTTCAAGAAGAAGAATGACCAGCAGAAATGGTTTTTGATTATAATAATAATGCTTTACTGTATCTTTCAATCGGTTTACCTTTTGTATAAGTCTACAGGAGTGAATGTGTTGGTCCTATGGGCTGCCTATCAAAAGCCAGATCCGATAGCGTTGCTTTCAGGTATAGGCATCACATGTGGTGCTGGCTCATGATTGAAAAAATAACACAAGAAATTTGACAAAGTCACTTTCAGGATATATTGGAGATAAATGGTAATAATTGAAATTAACTCAGGAAACTTGGCCAGCTTGACAGGCGCTTCATGTGTGTAACCTCGCCTACCTGTGATATTGATACCATTGTATATGAACGGCTCCTCTGCAATTGAATCTCATGCCCTATTGCTGCCATTACACATCACCATCATTGCCACCTCCACTGCTGCTGCTCTCATCTTGCAGCCCAAGACCAGCAGCAACTCTCCTCAAAACCCCACACAGTACTACCACCACCACCACCACCACCAGCAGCAACAGCAGCAGCAGCAAACAAGCCCAGTGCCCAATGGGCCCCCAGCACCCACTCCCTGGACATAAGCCCTCCTGTCATGTACTCCAGGTTTTATGAGACCGAGGAAGATGAACGGTCAGCAGGGCTTAACATAAGGGCCAGTTTCCTTGCAGGGCGGAAGGTGTACGGACCTGTTATACTGTCAGGCTGTGGCATCATGAGAGGCCTGGTAAGTTGGTTACTGCAGTGACTGCTGCTGCTGCTGCCTGCTGCCACCTTGCATCCATTTGTTGCCATGTGTGTGACCACTCCACCCTCATATCATGCCAGAAAGGCGGAATGAATTCATGTTTATTTGCAGCTGCCGCTGCTGCTGCTGCTGCTGCTGCTAATTGACCCTGGTGTAACTCTTAACTGCATTTCCTGGATCTGTAACCCGGTGCTCCCATTGCTGCTGCTGCTGCCATTGCTGCTGCTGCTGCCATTGCTGCTGCTGCTGCTGCCATTGCTGCTGCCGCCGCTGCTGCTGCTGCTGCTGCCGGCAGTCTACTCAGATGGTTTTGAAGTGGCGGGACTACAGCAGTCACTCTTTTTGGTGCCAGATGAATGGATTATTCCCAGGCAGGGCTTACAGCGCCAAGGCATCACACGCCCCCCTGCTGACAAGACTGCCAACAACATACAGGCAAGCTGCAGCTGTTGCTTTCATACATACATACATGTATGTGGTGAACACACTGCTTTTAAGAGGAGAAGGTTTTCTGCTTCTCACCCTTGCCACCAAAGACAAAAGTTTTTCTGCTTTAAAGTGCCAGCTAATGCAGAAGATCAAATCATGATAATACGAATGCCGATGCTGGTGGTTTATTGTGTGAATAGTTTGTAGTGGTTTATGGTTTATAGTTTATAGTGGTTTATTGTGTAAAGACATAGTACCGGCAAAAGCCGTGGCGCAGCCCCCGCTCATTTGCTGTACCTGCAGTACATGGACACCTGGGTGTTCCTACATCATGCTTTAAAAATAAATAAGTAAAAAAATAAGAAAATAAAAAAATAATAAACTAAATAAATAAAAATCAATACTACCATCAGTGTCACCAACGATATAGAGATATATATATCAATATGTAACTATAGTTACCTATTAGTTATAGCAATCTTGCCATCGGCCTCGCGCCCCATTTTAAAACCGGACAACAACAAACCATGCTGAGCGATAGATACAAGTTATCAGAGATTTGGATTCTGGCGCTACTCAAAGATATGAGCAGGTCCATTGCCGAAGTGGACGTCTGCATTGATGTTCACTTTGGCAATGGCCCTGCTCGTGTCTTTCAGAAGTGCCAGGACTGTTGGGCAGGTCCACCCGGTCTGAAACTGGATACATCATGTTCTGAAGACATTGTCAATTAGCTTCTGAAATGGGGCGCGGGGCCGATGGCAGGATTGCTATGGTCAATGGGTAACTTATATATATATCGTCAATTAGCTTAAGAGTCGTTGGAGAGTGTAGTCGCAACAGGCCAAGTTGCATGGTCTCATCACGGCCTGCTCCACCACATTGTGTGTGGAACATGCCGTGATGAGACCGTGCAACTCAAAGTTATATTATATAAAGATAAAATAAACATATTAAACATTGTAAAAGAGGGCTGATAGTCAAGTGGATACTATCACCAACTCAGAAGGTACTCTCCATAAAAATGAATGTGCAAGTATCGAGATAGATAAACAGCAGAATACAAACAAACACTTATCCATGAGCGACTTTGGTGACTGCTGCTTGGTGCCCTGCAGACCATGTCCCGACACTTCTTAACGACACGAGCAGGTCCATTGCCAAAATGGACGTCTGCATTGATGTTCACTTTGGCAATGGCCCTGCTCGTGTCTTTGAGGAGTGCCAGGACTATTGAAAAGCTCTGCCCTGTTCCAATTTGAATTCCTTTATCGCTCAAGAGAGTCTCGATCATTCCAGTAAATTGAGTCGCATTGTGTCATACTGGCATGCTCGGCAATAACTATCTTCTTATGAAAGAGAGAGCTGCAAGTCAACTGAATACTCTCACCAATTTAGAAGATGCTGAAAAGCGTCTGGTGTTCAAAAAATGTGAGCAATTCGCTAAGCCCGCCCTCACCCTGCAACAGGTGCAGGAGTGCTATGAGTGTTGCACACCGAGTGCAGCCAGTTGGGGTATTGCCGCAGGCCTGTGTATTGCCTGTGTTCCCTGTAACAATTTCTTGAGGAGTACTCTCCACAAAGAACTTGGTGCATTTATGATGATAGATAGATAGATAGCAGACATTTTACCCATGAGCGACTTTGGTGGCTGCTGCTTGGTGCCCTTCAGACCATGTCCCGACCTTTCTTAATGACACAAGCAGGTCCATTGCCGAAGTGGACATCTGCATTGATGTTCACTTTGGCAATGGCCCTGCTCGTGTCTTTCAGAAGTGCCAGGACTATTGAATCACACAATATCAATATAACCTAATGTTGCAGATTTGATGCCTACTCAGCCATGATGTGTTCTATTTGAGAGATTTGTTACATGTGGATATTTTCACCATGCAAACATCAAAATGGTTGATGTAATAATAATTAGTACTTTGCAGCCATAGCATTTACTGCCAAAAACATCAAAATGGTTGATGTGTGATGATACCATACATGGTTTGATGATACAGTACATGAGACACCCTAATATGGAGGAATCATACAACTGCGGTCTTATTCTGAAAAACATCATCAAAGTGTTCTGCATCAAGTGAAACATACCTGATTCACAGCGCCTTTGTGCTGCTGCTATACAATACAATACAATATATCCTGAGGGGGTTACACCCTCCCCGGTCCTAGACCTGCGAGCCATCATTCAAGTCGCTCATGGGGCTTTGTAATTGTACCGAGTCTTGAATCAGGACGATGTCGGCAGCCGAAGCTACCCCCAAAGTTCCGTCAATTCCGGCAACTTGGGCAGGACTCGAACCCACGACCTCAACATGTGAAGCTGCTGCTGCTGCTGCTGCTGCTGCTGCTGCTTCCATTGCTGCTGCTGCTGCTGCTGCTGCTGCTGCTGCTGCTGCTGCCACTGTTTAGGTCCAGTTGCTGGTCTGGTGATTCTCCTCTGATGCTGCTGGACCGCTATACCTCAAGAATCCACCACTGGGCTAAAACCCTGATGCCAGAGTCACAGAATGCTGCTGCCGTCACCCCTGCTGCTGCTGCTGCTGCTGCTGCTAGTGAGGTAGCGAGAGGAGCTTTTGATGCTGCTGCAGCAGCAGCAGATGAAGAATCTCATCTCCTCCAGCAGCAGCAGCAGCAGCAGCAGCAGCAGCAATATTGTTTACAGTGGATTATGTCAGTTGAAGATGCTTCTGAACCCTGTGACAGTTCCACAGGGTTCAATTGTAGAGCTCAGCTCAGGGTTTTACCAGCACTGGCAGCAGCAGCAGCAGCAGCAGCAGCAGGGTTTAGTAGCCACCGGCAGAACTCACTACTGGCAGCAGGATCTAGGGTTCTGGAAGGCGATGTTGGTGATGATCACGATGATCAGGATGATCCGGGTTTAGTAATTAGAGTTGATACTGATTCAGGTTTAGGGGCAGCTGAAGCTCACCTGGAGGTTGATGCTCAGTCTGGGCATCTGCTGGTGGTGGCCGATTCAGGTGAGTGATGTATGTGCTGTTATTGGAATTTGCATCTTGTTGTGTTTATTGGATATACCGGTTGTGTCAACTCTTGAAGCCCATGAAGACTGTATGTAGTCACCAACTTTGCAACGCTGTACCTTTGTCGTTATCTGGTCGATTGCGCCCAAGGTGACGGTTTCCAACACCTTACAACGTGTGCTATACTGCCACGGGGTCATTCATATAGCTCCGAGGTGGATTTAACGGAGTGTCCTGCTGTCAGGAATGTGGGGCTGCACAACATAAACAGATTTTTTCTCATTGTTATGCTGCTGCTGCTGCAGGAGGAGCCCTATGTTCCTCCAGCGCCCAGAATGCTGCTGCCCTGGCAGCACTACACCTCCTTCAACACCTAGATGCAGCAGCACTCACTAGCAACACCCTCGCTGCTGCTGCTGCCGCTGCTGCTGCTGCTGTCCCAGAGGCAGCAGCAGCGGCAGGCCCTGATGCTGCAGCTGCAGCAGCAGAGGAAGCAGCAGCAGAGATTGCTGCTGCGATACGGATGCAACCGGCCACAGCAGCAGCAGCAGCAGAAGGGGTTGATGTGCTGATGTCAGAATCTGAGGGATCCGAGAAAGTAACAGTTACTGCTGCTGATCTGACAGCAGCAGCAGCAGCAGCAACAGCGGCAGCAGCAGGCAGCATGACTTTGGACACTGCTGCTGGTGATCTGGCAGCAGCAGCAGAAGAAGCAGCAACAGCAGCAGGGAGTGGTGGCGGCAGTGAAGGGGTCGAAGTTCTGTGGCGGGGCGAGACCAAATTCCTGCCTAAAACAGATTCAGGAATGATTGCAAAGGTGCTGATTTGTAATAGTAAAATCACCAGTTGCCTGCAATGACCTGACTTTGCCTCCCAAGGCAATAACTTGGACTGCAGTAGTTTCACTACTATAGTCAATTTATGCTAATGTATAGTGCTAGTATGATTTTCATCATCATCATCATCATCATCATCATCATCATCATCATCATCATCATCATCATCATCATCATCATCATCATCATCATCATCATCATCATCATCATCATCATCATCATCATCATCATCATCATCATC
>JABEVS010000699.1:0-21611 GCA_018290735.1 Coelastrella sp. MACC-549
CCTATTGGAGGTGATGATGGTAGAGCATTGGCCAACAGCTGTAGCAGGGACAGATGACAGGAGCCCATGACAACGTAGAAGCATCCAAGTAATAAGAGGTGTCTATTGGAGGGGATGGTGGCACAGCAATGAATGATAGATGCGGCCAGATAACAGGAGTCAACGGCAAAACAGGAGCAGTGAAGGCAACGAAGACTGTGTACTGCAGGTGATGCAACAGGGCAGAGTTACACAGGTACAGCAGGGACAGAGACTATTGCAGGGAATTGCAGCAAGCAAGGAGGAGTGTGCACAGGAGATGATGATGGCAGAGAACTGGCCAACCAATGAGACAGGAGCATATACCCAGAGCTCATGACAACATGGAAGCATGATAGTAACAAGGACTGGTGTACTGGAGATCAAGTTGGCAGAGCATTGGCTGATCATTGCAACAGGGACAGATAACAGCATGATAACATTGAAATAGTGCAAGCAACGAGGACTGCCTATTGGAGGTGATGGCGGTAGAGCATTGGCCAACAGCTGTAGCAGGGACAGATGACAGGAGCCCATGACAACGTAGAAGCATCCAAGTAATAAGAGGTGTCTATTGGAGGGGATGGTGGCACAGCAATAAATGATAGATGCGGCCAGATAACAGGAGTCAACGGCAAAACAGGAGCAGGAAGGCAACAGTCACTGTGTCTGCAGGTGATGCAACAGGGGAATGTTATACAGGTACAGCAGGTGACCGCTGTAAGCCTGGTTATCCCAACAGTGGCATATCTCCACCTGGCTGTGAGGTTTTCTTGCCTCCCAAGAGTCCAAGTGTGCAGCGCTTGCACTACCAATGAGGTGCACTGCAAGCCAAGGCCGCCGGGGAAGAATGGAAAAGTGACCATGGCGGTCAAAAAGCGCAGGTGCGAGTTCAGTTGCAGTGCAGGCCCCTTTCTGACTCGACCAGTCAACAGTGGCAAGACAGACAGCTGGGACTATTTGAAAATATCAAGATCGGCCCATAAGCCATTTCCCTTTGACGCATGCCAAGTAGGTGAGTTGGAGACCAGTGCTTGCCACCATATGCACTGTCAAGAAGCAGATTGAACAAATAGCAGCATTGCTGGTGCTGCTCAAGTCTGTGTTGCCCCACTTTGCTACTCATGCCAACGAGTATCAATAGCAACAGCATGACTGCTCACAGAATTTGGGCCAAGCACCTGGCTGCCTGCAGTTGTGCTCAAGGCTGCTCATCTGCACTGCAGGCAGCTGCACTCCGCCTCGCGCGTGCTGTTGTTGCTGCTGTAACAGCCCTGCTCATGATCTTGCAGGTGATGTTGCCTGCGGCCAAACCTTTTTTCCTGTCCCTTTTGATGTTTGCTGGATGCCTGTTTTTGCTGCTGCTTCTGTCGGTGGTGCAGGCGCCAGGTGTGTGTGATAGGCTTTTCTCATGAGTTGTCCACAGTCTGAAGCTGCTTCTCTGAGTCACTCTTAGGTGAGCCTGTGGGTAGAGGTCATCAGCACCGTCACACACGCGCCACGGCACAGCACAACAGATGTCACATCCACCCAATCATCTTAACAGGGCAGTGGTCTCTAGTACAGTGTATATGCGCTACCTGTAAGTCCAGGAGCTGGCATGCTACTTTGCAAACCCTGATCTCACGGTTCAGGTCTAAATGCCCCAAGCAAAGGGGGAGAATACTGGGTGTGTGTAAGACTGTCTATTGCAGTGAATTTGGCAGTTTGCACGCTAACATCCAACCAATTGTTCAATCCAATAAACCCCGGCTATGATGAATGTTC
This sequence comes from Coelastrella sp. MACC-549, assembly GCA_018290735.1. Classification (NCBI taxonomy): domain Eukaryota; kingdom Viridiplantae; phylum Chlorophyta; class Chlorophyceae; order Sphaeropleales; family Scenedesmaceae; genus Coelastrella; species Coelastrella sp. MACC-549. Next base: position 1,786 of record JABEVS010000699.1, read on the forward strand.
CCCATATTGTTTTTGTATTACCTTCCTGCTGTGAAGGAAAGGGAGAGCTGCGATATACAGCACTTCTGAGCCCTATCTGGTCACCATTCTCAGAACCACATGATTTCACAGCATGTGCAGCCAGCTGACAATCATATGATCACCAGCATCGACATTATGGCAGAGCTGCCAGTTTCACTGCTCTGCTGCCCAGCATGGACAATGCTGCAGGTGACTGAGACGCCTGCACAAGCTCTGCGTCTGCTCACCATTCGAAATTTGATGATCTGTAACTCCTGACTTGACTGCATAGCTGTGGCGAACATGATAATGTATTATGGAGTACTGTCGGCATACATCCTACAAGGCAGCTGAGACCACTCACCAGCAGGGCCGCAGCACTGGTGGCAGGGGGATGGAAGTAGCGGGCTCCCAGGCAATCAAGCTGCCAATTACAGCACACCTCCTGCCAGACAAATCAACGCAACATGCCAGCCACCACAACAAACACTCCAGGACAGACAGGGCTGCAGGAGGACTGCTGCTGGAATCCATGCCGCCAGTGTACTTGGCCTGCTGGACTGCTGTTGCGCTCCGGGGTGGTTGCTGCGCTTAGGAAGGCATCTGGGAGCTCCAAGAGGCGCTGCGCAGCTTACAGTTGATGGAGATGGTTCAGTGCTCAGACGCCAAGGTAGGTGGTTCTCTTGAAGGCCTAGCAGTTGGCAGCACAATCATTTTTGAGAGAGGAATGTTACTCGGGATACTGTTACAGACTAGGACAGTACTCTCCACACTCGCATTATACAAAGTTAGACAGCCAACTGGTGCGGGCCTTGGGCCAAGTATACCCCGACCTCATGAGCTTGATTACGCAGGGATGCTTGTTGCAGGTGGGAAATAGGGTGGTGTGGTGGCACTGGTGCAGATAGTTTTTGGCTCATTCTACTGCAAGCCTTAGCAGGCAGAGCATAAGCCAAAAACAGAGCAACAGCAAATAGGAAAGTTTTACAGCAGTATCAGGCAACTGCCTGGTGCTTAGATGCTGTCCAGGGTCAATGCTGCTGACCTTGTCGGCACTGTCTGGCACCACTTGTATGGACTGGGAGTTTCCAGCTGGAGCAATTGATGCACAGAAGACACTGTTGCACGGACCTGGGGCAGGCAGCAGGACATCCAAGAGCCTTGGAGTTGATCAAGGGCAGCTTTCCAAGGTCAAGAGCTGAAATAGAAAGCTCCGCCTGCAAGCAACACAGCTGATGGAGTTACCGGATGCAGGATGTTGAGGTGTAGGCTGGGCAACAGATGGATCCAGGCACCACACCAAATGGGTTGAAATCTTGCCAAGTGGGTATAATCGTGCTGTTCTATTTTCATGTCATGTAGGGCTCTCAGAGTTGGTGCTGGTGCTAGACTCCCTCACGCCACTGCAGAACAGCAATACACAAGATATCAGCAGCTGCATGTGGGCAATAATTTGTGGTGACTCCCACTGGCCAGGCCCATAAGTTGTGGCAGATATCCCTCACCTCATCACAAACATGTGCTTGCTCAATGAATCTTGAACTTAGTGTGAACCTCAGTGTGATCAGCTTGCCCTTTTGCAGACCTGTGGTGGCCCCCGCCGGGCACCTCAGCCAGCAGCGTGTTGTTGAAGCATTTGGACAGGAGGAATTGCATCCAGCCTCTGTCAGCAGTGAGGCGCATTACTGACATCAATAGCTCTTCACCCAGTGCCACCACCTCATGAGGTGCGTCGTGCTGTGCTGCAGGAACACTTCTGTGAGATTGATTGATAGTGCAATTATATTGAGATCCGAGGGCCTGCACTCCCTCAGCTTGTCGAAGTCTTCTAGTGGTTTGGCCATCAGTGTGCACTGATTCAACAGGTCTGGGTTGCTGTAAAGTGGTCAGGCCTTCTTGTACCTGCTGCTGCAGTGCTGCACAGTACAGTCCTGCTTGCTACTGCACTGTATGTACCCATCTGTTAGAGGGGCCTCTGAACTGCAGGGCGATGCAGGTGGGCTGCATCACTGATGCTGCTAGCTTTGTGGTGCAAGCTGCTGCAGCTGTTCTATCTGCTGTTGAGCCCTCTGCACCAAAGGACAGCAAGAGTCTTTATGTTCATGTACCTTGTTACTGACGCCTCTTCCTCATATGGAGCTATATGATCTACAGGTTTAGGATGTTGACAACGCATAAGTCAGAAGGCACGTGCAGACACCAACCTGCAGGTATTTCAGCTGCTGCAGCAGCACCTGGTGCACTTGGAGTGATAATCAAAGATGCAAAGTGCTGTGGCGACGTCGAATTCGATCTGATTACCCAGCCAAAAAACTGCAAGGTAAGCTAGGGAACGGGAAATAAGTCGACAGCATTGAGATCGTGTCAGCCTTCTGTACCTTGCTGATGGCCTCCAACAGGGCCAGGCGGTCCTCAGGCGCCAGAGACAGGGCCATGATCAATCTAACAGACTTAGAACTATCTCATTTTGAGCCCCAACTTGGCTTTGGCCGCTTGAAACTCATGGTGACAACTCGTGGGCATTTGAATCGTAAAGTATCTCTGGCAGCATTATGACAAAGGCAGCAAACGCCCATTGTTTCGCTCAGAGCTCAAGATTTATATTTGTTTGCTTGTGATATTCGCCTTCAACATACGAGACAAGGGCGCTAGTTCTGAGTGTGCCGAGTTGATGCCGTGGCAGCAATGCAGCGCATAGCACAACATAGAATGGGTAAATTGCCTGTGAGTTGTTGTGACGGGCGTTTGCAGAGGCATCTGGGATGTGTCGTCAGGCAACCTGGCTTCAGACGCCTTTCCCGTAAGTTGATTGGCCTCTCACTGTCATAGCGTCCTGCATCAACATTTTTTAGCGATGTGAAATGCTTCAATGCTGTTGTTGTTAGTGCTTGCGGGCATCAGGATCTATTGTGTGCAGGGTGCTTGTTGTTGCTGCTGCACTTGCACGTTGCCATTGTGCGGTACACTTGCACACAGACCTTTAAGCAGGTTGACATGCATTGTCAGCGTCTGTGCTCATATCACAGCATTGCTGCGCTGGACATCGCACCATCTGAAACAAGCAACACAGCTGCTGCTGCTGCTGCTACTGCTGCTGCTGCTCTTATGCCACCGCTGCTGCTCTTACTGGGCTGTGTTCATGTGCAGCCATCGGTGCCAGCAGCCAGTACAGCCCACAGCCTTTGGCAGACATTGCAATTCGGGGCCTGCCAGGCGCGGGGCGGCTCGCCAGTAAGGCAGCCGAGTCGCTCACCAACCCCAAGGACCATCAACGCAAACAGCAGAAAGAGCGGCAGGAACCTGGGCAAAGGCAGCAGCAAGAGCAAGAAGAGCTAGAGAGGCAGCAACAGCGGCAACAAGATGAGCAGACGGCCCAAGAGGCTGAAGCTGCAGCAGTAGACCAGATTGAAGCAGCAGCAACAGATTTAGCAGATGCTGCAGCATTGACAGCAGCCACAACAGTAGCAGTCCCTGAAGCAGTAGCAGTAGTAGGTGCTGGTCAGCAGCAAGAGTTATCAGAGTATACAGAGGAGGAGGTTCAGCCAAAAACACTTCAAGAGCGGTATCAAGACACGGTTGCATTCTTGACAACATCTGCCACAGGCAAGGGCATCAGCATAGCAGCAGGCCTGTTCCTTGGAGCAACCTTCTTAATCGCCTTGTACAGGACATATCAGAAGTATACATCACCACGGGCGCAGCGTAAGCGAGTGGTAAGTACAGCGCTCCTGCATCCTTGCAGCTGAAGCTGTTCTGTCGTTGCAGCTGCATTGCGTTGTTAAACCAAGACCGCCCGGCATCGTTTCTGGTGGTGGATCAGCATGGCTGTTCTCTCAAGGCTGCTGAGTACTTACATGCACACTGGAGCAGTTGGTTACCCAAGCCACCCACTGTAATGTAGTTGTGACAGAAAACACCACCACCAATGCCTGCTGATAATCTGCTGCTTGCCCTGTTGTGCGCCGTTGGTGCCTTATGTCGCTTGCAGATTGATAAGAACAAGCAGCTGGTTGAGGAGCTGTCCAAGTTCTTGCCAGACAACAGGGTGGGACTCACACCAGCAGTAGTGCGGGTGAGATCAGCACGCCAGCAGCAGCAGCAGGTCACCCACCATACACATGACTCAGCATTGTTTGTGTTGCAGTGCCTGGTCTTGTCTTAGAAGTGACATTCATTCAGCATGCCTGAGTAGTCTGTTCAAGTGACAGCACCAGCAGCAGCAGCACCTGGGGTCTTCTGGTGGCAGCTCAAGCCACCAAAGCACACTTCTGTTGCTGTCTGCACCGGCTGCCACCTCTTGGCCTGCAGAAGGTGCGTGGTCTAACCGGCTTCACCCCTGTTGAGTTGTTCCGGAAGTACCTCTGGTTCATGCTCAGGGAGCGTAAGTTTGACATGGCGGCTGTGGAGGACATGACGCTGCTCAAGACGGTGCTGGGGCTGACTGATGATGAGGTGGGACAGGCAGGCAGGCAGGCAGGGGGCGCATCACTAGCTGCTTTGGTCAAAATGAGGCACAGCGGGAAACTTGATGTTCTAGCCGCCTACTGTGCATCCTGTACACAGTGTGTTGCATACCATCACCTGACTCAGCTGTTGCATGGGCCCGTGTGGCAGCTGACAGCCCTGGAGATGTACATTGTGCAGGCAGCTCACCAGGGCTGCGGACAGCTGCAAGCGGGCAGCTCCAAGCCGACTGCAGCAACTGGCTGAGGTGACCAGGGGGTGTGAACATGTGTGGCTGGTTGCTGCTGTGCCGCAGGTGGCTGAGGCTCTGAAGGAGCGTGCTCAGCGCATATATGACAAATACGGCACGCTTATGCTCAACACTGATGGCATGACGCCAGAGGGTCTGGAGCGCAAAGCCACCTGCAGGGCACTGTTCAGCAAGCTGCTGTACCTCACAGAGTACGAGCCACTGGTGGCACAGGGCAGCGAAGCATTCAAGACCACAGACCTGAGGCTGGTGAGTGAGCTGATCCATCTGCATCACGGGCCTCTGGCAAAACCATACTGTTGATCTCCTGCTTGTGTTGGTCCCTGTATGAGGCTGATGTGTTGGCAGTGCAACAAGCGCCCAGTCACTCAGCCCAGTCTAGCAATGCATATGGGGTGATTGTGGTGCCCGCAATGATGCGCCAGTCTGGGGCCCAAAGAGAGGACACACAGCTGCCAGCTTGGCAGACAAGCCTAATCAGCAGCATCACACATGTGGCTCAGATACCTGGCATACTGAGGCATTGTCTTTGCCGCTGCCATAGCCAGCATGTAAGCCTGAACGGTCCACTGTACATTTGTTCATGATTCTCCCTCACCTATCCGTGGCACATGCATTTTTGTCTGCAGATATTTGGTGCAACTGATGAAGATACTGAGAAGCTGCGCATAGTGAGTCTGTATGACATTGACATTGAGCACCTGGACGCCATGATGAAGGGCGGGGCAGCAGCAGCAGCACAGGAGGGCGATCAGGACGAGGATTCCTCAGAGGCGGACAAGGGCAAAGGACAGAAATGACAGTCCATGGAGCAGCGGGTACTACCCTTTCAGTAAAAGCGTGGGAATTTGCTGTCAGATGCTCTGTCGTTGAGACTTTGACAAAGTGGACAACCAGCGATCACGCTGGGATGGCTTGAATGCTCCCAGCTGTCTAGTGCAATCAACCAGTTGGTGGAAACACCCTTGCAGTCTGCTTCTTCAGACCTCACGATGATAGATCTACTAGAGACGTCGCTGCACCTGCCAGTTTGAGGGATCAGAACAGGTCCTTATGAGCAGGTGGTCTTCCAACCGTTGGTGTATGTGTGTTGCCCATCAGCCATAGCCTGCCCTGCGCCCCACCACCCCCCTTGATGGCACGAAGCATTGCGATCCACTCATTGAGCAGTCGTGTTGCCACCACGGTGTCTGCGGGAGACGGCTTGCAGCGATTTTGATCGCGTCTAAAAAGGCACAAAAAACTGAAACAAACCCATACGTGCCCTGGTAATAAGCTGCATTCATTTGAGGGTAGCGTCCTTACAGGTGTGTTCACGCGGCCCAGTCAGCATACCAAAAATGTTATGCTATATGCTGAGTATTGCTGCCAACTCAGCATACAGCATGATATTTTTTATGTAGAGAGACCCGGATGGCCCTGCCTGAAGCTCATTGGATGGCGATTCAATGTGTTATCCTGCACCAAGAAGTTGCTTTCATCAGAAACTGGTGGTAAGCCACACCGTGTGGCAAACACACTCTCACTGCTGCCACCGCTGGTCTCCTCACACTCTAACACTGGTGGCATTGGACCGTTTGTGTTTAGAGCCTCGTCCTCCTCCTGCTCCACAGACTGAGTCATTCTCGACCTCTGCTGAGGCTGTCCCTGAAACCAACCAGTCTGACCTTCTGAAGTAATCTTCCAATAGCTGGTGGTATGCTGCATGCTGTCACAGCAGCTGCTAAGGGACTGCACATACGCGCCAATGTGAGCTTCAAGCCCATGTAGCAAGCTCCACCAGCACCTGCCAAGGACACATAGACCAGAAACCTGCTGTGGGTCAGAAGTGATATTCAATATTATTATTCAATATATTTCACAAGTTGTGAAAGCTGATGGCGGCTGCGCATGTGGCAGTTCCAGCAAGATCCACAGTATGGAGTACAAAACAACAGCAGACATCAATTCCTGCGGGTGCATTGTCCTACTGTTGTGCCATCCGCAGATCAAAATGGCAGCCAGTGCATGATGACACCAAAGAGTGGTCTGGAGGCAATGCAGGTGCAGTACACCTGCTCACCTGACAGCTGCACTGGAACAACTGAGCCTGTAAAGTCCCCTGCAAGAACACTGTCATTTTTCCTGCAAGAGATGGATGTGTAAGTGCTTCAGGATCTGCATGCTCGATTGTTCCTCCTTCAACGCCTCTTTTTGTTTGTTGTTGTGAGCACTGGGGGCTTCCCACCGCTCCCAGCATTGGCTGCATCTGTGCTCCCACCAGCCCTCGCCATCTGCTTCTTTGTCAGGTTAGTAGGAGTGGCGTGTGCAGGATCATCAGGCCAAATGTGTTTGGGATAGCGCCCCTTCATCTCCTTCTTCACTGATGTGTAGGACTCTGCCCAGAAGCTAGCTAAGCTTGATGTCACCTGTGAATGTGCACGGAAATGATACCCAATGAACAAGTGAAGGAGCTTCTTGACCGGGCCCGACGACTTTTTGGAGCAATGGCCACCCAGTAACCGCTCCTTACAGGAATGACAAATGATGCTGATGGCCTCCGTCACTAGCAGCCTGGTGGTGACGGAGGCCATCACCACAGTACATGGCCTACAGCTGCCGTCACAACCACACGCAAATGATCAACTGCTACCAAGATTATCTTGGCTGGCAGTCGCAGCCTCACCAACTCGAGCATGGTGACCACTTGTCCCTGCCGCAAGCTGACCGCACCAGTCCCACTGAACTTCCTCTCACCTGCAGGGGCCGCCCAGCCGGAGACAGCAGCTCCAGTACCAACGGCACACCACACTTGGGGCCCCCAAGTAGCGGTGTTGATGCCAGGCCAAATACCTCCTGCATCTTTACTGCTGCAGTGGGGCAGCTGCCTGTGTAATTGATCTGGACCCTGCTGCCTGTTGGCAACTGCAGGTGTGAGGGGGCACATGTCTCCACATGCTGCTGACTGCTCCACTCCATCTGCAGCGGGGCCACCAACACATGTGCACATAGAGGAGGTCATCAGTGCAACCCAATGCTTGCTGCCAATTTGCACCTGCATTCAATGCAGGTCAACCTGTCCACACACCCACTCGCAAACCATACTGTACACGCTGTTCGCTGCTGGGCTGCCAGAGAGCTGTAGCAGATGCATCTTTCACCTTCACCTGCACCCACCATGCCTTTGAAGATATCCAGCCAAGGCAGCTTCTGCAGCCCTGCCTTACTGCGCACCCCCACCAGGTGAGGGCCCAGCCAGGCCGTCAGATTTGACATGAGAGCAGTAGTTGACATGTCTGGGACCTGACTGCTTCCTGCTGCTGCTACCTCAGCATCATGCAGCCAGGCTGCTCGGGCCCTCCAGGCATCTGCTGCCGCAGGAATAGGCAGAGAGGCATATCCGCCATCTGACAGACCCTGCGGTTGAGGGCAAGCAATGCAGCAGTTCAACAGTGATTTGTTCTAGTTGTGAACTGCTGATAGAACATGTCATAGCTGTGCTGCAGAATGATAATGCCTGCTGGGTGCATCATGAGCTGCTAAGTAGCCTCAGTATAAGGTGCAACAGAACATGCTGTATTAGCTGCATGACTGATTTCATGGTAGCCATCCCCAGGTGCTGCATGTCCTGGTTCAACAGCACTCCTGCCCACCTTGATCAGCACTGGTATTGCCACGTCATCCTCCACCTTGACCTGCTGCTCTGACAGCACCAGGGACCCCAGCACTCGCTGCTGCTTGGCAAGAACAGCCTTGCTGCCAGATGCCCAGAACACCACGTTGCGGTCCTGAAACAATAGTCAGCACAACAAGCAGCTGCGGTGAGTTGTGTGCCCATGAGAAGGCTCCATGCTCTGCCTGAAAATCACAGGAAACTGGGTTGTGGCACGGCAGAGGAAGCAGACCCCCACTGAAAGACAGAAGCAATGGCAGACTTGGAGGGCACAGCTCATGTGCCAGCCACAGGTCTGGCCACACCTGTATCTCATCTTGCAGATAGGTTTGTATCGCTGCTGTTGTGAGTGCTGCCCCAAGTGTAATCCTGTCATTCCTGCCATCACGTCCCGCCAGGAGCTCAGCGACAGCAATGTACTGGGTGCCAGCCAGAGGGTCTAAGGCGGATGGCAGGCTCACAGTACGACCTGCAGCACACACACACCGCAGCATGGATGCAACAATAGAGCTTCATTCAACAACCAACATTCCACACTCTTTTTGCATACAGCTTGACACTGTGCACGGATCTGGATGTTCACTGCAGAATCAGGCAATGAGTGAGCAGCAGCTGTGAGGATCAGCCCAACAAGGATATCTTCTGCGACAGCATTCACCTGACCCTATTCTTACCTGAGCTCAGCAAGTAATCTGGTTTGCCACCAGAGCCACCTTTCAGCTGAGCAATCCTGTCAGGATAAGCTGCTGCCAGCAGGGCACCCACCAGGCCTGGCTTCTGCAGCTGAGACACCCAGGCTGCTGTAAATGCAGCAGCAGATGGTTGCTGCTGACGGCGGGCCAAAGCAGCTTCTGCGGGTGAGGCTGCTGTGGATCGGCTGCTGTAGCTGTGTGAGTTGTGTTGGTGTGGCATGTCTCCTAAATCACCATTTTCTTCAAATTCATCCAGGCTGCTTTCTGCTTCATCTAATTCATCCACAGTGCTTGCTGCATCCAAAAGCTCTACACCACCCAGCGGCTGCTGCTGTCCTGCCTGTGTTCTTGTCGGCAGCTGCCGCATAATCTGCTGGGCTCCCAGGAGCACTCGACTGGCCCCCACATGGTCAAAAAGAGCAGGAGCTGCCTCTGCAGCATATTATACAAGCAACAAGCTTCAACACAACAAGATTGCACTTTTGGCCACTGATAGGACTGAGAGGCTAACCGTAGCCAACGATACCCCTTCAGTCGCAGTTCTTGCAGAGACCATGCATGGTCCAGGACATATGTCCTGGCCCTCACCTGATCCCGCCAGCACCCTGAGCCTGACTGTCAGGTCCGCTCCACAATGCTTGCCGCTGCTGCCACCAGCCACACCACTGCCACCACCAGCACTGCTGCTGCTCGCCCTGAAGAGGTCTCTCTCACTGAGCATAGACGCCAACATGCACCCGAGCTCACTGAATCCAAGCTGCTGGGCCCTCAACACCATGTGAGCAAATCGGGGATGAGCCGCAACAGCACACATCTGACGACCTGCAGTTCAGCAAATCAAGCACAGCCGACACGCCGATCAGTCAGGCATGATCTGCCCCACCTACACACTCGCCAGCCCTAAATTCATCCCAAAAAATCAAATAGTCATCTGTACTAGGCTCCGCAGCCGCAACCACAGCGCCAGCACCTGTGTCGGTGAGCTTGCCCTTGTCATCAACTGCTGCCAGGTCCCTCAGCAGCAGCCTGGCCTCCTGCATGGCCTGAGGGTCAGGCTGGTCCAGCCAGGGCAGGCCTGCCACATCAGCCAAGCTGCCCCAGCTGGCGAGTGTGAGGGCCAGTTGTGCCAGGTCAGCAGTGAGGATCTCAGGAGGGGAGCAGGGAAGCAGCTGGTGATGATCCTCAGCACTCCATAGCCGGTAGCACACTCCTGCAGGTCACATACCAGCTTGCACTTGATTCGGCAGTTGAGTGCTGAATTGTGTGGTATGCATGAACAACGCTGAAGGCTGCCAGGTTCCCTGATTCACCGGCAGGTGACCAGGTGCTCCTGACAGGCAGCACTGCACCACCCTGCCAAGCAGCCAGTGTGTACGCAGCGCACTGATGTATGTGCCCACAACAGCCGTGTCTGATGCTCATCACACCTGGTTGTGTTCTGCCGGCTCTCCCTCTCCTCTGTTCAGCAGAATCCTGGCTGATGCGCTGAGTGACCAGCCTGCTGATGGCTGTGGCTGGGCTGTAGACGGGGGCTCTGTGCAGCCCGGCATCCACCACAGCAGTCACACCCTCAATGGTGATGGATGACTCAGCAATCGGGGAGGCAATCACCACGCGGCGCTGATGGCGGTTGCGGCTGGGCCTGATGGTTAGCATGAACAGGGACCGCAGCACAAGAGCTAAGCCAGTGAAAAGGCTGTTAGTTCAAGACATTTGTTGAGGGTCGTCATTTGCCTGGAGATGGCATCTTGATTTGTGCAATACTGGCAGCAGTTGTGACACAGACACTTCTCGTGTGCTGCGCAGTTGGGTAGAATCCACCCGCACCTGATGACCTCATCCTGCTGCTGTGGGCTGAGACTGCCATGCAGCTGCACCACAGACACACCAGCCTTGACAATTGCTGGCTCCTGCTGAAGCAGCTGCTGCAGTCGTCTGATCTCTGACACGCCTGGCATGAAGACCAGCACATCACCACCACCAGCAGCAGGGCACACCAGGGCCTTTAGCACTGCTGCTGCTGCCGCCGCCTCCAGCTCACCTCGCTTCTGCAGGTCTGCAGGTGGCATCACCCAGGAGCAGGAGCACAGGGGGTGTGGTGAAGTGGAGCCTGTGACAGCCTCACTCAAGTGCCTTGTGTGTTATGTGACTTACAGCACAAACAGGAACAGTGACTTTGCATCTTTGCAATGGCAGTTGCTGTTGGTGTAGGTTACAGCTCAGGTGCCAGGGACTAAGACACCTGGCCCTGATAATAAAGAGCACCGCATATGTTGCAAAGATTTCAACAAGCCTGCATGCCATAGCGGGCCACCCCCATTACCAACATCCTTACAGCATTGCTGCCACTCAGGTGATCCTGTACCACATCTCACATGGCTTGCCCAAGTAATGCGTGGTCACAGGGTAGCTCCTGCCTTTGGACACTATCACTTGGACATTACTGCTGCTACTGCCACTACTGCTGCTATTGTCTGTGTTGTGGCTCATAAGTTGCTGCAAGTCTTCTGCCAGCCCTCCACCTAGGGTGGCTGACATCACAACAAGCCTGCAGCAGCAAGCGGAGCAGCACATGCCAGGGCAAAGCTGAATCTAGCCCATTCCCCCAACCCTGCAAAGATGTTGCCTCCTAAGGCTGGAAGGAATGGCATGACAGGCATGTCAGCACACATGACACAGGCAGGACCCCGTAAGACAGCCACAGCACACCAGGCATAAGACTCCATGAGCTCCCACTTCCTCCCCCCTCCCTCAGAATGACACAGCTGCAGTCTGATGCATCATTGATAGTGTCCCCAGCCCTGTGCGGCTCTGCTGTCAATTGCTGCCACCTCTGCTGTCAACTGCTGCCACCTCTGCTGCCACCTCTGGTCTGCTCACCTGAGGTCAGGCCTGGCCCAGGCCTGGCAGTCCAGGGTGAGTGCCAGTGCTGTGTCAGCATCAAGCGATCTTTCATGAAACTCATCAAGGAGGACAGCTCCAACACCCTGCACACACAGCCACACAGCAGTAGCACAGAGTGATGACACTGCAGGCCAAACCTGCCTGTCCATTGCTGCTGGCACGGCTGCAATATGTCCAGAAAATCAACCATAGTGTATGCATGCATGCTGGTTTCTCATGTTACTGTTACATCAGTGTGAGTGTTGTGCCAGCCATGTCTGACAGCCGCAGCAGTTGCCCCACCTCCAATGTTGGGTCCTCCTGAAGCATTCTGAGCAGTATGCCCTCAGTGACCACCTCAACGCGCGTGCCGATGCTGATCCTGCTCTCCAGTCTGACACGGTACCCCACAGTCTGACCAACAGCCTCACCCAGCAGGGAAGACATGCGGCGAGCAGCAGCCTTGGCAGCAACACGGCGAGGCTCCAACACCTGCAGCAGCAGTAGCAGGGGGTCTGCACCTGCATAGACTTCTTGCAGAGACGATGATGGCCAGTGCTGAAACAGCCCACAATCCTCAGTCGGCACCAGGTCCAGCAGCAGCTGCGTCACCATGGCTCAAGAGGGATGTGATCACAGCTGCAACAACATTGTCAGGTTGACCTTGGAGCTGTAAACCCAGTCTGTCACAAAGAAGCAACAAATCAATAGACAGACAACCTCACTGTGCAGTTCACAGCCCTGCACCTTTCCCAGCTGTGATGGGCAACGGCTTTGGTCTGCATCTGGCTGCTGGCTCACCATGATTTTTTGACCATCTTTAAGGTAGTCTGGTTGATGCAGCAGCAGTGCCAGAGGCACAGTGGTGGTCTTACCAGCACCTGGGGGAGCCTGGGGGAGCAGTAGCAGGGGAGAGGCAACATCAGCACAGGACACCCTCATTCACTCTGCACGGGATGCTGGATGGTCTATGTATCCTCTGTCCAGGCTGGTCCAGGTGGCTTGTTGTGATACACTGCAAACCTGCTGTTGATTAAGGATATGAGCTGATAATGGCTGATGTTATAACAGCCACGACAGGTGGCATGGCACAGCTGAATGCTGCCCGCCAGAGCTGGCGGAACTGGTATTAACAGCACATCTGTGATCACTAGTTGTGCATGGAGCTGCTGCCAACGTCCTGGATTGTAGCATCACCTGCAGGACCAGACTGCTGCCCCTGTCTAAGCTGTGCAGGACGTCATGAATTACCTCCCTGCAACAGAGCAGCAATGTCACAGTGTAATGCCACGGCTGAACACCTTCTGGACAAGATAGGCGGCATACAATGTAATGCTTGTTGTGTGACTGGTTGCTGCAAAGCATCTTGATGCAAATGATGGGAAAAGCATCAGTGCATGGCATGCAGTCTGCAGGCTCAGTGGCCAGCAGGATCAAGCACACAGCAGCAACTGGAAGCAACGGTCATGCAGAGCGCTGCTGATGGTCCAGGCGGTTGGGATTGGGTTACACGAAGAATGCATTACCTGATAGGCAGCTCTCCAACAACAGCGTTGATATCAGTCACCGCTGGCGCCTGCAGTGGCCGTGTGCTGTTGTGCTGTAGCCGCTGGTGCTGTTGCCGGAGCCGCGGGCACCGAGACACCAAGTGCCTTGGCAGTCCAGCAGAAGCCAAATTAGCTGGTATACTAAACATTTCTAGATAAAGATCTGTGATAGTACCAGGGCCCCCGATGAAGCAAAGGTAATCGCGCGGTGACAGCGGGGTCCGCCAGCCCCCTCAATAGCTATGACCCTTCTAACATCGACATGGATAGCAATGCGCCATGGGCAACTGCTGGATCCTGCAACCACAACCCAGCCAGTACAGTTACCTTGACTTGCAGCAGCTACGCATCCTCTGCGCGAGCACGCGGGTAATATTATACAGATAATCATCTTTGCTGCGTGCAGACTGTGTGTTGCAAGATGAACAGCACTCCCAAGAAGCTCGTGTGATTGTAAAGTAGCCTTTTCAAATGGCGCCGAGACCAGCAGTAAAGAACGCAACAGCAAAGGGCAAAAGCAGCCGCTTTCAGCCAGCTTCAGGATCAAGTAAGCACAAGTGCCTGAATGCAGACCTGCTATTGATCCCAGCTCTGGGGTCTGTAACCACCACGTAATATTGTGCTGGTGCTTCACTGCTGCCGCCTTGCAGGACGCTTGAACAGATTAGTGGCTATTGGCTTGGCTCATGTGCTTGCCTTGGCGGCGTATGTCGCTTACAAGGCATGGGTGCCATATACACCACCTGAGATAACACCTTTGAAGGCGCCTTTGATGAAGGCATTACCAGAATTTGACCATAATTATATGTCAAATATGCTCTGGGGGAGCTACAGATCGGGTTTGTATTTTGGCATGCGCACCAGGTACCTATCAGACACCAGATATGAGACACTGTGCGTCTGGCAGCAGTGGCCGTGCATGGAGGGCGCCCTTGTAGGCCTGCCTGTCAGCAGCAAGATGTGGCAGTCAGCGTTTGAGATAACCACTCAGCGTGTGTGGTACCTTCTTTGCAGTAAGCAGCTGTCCAGACGACCATGTGGGCAAGAGTTCAAGATCTCATCTCAACCCTAACTGCAGCTGGCACTCAGCCTTAGACACCCAGATTCCACTGATTCTGCTTGCAGGACCTCTCGTCCATTGCTGCTGGGCACCATGTGGTTCGACCCTACTGACCCCGCCACAATCACACACCAACGCATCAGGCACGAGGCACAGCAGGGTGACCAGCTGGACAGCTATGGCTGGGTGAGGCATGATGGCAGGAGCTACGGCAGGCAGGAGCTGCTAGACGGTGATTACAAGCTCTCCTTTCAGATGGTAAGCGGCAGTCTAGGCAGGCCATGAGGGGGATATTGCACCCCTGAGGACACATTGCCTCTGTGCGAGTTTTTGTTTGTTTGTTTGCCTCTGGCATGGTCGCAGCATTAATGGGAGACAGCGGAGGCTGGCTCCTTTGATGTCCGCATTGGAGTGCCTGTGATGCTTGCTCACATGCTGTATCTGCAGGTGAAGTCAAGCTCAGCTGACAGTGGTCACGGAGGAGACTGGGCAGTGCGGGTGAGAGCAGACCTCAGTGCAGTAGGTAGGGCGAAGCAGCAGGCAGCCAAGGAAGCAGCAGAAGCAGCGGGCCACAAGGCTCGTAAGCTCAAGCTGTCAATGCTGTACTACTTTGCTGATGCTCACTGGCGCACAGGGCAGGTGGAGGTGTGGCCTGAGGGGCAGCAGGCGAAACTGGGAGAGGTGGGTGCCGGCCGCACAGCTGAGCGCAGCAACATGCTCAACTACTTCTGGTGCAGAAATGTTGTTGGCAGGCTGCAACTGCTTCATGATCAGCAGACAGCAATGGACACACTGTTGTACTGCAGCACAACCAGAGCCTGTCAACACCCCACCATGTCTAGGGTGTGGCACCTCAACTGTCACAAGACGCATGCACACCAACAGATATGCAGCTACTGTGCGTCAGCCCAATCATACTCACAATGCAGCACTTCTCCTTGCCAACTTTGGCTTTCCTTCTGGCCAGCTCAGGGTGCAGCACTGCTGTCAGGTATCAATGAGGATGTTGGACCGTGGGCCATGCATCTGTTGCCTGGCCCAACCACTACCAAGTCTTCAGCAGTTGCAAGGCTCCACCACCTGGGCATGAGGCTGCAAGACGGCCAGCAGCTGGTGCAGCTCAAGCAGCTCATGGTGCAAGCACTTATGGAAACAGCCAGAAGGCAGGGGTGAGATGATGAGCTGAGAGATGCAGAGAAGCAGCTGAAGGGGTGACCTCAAAAACAAGTTGGACCATTGTGAGCCAGCACCCCGATAGGCTAGCCAGCAGCACAGTGTTGTGTCTTGACCAGAAGCAGCAGCAACACGGTATCTGCAAATCCTCAAGAGAGCCCTGCTATGTGGTTGCGTGTCGCAGGACTGAAGGTGGTTTAAAGCTTTGGTTGCCGGACATCAGTCAGCCGCGCCCAAATCTTGCTGTATTTCAGGTCACTGCCTCCCTCCCTGCTGAGTTTGATTTGGTATTTCTCACGCAGCCTGATGCCAATGGCAAGGAGCGTTTGGCAGCACTGCATGGTGAGCTGATGCTTCAGCCGCCTTGTGGCAGTGTTTACCCGCTTGCTGTGGAAAGAAAATGCATAGGCCGGATGTTGCAGCGGCAAGATAATCAGCTCTCTCCACATTCAGACTGCTACACCATGATGTACGCTGAGTGGTGGACCTCTGTCATGGCTGTTATGGGTTACATGGATGTCTGGCTGCTGCATTTGCAAATGGTTGCTGCCGCAGGAGCCCATTTGACAAGGCTTGCAGTTGAGCGTGAGGCTCAATTTGACGAGCGCTTCAGTCTGACCTTCCCTGTGAACCACACTTCAACTGACCTGGGTGTGTCTCCCCTGGTGGAAACATCCAAGGCAGCACTGAGCAACTTGCTGGGGAGCATGGGTTACTTTGTGGGATCATCAAAGGTGAGCAACGGTCTTGTACCTTGCGAGCTTGATTCAGAGAGGGTTTTGGCCTTTATGAGTGCTTCCTTGTGCTTGGCTCAGCTGCTGCTGTGCAGGCAGGTCTATCCCCTGGTGTCGCTCTTGACACATCACTACCTCAGCTACACGATCAGCGCCAGCTCTCTTGGCTACTTCAACTGCCAAATCAGACAGCACCAAGCCAATGTTTGATGTGACCTGCTGCTACTGCTCTGTTGCACACCATCTTTGGTGATGCTTACAACAGCTTACTGCCATGTCATGTAGGTGAAGCTCCCACCTGGCTCCTTGCCTTACAGCCCACCAGATCCTCAGCCAGCTGGGTCTGACCCCCTCGTGGTGAACTACTGGCGAGACGCCCTGTTCACGGCCACACCCAGTCGCAGCTTCTTTCCCCGTGGGTTCCTGTGGGATGAGGGCTTCCACCAGCTGCTGGTGCAGAAGTGGGATCCTCAGCTGTCAAGAGACGCCATCAGCCACTGGCTTGACCTCATGAACAGCCAGGGATGGATACCAAGGTGAGCCTGGGTGTGTTCAACTGATGCACAGCATGTTACCTGTCAACTGCGGATGTCCTGGTGGAGTGCAACCACATGAAAGTGTAGTATGGCATGGCTAGCAAAATAAAGGCCATTTTCTAGTTTCTGTGAATCAACATACGTTAGCCACCAAGATCCAGCTCATCCAGTTCCTTGTTGGGTGCTACAGGGAGCAGATACTTGGCAAGGAGGCACGCGCTCGTGTTCCAGCTGAGTTCATGGTCCAACACCCCAGCCACGCCAACCCACCCTCCCTCTACCTGCCTCTGCTGGCTCATGCAACATCAGCGGCAAGGGCATCTGCTGACAGCGGTGAGCTGGCGGCGACAAAAGCATTTCTGAAGAGAGCTTGGCCGCGGCTGGAGGCATGGTACAGATGGTTTAATACAACGCAAGCGGGGCAAATGCCTGGCACTTACATGTGAGTGCCTGTGCCCAGTACCACCGTCTAGGATTCCTGCATACCAACCTTTGTGGTGACTGCAGAACTCTTTTTGTGTTTGGGGGAGAATCCATGTCATGTCGGCAAGTCTACCCAGGCAAGCAGGACTGCTGTCTCTGGTCACTGACATGCCTTGGCACTGAACTGTCAGCACCCAATCACCTTCGGCGTGCGTGTACTGTACAGGTGGAAGGGTCGTGACAGCAAGACTGAATCAGAGCTCAACCCCAAGACGCTGATGTCAGGGTTAGACGATTACCCGCGAGCATCACACCCAACAGCTGATGAGCGGCACGTGGACCTGCTAGCCTGGATGGCTCTGGCTAGCAGGGCAATGGCAGAGATAGGACATGTGGCAGGTGGTACATGCTGCTGGATGTGGTGTTGCATCTTATTCGCTGCTGTCATGCTCAGGCAAGCAACCCAGTGCTTGCTGTCATCGTGTTTGCAGGTGCCCCTGCTAATGCTGTGGGCAAGTACGCGTTGGCAGCTGCGACCATCGGCAGTCTGCAGCGGCTGAAGAGCCTTCACTTTGACCCAGCTACTGGTCAGTTCAGAGACTATGGCTTACACACTGAAGATGTTGAGATGGTGTGGAGAGACACACCACAACCAAATGGGCAACCGGCAAAGGTGCGGCACATGCACAGGGGTGCTGCACCACCTGCATGGTGATGACTGATCTTGGCATCAGCTTGCTGCGGCACGTGTCGCCTCAATCAGCCAGACCGTCCTGCACATCTGAAACCAGCTTGAAATGTCATGAAAAGCAGTTTGGCATGTACGGAGTTGGTCAAGTACATGCAGTCCTCTCAACATCAGTCACCCAATCTCTGCACATTCTCATCACAGTTTTCAGAGGACATTGCTAACCTGCTGCTGTTGCTGCAGCATGAATATGTCCGTCAAGTAAACTCCAGTCCTTCCCTGCAGTTGGTCCCCAGTTTTGGCTATGTGTCCCTTTTTCCCCTGTTGATGCAACTGCTGCCGCCGGACTCTCTGGAACTGGGTCAGCAGCTTGAGCTGCTGCAGCAGGAGCAGCTCTTATGGACAGACCATGGGTTGAGGTCTCTGTCACCTAACAGCAGCATCTACAAAAAGTAAGCAGCAGCAGACAAATATGGTCGTTCATCACGAGATGCCCGGCTTCCAGTGATGGCGGTCTGTACCAAGCTGCAGAGCCCTTTGACGTGATGTACCTAGTGGGGATGTCTGCAACTGTCTATTGCCAGTGTAATGCTCTGGTAGGTGGCCGCTGTCTAGACTCCAATGGTTGCCTGTATCTGATGCTGCAGGTACAACACCGAGCATGACGCGCCTTACTGGCGAGGTCAGGTATGGATCAATGTCAACTACCTGACCCTGAAAGCCCTGCAACACTACAAAACAGCAGCAGGGCCTCATCAGCTGGCCGCTTCACAGCTGTATGAAGCCTTGAGGGCAAATTTGATCAGTAACATTGTGGGACAGTATACAAGCACTGGCTATTTGTGGGAACAGTATGATGATGTTGGCGGGACACCCCGGGGCAGCCATCCATTTACTGGTTGGACAGCATTAATCACCCTTATTGCGTCCGAGGATTTCTAGTACTGATTCCTCTGTGTGTAATATTGACCAATTGTTGGCCAAATTATTAAACCTGTTAGGAGAAGGAATGTTACACGTGGATTTTTACACCGACAAAGATGATACTATACTAGCTACTATTGTAGCTATTACTGTTATTCAACGGTTGAAATGGCAATCAAACTAGCATAGATATGCATGCAAGGCAGTCACATCTACTGTCACAGTCCTGGCCACATTTGGCTGGTGCGGACAGAGTTTGGAACTATCGCTCAAAGACAATATTTGTAGAAGGTGCCGCACTCAGTGACTGCACTCAGAGTGATATATCAGATGACTGCTGTGCATACACACCTAGACCAAGCCAGTGCAACAGTGTGTCAAAGGGATGCCATGGCTGTCTCGACCTGGTGCGGGGTCAGCAGCCAGTGGTGATGCAGTGACTGTCACGTACAGTCCGAGCTGAGCTCCGGATCAAGTTGAACCCGAGCCTGAGAGTCCCACCATCCAAAGGGTCCCTGTGAAGAAACCACCTTCTTGCTCGGAGTCAACGCAATGCAAAAGAGATTGATTGCAACATTGGATGCCATCATGACTCTGCTGGGGTGTAGATCGAAAGTGGCTTGAGAATGTACTTAGTCACCCTTGTCGAGATGTCCCCACCTAGGACTCTACGGAGGGCTTGGCTCTCGGCATTGTATGGGAGGGGTTCTCGGGTGGTTTCCCCCTTCACAATTGAGATCGGATAATCATGCACTCCGCCTTGTCCGAAAGTGGATTGAATTCACTGGGTAGATTTGAGG
>JABEVS010000700.1:0-21525 GCA_018290735.1 Coelastrella sp. MACC-549
CCAGCAGCCCTTTCTGGAGGCCTTCTTTAATGATTTGTTCACACTGGAGATATTCGGGATGGCTCAGGCGATACGTAACACCTACTGGGGGTGACTTGCCTGGCTCAATGTCAATTGCCATATCCTCGATGCCTGGGCGTTGCACATAGCCACCAGGTAACTCTTTGAAAACGAGTTCGTATTTTTTGAGAATGGCATCCAGTCGATGTTGTGGGATCAGCCCAGTATCTGAGGATACTGAAGGTGGTACTGCACCATCTGTGGGACTGCCCTCTTTGATAACCGCGTAGAACAGCTGTGCGCCTTTCCTACAAGCGCGTTTGACTTGTAAAGCGGACAGTGTAAGGTTGTCCTCCCCCCCGCTTTGCTTGGGTGCGCTAGGAGAGGCCGGTGCTTGCTTGCTGGGCAGGACAGATCTGCCATTTGTGCCTTGCCGCAGGGTCAATGTGCCCTGTGCAAAATCCAGCTTTGCAGCACGGTATGTGAGCCATTGCTCACCCATGATAATGTCATACTCGTCCGATAAGCGTAGTACATAGAACGACACTATGTCTGTGTGATCAGACCGAGCAGACTGAAGTTGTAACCGGGCACTGCAAGTGCCTACCACTTTGACCTGCATCCCATCTGCCAGTGCTACTGTCCTGGCACAAGGAGTAACTGCTAGGCCGGCTTTAGAAACGAATTCAGAACTGATGAAGTTATGACTTGCACCAGTGTCGATTTTGATGCGAGCTTTCTGGCCTGCCACTGAGCCTTTGTACTCGAGGCAGCCATGAATGCCAGTGACCACGAGCTCATACTGCGGATCGAGCAGGGAGCCTGACTGTAGCCTGATAGGAGCATCATAAAAGACCTGTAGTGGAGCCGTGAGTGGTGTATTCAACCGGTTGCTACTGTCTGGGACCACGCAGGTACCAGTCGGGTACTCCCGCAGCAGCTTCATGTGTTTAAACACTTTTGCATGTTTATGTTTGAGATACTTTGGCACAATGATGATAGCCGATGTTGTTGCAGGCTGTGAATTTTTGCAACGGAAGTAGTGCGCCAAATACTCGTCGATATGGGCAGGATCAGGGTGCAACCACAGTGTGTGCGTGTCACATCGGACATCTGTAAACCGACCAAGCTGCTCCTGGGAGCCAGCCCGTGTAACTGTGTTGCCCGAAACTACCAGGGACACAGACTGTACTGCAGCTTTGTTAAGCAGCTGCTGCACCTGTCTGGAATCAAACCGATATGTTTGCTGCATATCCAGGGACAGTTTATGTAACCTGACGACAGTTGGGGTCTCACCCTCATGACAGGTAACAGTAACTTTACCAGGTACTGCTGCCACTGGACACACAACAGGCTGGCTTGCCGCAATAGGGCTGCTGTTATTATCAGCAATCAAGCCAGCAGACCCCAGGCAACATCACTGCTGCCTTTGGGCCTTAGGGGTGTAACTGTACCCCTGCGGGAAACCCCTGGCAGGGTGGGATGTACAGTTTTCCCTATGGTTACCCGCTGTTGCGGTAGTGTAAGCCGCATAGCAGCAGATGCAGATGCTGCTGCCATGACACCAATCCACCAGGGCCGGATGCCTGCTAAATTCTTCACCATTTTTGTTGGTGAAGGTGCGGAGTGCTGGGTGCGGGCGACGCGGCCTTGCAGCTGACTGGCTACTGCTGCTGCCATTTCTGTTGCCAGCCCCATTTGGGCGGCCCCTGGGGCCCACACGCTGCCAACCGTCTGCAGTGCGCTTCTTCTTCAGCGCACCCTGTACGACATCAGCAGTAACTCCCAGTGCACCTGGATATTGAACACGTTTGCGCAGGGCAGGGCGGGAGGCTTGAGTGGCAGCAAAGGTGATGGCATAATCTTTGAGCATGTGATAAGATGTCCACCGCTGCCGAGTAGCAGGGTCGATGGCAATGTCAGCATAAGCGTCTGACAGTTTGGTGAGGAACTTGTGAATCTTATCTTCCTCATCCATGTTGGGCAGGTATGTACACAAGTCATCAAACTTTGTGACAAATGTCTGAATAGACATGTTATCCTGCTTGAGAGCATCCATGTCATAGCGTGCTTTGACTGCTGTGCAAGTGGGATTCCACTTGTCTAGCATGTGTTTCTCAAAGTCTGCAAACATGATGCCTGCATAAGGCGAAGTGTTGTCTGCTGTAGGGGCATGCAGCACAGTTTTCTGCACTGTCCAGGCACGGCGTGCCTCTGCTTGTAATCGGCCCTCTGCAAACTGCACTTTCTGAATGTCTGTTTTTGCTATCTGTGAGCTAAACAGGTAATCGTGAACAGATGCAAGCCATTCCTTGACATTCTGTTTATCTGTGGCCCTATGGCCAGTGAACATGCTGGGCTTGGCCAGAGCACTCACAAACGACTTACTTGCAAACGCTTCAGCATCAGCCACAGCATCATCTCTTTCCTTGGTGAGGCTGGACAGCTGGGCTGCTGCTGTGTCGCGCTCCTGGGCGACTGTTGCCAGCTGCTGCTGCATGGAGAGCAGCTCCTGATCTTTGCAGCGTATGGCCTCATCGGCCTGCCGACGCTGAGCCTCTGCCGCGTCTCTGCGCGCTTCCAGAGTATTGGCTTTTTCTGCTGCCACCTGGCAGGCCAAATCGATTTCCTGCTCAGGAGCCTTGCGCCTGAGCAGGTCTGCGACACGGTGCCATGCACCTGAGACGCCATAGCCGGGTTCTGCATGAGGCAGAGACATTGGGAAACGCCATTGAGAATTGGGCGTACGAGTCACTGCTGCAGCACGCCTGCCACCGAGTGGTTTGTCAAGACGAGGACCTGATCGTCCATGCACGCATGCTTTACGCAGCTTCTTATGTAAACGATGCTGATGACGGACGATAGCGTCTGTATCAGCACTGGACTCATAGCGAATATGGTTATGCTTACTTGAGACGGCAGACTTGCCGGTTCCCTCTGTCCTTTTGGACGCAGAGCCAGATGGCTCTGACGGGGTATTTGAGGATGATTTGGGGCCGTTGTCAGCCTCTGACATGTCCTCGTCCTCATGAGGCAAAAGTTCTTCATTCTGTTCTGCGGGAACTTCATCCGCATGGGACAGCGACATGATGGACTAGGTCAATTCAGGATCAAAACAAGATGGAGAAACAACAGACAATATGATTGCCGCTGCTCTTGTCGAACTTGAGACCGCTACCAATGTTGCAGGAGAACCTGCAGCTTCAATGAAAAGGGGATAGATTATAGATTATAGATTATTGATTATTGCTCTGAGGAGTGCGTAATAGCTTTTATACTCCGCCTACCTAGCGTCATGTGAACCGACAGATTAGCAGAGGCTACTCATGCATGAATGTTGAGTAACCCTAGGGGTGACTGTCCCCGATCGCTAATCCTTGACGCATCAAGAGGAAGGTAGTTCTCATGAAAACTGTATTACAATCGATAATATTATATATGTGGTTACGGATTGTCCCGTAACAGTGACTAAGTACATTCTCAAGCCACTTTCGATCCACACCCCCGTGACGGGTTACACTCGTGTAACTTTGAAACTTGAATAAATATGTATCACATCAACCCCCGTGACTGTTTGGCCTCAGACGTCTGTTTTAACAGTTGGACCGTTTGATAAGAGGCCAACAGACTTTCATATTAAAGCCTTCATCGATTTAGTAACTCTTCCCCCCCCCCTGCTAGCCGGGATTTGCTTTCTCCGAGTCAAGACTGGGAGGGGCTTCTAAATAAGGGCTCTAGCCTGTAGGAGAGGGTGGGCGTCAGATGCCCTGATGAGTGGTGCTACAGGCTAGAGCCCTTAGGGCTCAGAGCTGTCTGACGGATGACCGAAAACTTTTGTAGCATTCGAGACCTTTTAAGGTCTTTCTTGATCCTGAAACCATACATCAAACATCCTCATGGTTGCGTGGCTTGCGGTGGCCTGAACTTAGGACCAAGGGCCCATAATAAGCGTTGTGAGTCTCTGGTGGGCACCCCACCAGGATATCCTGACACATCGATGTCAGGGTTACTGGTAATGATATGGCCAATGGATGTCTGATCAGCCTACTAGGCACTCTGCTGTAGCAGAGTGCCAATGTCCCAGGTGTGGTATTGCAGGTGGAAATGGGTCCACTGTATGGTACTATTGCAGCGCAACTTGCCACATCATTCAGTTGCTTTGCGGCAGTACACTAGCTCGTAAACTGCTTGAAGTAGTGCAGTGGCACTACTGCTGAGCCTCAGCTGGCAGCTGCTGCACCTGGCTGTACTTGGTGGTGCCCAGTGGCAAATGGTCCATGAACTGCTACTGCTGGTGGATCTGCTGTTAGATCACATGATACGGTGCAGTATTAATGCACCACGTGTTATCATATTTGTTACATATCAGAGCCGCCCTGGCAGCACATTACAGTTTGATACTGTGGCAGTGTTTAGGTACAAGCCCAGCTGATTATGCACACATGCGTGGTCACAATCAGCTGCTAGTACACAATTATACAGCATTCTTGGGAATGCATGGTCCGTGTTTGCTTTGACAGCAAACAGCAACAACACAACTGACCAACACAACACAGATTGCAGCACTAGCAGTACTGTCTGCTTCATCACTGCAAAAGCAAACAAACAAGCTGTGCTCATGCACTGTATCTACACAGCTCTACATCTGGTTTCATCTTTTTCTTCTCTGCTGAACTGGTGGTAGATGGCAGCTGTCCATGCCACGACCTAGAAACAACCCTACAAAGGAGGCGTGTAACCATCATCGGCATCAGTGATAGAGCAATTAGAGCAATTACCCTCCATCTGCTGCATGCCAGCAGTTTGCAGGTTGATATCAGACCTGAATTGCAACCTTCCAGTTTTCAAGATGCAGAATTCAAACTCAGCATTGAACAATCCAAAAACATGTGGTGCCTGGAACCTGCTTCCCTTGCCGCACATCTGCCACAGACTGGCCCCACAGCTGTTGACGCCAGCAACACCAAAGTGAGCAGAACCCCAAGCACCACACCTGCAACAGCAGCTTCACCCTCATTTCTCTCTTTTGCTGCTTCCCTCCTGCCAAAAAACCCAATCAAACTGCAAAGCCCAATCAACCCAAAACCCCAAAACCCAAACCTTGCCCAGCTGCCAAAAGATATACAGCCAGTACAGTCCATCCAGCCACAAAACGCCATTTGATTGCATACATACATGCACTGAGATGCATGAGCTGTCTGAATCCTGACACTACATGTCCCCCAACACGCAATGCTGGGATTCCAGCAGCTACTGCAATGCACCAACTGCAGGTACTAGCTCAGAAGAGAACCTGGCTAGCACAGCTGCACAGAACTCCTGATCCTGGATAAGGTCAGACACTTAACCTCAGAGACATGACACAGCCCAGAATAATTCAGCAAAAAGCAAGATGCAGACAGAGTCTTGGAAACCATCTCTCTCAAGCTGCAGACACTGCTGGGCTGCAATAGCAGCAAAAAACTCTCACACAAGGTGATTAAATTATGCTTTATGTCAGCAGCAGCAGCCCATATGGTGCAATGCATTCATTCCAAAAGTGATGGAATCGTGCATCCAACAGAACTCCAGTGACTAGCCTAACCACCAACAGCATCACCAGCATGTACATGCTGAGCTGCTATTTACCAGCGTGAGCCAGCCAGGCTGCGGCTGCGAGCTGACTGCCTCTGGCTGGATGCTGCTGCCACTCGGCTGCGCAGGTCCTCAACACTGCCATTGGTTGACTGGTTGATGTTTGACAGGATCTCAATCAGCTGGCCACGGCTCAGGTCAGCCAGAGTGATGCTCTTCACCAGCTGGCTCACCAGGGAGTCCTTGGTGGCGTTACGCATGGAGATACCCTTCTTGCGGGCCATCTCTGACAGCATGTCGATCTTGAAGTTCTGCAGGTCAGCCTCGTACACTGCACCGCCGCTGGATGCACCACGGCCATTGCTGCTGCTGCTGCGGCTGTAGCTTGCCCAGCGGTCGTTGCTTGCAGGAGCAGGAGTTGAGGGGGCAGACCTCCAGCTGCTTGTGCTGGTGGCGGGTGCTGAAGGGGAGTAGCTGCCCTTGCCAACAGCAGAAGACAGGTTCCTGCGCAGGCTGTCCACATCACGGGCCAGTGGTGCTCCCAGCTTGTTTGCCAGGTCAACGAGCATACCTGTGGGACAAAGCAGGTAGTGAATGCAGGGTTCAGAGAAGATCCTTGAACATGCGAGACTAGTTCCACACTTCATTCATATCAGCAAATAACAGCCCAGAATGTCTGAGAAGTTTGGATCGCATGGAAGATTGTTGCCAAACACAGCAGCAGTCACTGATAAGGAACTGTTGCCTGCGCTTGCAGTATCCATAACGACTTCAGGTCCACACTCAGGTAAACACTCAGGGCGAGTCAAAACCACTCCAGAATCTGATGCACACGCTGCAGTGGGGTGCTGTCCTTGCAAGCAGGTATCGCTATATGTTTTCAGTTCACTACAAACACCAGCACCATCAGAAGCCAACTCACCGCGAGTGAGGTCGTTGAGGCTCACACTCTTCTGCAGCAGGGCTGAGACCACGCCATCCTTGGTTGGCTCCCTGGGCAGCTCAGCACCAGTCTTTTTCACCAAATCCCTCAGGTCATCAATGCGCAGGTGGGCCAGGTCACCAGCAGACAACTTGCTGCCGCTGGCATTGTGGCTGCCGCTGCGCCTCCAGGAGGCGCTCTGGGTGGAGCCAGCTGAGTACTTGGCCCAGCGGTCACCACCAGCAGGGGCAGCAGAGGAGTGAGAGGGAGCAGGGGTGGACCTCCAGCTGCTGCTGCTGCCGCTGCTGCCGCCGCCAACGCGGCCCGACAGGTTGGCCTTGAGGCCGTTGACATCCTTGGCCAGGGGAGCACCCAGCTTGGTGGACAGAGCAACCAACATACCTGTTGGATGATACAACAGCAGGAATGAGATGCACTCAGCACCATTTTGAACAACAGCACTCTGCATGATCACACATTTGTGGCAGGCCTTGCTATATGTGCAAACCGTGCTGGCCAGCTTGGGTCCTCGGTATCTACAGTTCAAGGAGCACTACTGGGCTATACCTCCCCCATCTGATAGGTCAGTCAGCTAGTGAATGGAGCTGCATACTTGGGGCGATGACATGTCTTGACTATCACCACAGCAGATTTAGACACATAGTGACTGTGCCAGGCTTCATGATAACCTGCTGCAAATCTCCAGCTTGCACACTCACCACGTGTAAGGTGGTCCAGGCTGACACCCTTTGACACCAGGGCTGAGATCACACCATCCTTGGTGGGCTCCCTGGGCAGTTCAGCACCAGTCTTCTTCACCAAATCCCTCAGGTCATCAATGGGCAGGTGGGCCAGGTCACCAGCACCCAGGCGGGCACCGCTGCCACCTGCAGCTGGGGCGCTGCTGCGGCTGTAGCTGGCAAAGCGGTCACCAGATGAAGCAGGTGCAGGGGTTGAGCGCCAGCTGGCGGGGGCAGATCCAGATCCGCCAATCAGGCTTGCCAGCTCAGCACGGGCCTTGTTGATGTCACGGCTCAGACCAGCCTTGCCCAGCTTGATGCCCAGGTCAACCAGCTGACCGCGAGTCAGGTCATTGAGGGTGACACCAGCACCGGCAAGAGCACGTGTGAGGCTGTCACGTGTGGCGTTGCGGCCGCCGGACACTCCCTTCTTACCGGCAATCTCAACCAGGTCCACAATCTTGAAGGCGGACAGGTCACCAGCGGACAGGGTGACACCGGATGAGGCTGGGCTTGATGCACGGCTGCCAGAGCTTGAGCCTGTGGAAGCAATGCAAGGAAATATCAGACCAGATGTCAGCAACTGTCAGGAGGTTGACCAAGGATAATTGTACAGGTGACATGACGGCTGTGACAAAGCTACTGTTCCCTGTGGATGAGGTTTAACACCTCATATTAACTACTTGGGATACCTGTCAGAAGCAGCAGCAGTGTAAGACCTCCCATCTTGAACAACAGCAGGGCGATGGGGTTACCATGCAACTGAGGGGTGCACTTGCATTTGAACATAATGAGGGTTAAAGCAGAACTGAGCAGATGACATGAGTGCTGTGAATGGGTGTGTTTGATAATAGGAACAGCAGATAGAGACTGCCAGCCGCAGTCATCAGGCCTAAACTGCACCTCAAGCAGTATGTGTCATGCTGAACCTGACCAGAATTGATGTCTAAACAGTGGCTGACAGAGACTGTATACAGCAGAAGCACTGTGGTGAGAGGCCAGGAGCACCAGGAAGACCACACCCATGGATACCCCAGGTCTTGAATGGAACTGATTGCCCAGCATCGCAAAGTCTGAATGTCTGGCTAATGAGTTATATGCCTACCGTTGGAGTAGCTTGAGAAGCGGCCGCCTGCTGGTGCAGAGTAGCTGCTGCTGCTGCTGCCGCTGCCAGCTGAGGGGTTCTTGGCCTTGAGCTCAGCCAGCTGACCCTTGGTCAGATCAGACATGGCAACACCAGCACGCAGGATGGCGTTTGTCAGGCTGTCACGGGTGGCATCACGGCCACCAGACACACCCTTCTTCTTGGCGATATCGACCAGGTCGATGATCTTGAATGCTGCCAGGTCACTGGCTGACAGGGTCTGTGGCAAGACAAGGACATTAAGGTGTGAGAGGAAGACTGTTCATTTGAGAGACAGTTGGAAGCTGATTGTCCTGCTGGATAACATCTAGTTGTGTGTTAAGCTGATGACCAGGTGGAGTAACCCTGCTGAACGATAGCTACAGGAGCGCTGCTGTAGCTATACAGGACAGGCGTCAGCTGGAACGGATGCGAGAAGCTGAAGCAGCCAGGGCTGCGGCACACTGTCGCAATTGTTGATCCCATATTTGTTTGCTAGATCTATGCAGCGCTGCAGACCAGCTGCTTCAGCGCTATATTGCACTGGCGTGCGCAGACGGGGAGTACACGGTGCGGATACCAGATGGTCCTGGAGCTGAGGTCTTAACCAGCTGACAACGGTAAATGTTTACCTGTGCATAACGAGCCACAACCAGGTTGCGAGTGCTGGGGGACACTGCGCCCATAGACCTGCAAGTCGTAAACAAGGCTGTGGTGACAAGGCAAATTCACGTACACTACATTGCGCATTGCTTGTTGGATTGCTCTGCGCAAACGATTGCTCTCTATTAGGGTGCCTACCTGCTGGCGAGACCTGCCCTCTTCTGCATCTGCATTGAGCAAAAGCAGGCGACAGGGTCAGCGATCGAGTATCACTGTATGCTATATTCCTCGCGCGCAGCGGTCTATGGCCCTAACTCAAGCTTGCGGCTGCCTTGTGCTTACCATGGCTGCCATTTTGTTTGGATGGGAAAAGAATGGAGGTGCGAAGTACTTCTTTCCTATTCGTGGAGTTGGGGGACTCCGTATGCGTGCAGCAAGCAGAGTGCCGTGGCGTTGCATACGGCGTGCTTATATCTTTACTTAGGGGCGCTGGTAGGAGCGTAGGTGATTGTGTTACAAGCAAACCTACCTCAATGTTATTCTCAAATAGGAAAGCCTCTCACGGTGTATCCGCTGAGTCGATCTTGACATACATTGCACAGAACATATTGATGTCGAGTCGGCTATCATCTTGACCGATCGTGCTAAGGATCAAAAGAGCCTGCATCTGCCTGGCATGATCATGTGCCTCGTCACGCTAGGATCTGCATCTACAAAACAATAATGTTTGATATAATTAGAGCAGAAAGGGCATCCAGACTTGGATCGGGACAAATGGCAGGGATTGCCGCGCTTTTGCACTTTCTATTTTGCATTACCTGTCTTCGGACAAAATATGCACATACTCAAGGACCATTTAGACAACCTAATTGCACTTGGGTATGTCGCTTATGCAACCATCCCGTCGTACCGCGTACCGCCTGTACTAGTACTGAACCTGGGCGCCATACTGCAACTGAAGTAAAACGACTGCTACTGCACAGCGTAATAAACTAAGAGTGTCTTGCACCTTCTGCGCTGCAGCAGATGTCTTTGCCTGCTTTGAGCGGTTTTCCCTTTCAACGCCTCTCATGCCGAACGCACGCACACACCAGCAAACATGCGTCATGTTCATGCATAATGCCATGTTCATCCATATGCTAGTAAAAAGGAACAAGCACAGCTGCCATTCTCAGGAACAGCAACCAACATGCATGGTGACTGTGATACAGCAGCATTTGGCTCCTGCCAACGTAGTTAACTTGGCAGCAGCTTGAAGCTGCTGCAGCTGTTCCGATCATCAGAGCTGCTGAGAAGTTGTGGTTCTTCTTGCACTGTTGAATGCCTTCTGCTGCAGTGATTGACTGATGCATCATGATGTCAGCAGGCTGTTACTGCTGCTTTAGCTGTTGTAATCAGTAGCACTGATTCGATTTCTGCTTCTGCAGCTAGACTATCCTAGGAGGCCTGACATTGCTGGCCCATAGCAGACTCCACAGTCCAGCAAGCTTGCTTTTTAAGATCCTGCTGCTGCTGCTGCTGCTGCTGTTTGGCCGCAGCAACAGGTCACATTGGGCACAGGTGACACCGACCAAACAGGGAAGTTAAGCAACACTGCTGCTGCCGCCGCTGCTGAGGTGCTGTGATGGTGTTTTCCAGGCAAAACTTCATCCGCTGCTGCTGCTGCCATGCTCTAGCATATGTGTGCCTGTTACAGCCAGCTGCTGACTTGCCAATAGCACTGCACTCTTGAGATGCTTGCAAACAGCCCACTACCTTTACCTCTCTGTGTAAAATCCCCACAGATCTGATCCCCCCACCATGTGCTCGGTCCAGCCGCTCAACTAGCTGGAAGCCAAGTGAGACTCAGGTGTGACACCAGTGCAGCCAGCTAACAAGCAGGCAAACCCCCCACAGCCTTCTTGAGCTAGCTGCTCCCTCCAGCAGTCCCTCCAGCAGCTCCCATGCTCTGGCACATAGGTTGTTTGCTTGACAAGCCCATGAACAGCCTGCACTGTAGAGGGCATCGCATGCTGCTACTGCCAGCACTGCCTGTGACTCGGCTGGCTCGCTGCTGCTGGCATGCTGCTGAGCACCTACAGCCTGCATGTGACAATGTGTGGCAGGGACTAGGTGACCAACAGCAGGCTCAGCGGTTGCATCATGTCAATCACAAAAAAAGCATCAAGCTTTGCAGTTTTGATGCTGCACCTGTTCCATACTGGACAGTGACTTTAACAGTTGCCACTGAGGAACTCTGGAGTGGCTGCCACAGTGACCGCCTTACTGAGGAGCCTAGTAGGAGCCCTGCTTTTTATGCAGCATGCATGCAGAAAGCTGTTGCTGCAGCAGGCGGCTCGGCTGTCAAAGTTGTAACAAATTTGCCTAAACAGTGCAAGAGTCTGCCAGCTGTGTGTCTGCGTCATGGCTACTGAAATTATGAGAACATATACAACAATGTATGACAACATGAAACTCAAGGAACAGTGTGATTTCTCAGATGTTCAGAAACATGTAGTAGTCTTATTTGCTGATGATCATCAGGTCGGCGACCCTCCTTGGTGGCTGCCCGCCACCTGCAGTGGGCAACTGCCAGCCTCACAAGTCTGCTACTGTGTCTGATTACAAAACCGTAACGATCATTGCCCTGGGCCCCTGCCGACTGCTTTCATCACATAAGCGGGCCCATGATGGGAGTGGCAGCTGAGAAAAAGCCCTGTTGTTGGGTGTGACTGCAGTCTTTGATCCAGTGTCAAGCACCGTCATTCCACACGCCTGACTTACCTGCATGCATCTGCATCAACATATCAACAACAACTTGACTGTGACAAGGGTCTGGTAAGTCCGACTGCGGCAGCAAGGCCCTTAATTGGCAGCAATGCATGCAGCAGGCCCTGCTTTTGCTGATCGTCACTCTGTGCATCCGCTGGAAAGCAGTCAGCCTCTCTGGCAGTCAATGATGGTCTGCAGCTGCCAGCAGAGTCTGCTGCCGCAGCAGAGTCTGAACACACACAAACACATATTAAGTTTCTGTCCCTGCTGCTACAGCCTTGCTCTCCATGCATCTGTCCGCTTTTTCGCCGCTGTTTTTTCAACCAGGCAGTGCTTGACCAGTTGCAGATGCCCCTAGCTCCAATTGCGGTTGACCAGCCTAGTAGATTATAGTAGGTTATACTGCCACCAAGCCATTTTTGAAAATACCCTCAATGTACCCTCAATAAACGCAGACACCGCAGCAGTGACACCAGTTGCAGGCCCTGATGAGAGTCAAGGTGTGCTGAGGGACTTGGGGACCCCCCATGCTGTCCAGTTCATTGTTGTTGCTGTCCTTGCTGCTGCTGCTGCTGCTGTGGCTGCATCCGTGATGGCGGTCTCCTTGTGTGCTGGTTGCAAGCCTGACCTGCTGTTACCTGCTCAGTGACACTGCTGCAGGAGCAGGGACCTTGTTTGAAGCCCCTGCTGGTGAACCACCATGATGAGCAAATTCTCCACTCTCTCCCTGATTGCAAGGAGCACTGTACAATGCTGCCACAGAATCTATGCAACAAATGCCCTGCTGCAGCTGCTGTATGTATTGCTGCTGCTGTTGCTCTTTGATAAGCTATGCTGTGCAGCTGCCGCTATCAACACTGTATATGCTGCTGTGCAAAGCTCATGAACGTCTGCTCAGAGAGCAGTCAACGCTGAGTACCGGACTGCAGTGCAGCAGCATCACTGATGCAATGTCGCCTGCATCTTTTAGAGGGTATATCACTGAGTTTGACTGTTCCAATGAGTTCAGCGCCATTTGGGGGTATCCAACTCAAACCATCTGGTCTGTGAGGTGTTGAGGGTGGTCATCCTCTGTGATAGCAATCAGTGTCAAATGATATCGCTTGGTATGGGTTCTCAACCTGTGTGCCCTCCTGCTCTGCCTGCATGACACAGCACCAACCATATAGGAGAATGCAGTCACTGCTAAATGCGAGATGATGGCTTGCAGGATTCGATCAGTTGGGGTGAAGATGCAGGCAGCACTAGGCTCCAACCGGTGCCAAACTCACATCTAGATTCAAGTCCTTGAGGCAAAACATGTTGTGTTCAACATGCGCCTCATCAAGATCATCATGCTGAGTGGCGGCATCATTGATGTGAAGTGCATGCCTAAGGCCCAGAAATGAGATCTGAAACTGGATGGCGGCCTTATTGTGAAGTGCATGCAGCCCAATTCTTCCATTTGTATTGTGAGATGGCCGCTGCAAACCACCACTGAGCCAATTGCCTGCATTTTGCAAACAACAGGTTGAAAATCACAATTATAATAACCGCTATAGAATGTTGTATACGAATGGGAGGAATTACCTTGCTGCAACCCTGGGCCGTTTTGCGAGCTTCTCTGATATCGACTGCATTAATTGGGCCAACTCAGGCTCAACATGAGATAGCATTCTTTCGCAGTCCTCGGTCATGTCGCGCTCAAGCGCCGCCATCATCACCTCTGTCATTTTTGCCGATGCGTCTGCTACTGCTGCCCAGATCTCATCGGCTGGCTGCAATGCTGCCATTTTGCGCTCAACAGCCACCGTGGCTGCTTGGTAAGCCTCCGTCACGTGATGTTCTACCAGTGAGGTGGTCTCCTGCCTCAGTTGGAGCAGTCTGCTCTCGCCTAGAAACCTTGGCATGTGTTTGCAGGAGCAGGTTGCCACACTGTTAAGGTGTCCATCCCTGTATTCTGCTGCCCGCTTCTTGCAGCTGTGGCCACGGCTCGCCTGAGGGTGTGCTTGTTGGATGAAGCTGACAACAGCGTTTACCACACCCATCAGATCGGTTCCAAAACACCTGACAGCAGACGCAGAGACTGCGGATAACTCACTCGCGATGTGCACAGCAATCAGCTGTGCACGTTGTTCTGGTAATTCTGTTGCCATCCTGAGGCACGAGTTCATCTGCATACACAAAGAAGGACATGTACCACACGCAGTGCAGTTAGACTGTCTCAGAAGCAGTGATTTGAACTGTCCCCGACATTGGTCAGCAGGTGTGTGTGTGTGTGTGCAGCCTACAGCATTCCTTCTGACAAAGGTCTGCAGCGCCACATATTATACACCTGGCTTGGGCAGTACGCCATCATGGTGGCTGTTGAACCTGTCATAGCTTGGCTGGCAGCACTCTGCATGTGCCTACCTAGCTGCTGATCTTGAGCAACAGGGTTCAATGCCACGCAGCATATATCATGCAGGATACATGGCGTATAGTGGCAGTGGTGCTAGACATCATGCTTCAAGCGTCTCAAAGTTGTGAGTCTATGTGCAGCAACAGCCAGTGGGAATGCAGCTGCAGATGCAGCACAGCAGCTTCTTGGTTGACGCACCCATGGCAGTTCACTTGTATTCATAGCAGCCGGTGTGAAATTTCCATCTGACGGCATTGCACTGACGGTGCATGAGCTATCCAGAGTCGTATCGTGGTCCGGCTTCAGCTTCAGGCTTCCAACTGTCTCTCCTCTTAGGCAGGTAAGGGAGGCCCCCATCATGTAGCTGATCTTGAAACGAGTTGTAGCAAGGCTACGCTGCGTTTCAGAGAGCAGACTGTTGTTGTACCGTTGAAGTTATTCTCGTGCCCTTTAGCTCAGTGCAGATCAAAGACTGATGTATATACCTGATATGCAATACGATGACATAAATCAATCAACATAGAAATGCGGACATGGTCTGCGGGACATATTGGAGCAACGACTGTTGAACGCTATACCAGTAAAGCAGAAATCAAGAGCACTTCGATTTCAGATTGTGGAGATTGTGGAACCATCTTACAGATGTAGGAAAACCCATGAGTGTGTACGGCACACCTCACTGCCTATACCGCAGAACAACAGTCCACAGACCGAGACTCTTAGAGGCAAGTTATGTTGAAACCGTTTAGTGGGGTACACCAGGACAAAGTTGCCTGTCGCCTCCCCCCTCTGTTTTCTCAAGATCGCCTGTCGTCTGACCCCTGTACAGTACCAAATTTGGGCACTTTTCCCCACTGAGTTATGACTGCCTCAAGTCGCCTGTCGCCTTACCACCTGATTTTTATCAAATCGTCTGCCGCCTGACCCCTCTTAGTGTACCCCACTGAACGGTTTCAACATAACTCGCCCCTGAATACCTGTTGGTAGCGAAGTGTCGTGGCAGCACATGTGTTGGCTGGGATTCACAATTTGTGTCTGAAGGGCAAGACACGCTGAAGCAAGCAAGCAAGCCAGCAGCAGGGGCAAATTAAACACATACCCACAGGTGGCTTCAAGCAGATACCCCGGGTACGGGCCGGTACACATCATTGGAGAGCATCTGCCACTGAACTCATCACGATCACCTCTAGGCTGCTCCTATACTGTTGAAGAAGTTTTTTGCCTCATATTTTGTGCATTGGCGCCTCGCCAAGTGGCATACGCCAGCAAAGAAGGCCAGTTTCCCCTGCCAGGCCCGGCCCTACCGGTAGGGTACCCTGATAAAGAATTATTCTTGTAGAGCACACAACAACAGACACATTTGCATACAGTGTGCTGGTAGAAAAATACATTACCCTGTGAGTTGTCGGACAACTGCAGATTGTATGTTTCAAGTTGAGATCACGCATCCTTTCTCCGCGCCATGGTCAGGCCAGCAGAACTTGGTCAAGCCACAAGTACACTGGACATGGTGTCCTTTGTTTTGATCATCAGTGCCACATATTTATTACTGTCTGCAGGCCGTCTGCCGAGCTGAAAACAACCTAACACATGCATGCATGCAAAACTTTAGTCACAACACCAGTCCGCAATATTGTATCAAGTTGACAGTAACACGAGTGTAACCCGCCCGTCTGCGAGCCAAGTACAGGCTCATTGGGCATTGCACAGTATTTGATCACACACAACCATGCTTCATGGTTCCCAAGGGCCTTGCGGCCGGAAGGGTTAACAACAACTACTACCACTACTACTGTATCACACACTGCACGCCAGTGGCGTCATACAGCCAGACGCCACTATATCCGACAACACGCGCAACGTGCCAAGCCGGGCTACATGTCTCCTGGTGTTTATCATGCATGCTGACCGTCGCCTGCAATGTTATTAACAAGAACTCCAAACTCAGAACTTCTGAGACTCCGAGTCCCGGGGAGTCTCAAGGCTGCAATCCAATTGTGCTGCTCTGCAATCCAGCTGCTTGGCAAGCACTCCGGAGTCACTACACAGAGAAACATCTAAGTAGCTAGTATTCCTGCATGCTGCGCTGCACATCTTGAAGTGAGAGTTACACACAATCATGCTCAGCACTGCTGAGATGTAGTATGACAGGGGGACGTTGCAGGGGCACCCCCTTCAAGGGCCTTCAAGCAGTTGCAGGCATCCTGTAGACGTATGGACGTACTACAAGAAGTGGGCAGCAGAGATACTTGGTCACTGCACAGGGTCGCTCCGGCACTGTCAAGGCAGTGCCTCAAGCAGCTGTGCTGAGGACCTCAATGGCTGCCACAAGGGGAGCCGAGCAACCGAATTTACCCGAGGTAGTCACTGCAGCGATGCAAAACCGGGAGCTGCATGCGTCTCAACCCCCATGCTGCTGCAGTACGCCAATAATTGCAAGTGTATATCTGGCGGGGTTGCCTGCAACAAAGAGCAGAGGGTTGTCCAGAAAAGGTTGGGGATCAGCTTGTTCACAGCCTATATCCCTAAAGTTCAATGGACAATGCACGCCTCTGGTGCACAGCCGTATGTTGTCCAACAACTACGACGACCAACAACAATAAGAAATCCTCAAGTACAGCATGTGCTTACTGCTGAGCAATTGTGCTGAAAACCCGCCGGGGCTGTGCAGATTATATTCATGAGGCTCATAGCCGCCCTCGAACCAACAGCTGGATCTACTGACAATTTGAGAGGATCTATTAACAAATCCAGATCGCCGAATAGGTATACAAATTGTCTATGGCATACTATGGTCATCATACTTGTCTTGTAGGAGTTAATTCAATCAAGTTGATATCATCTGTTTGAATGCGCTGCGCCTTGAGCCGCATTTTCTTCCGAGGAACTGAATGGAACTGAACAGGTTGCTCATCCTGCTAGGTATGATACCAAGGTGTTGTGACTGACTTGAAAAGTGGTTACAAATCACAGGTGTTATGATGCAGACCGTCCAGGCTGGACCTACCTTACTAAAGAACCATTCGCAAACAGTGTGACACCTGGGCCGGTCATCAACACCTGGAAATCTCGCATCTGGCAGATTCAAACTTCTTAGCTGTCTGAGCTTTGCCAATGTCCTGAGTCCTCCTGGTCCTCTATTAGTGACTGATCTCAAAGTCACTAGCTGCAACCTAGTGAGTTGCAGCAAAACATTCTCAGCCCCTTGAATATCCAAGGTAAATCCCTCTAGCCAGAGGCAATTGAGCCTGCTCAACTGTTGCAGTCCTGTTAGCTGCAATAGCGGCTTATTGGGTCCAGTGCACATCATCATCAAGAATGTGAGTGACTGAGGAAGCTCTGGTAATGCTGCGTAATCATCACTCTGTAGGATAAGGGTTGACAGTTGCTGCAAATTGATGAGTGAAGGAACTCGCAAGCCACCACCACCTTCACAACACTGCTGCGAGGAGAGTAGCTCTAGGTCTGTAAGCTGCGTAAGCTGGGACAGACAGGTGGTCAAAAACTGCCAAAACTGGCAGTCCTTCTTGGGCTCCCGGTCAGATATTCGAAGCTGCTTGAGAGTGGTTAAATTAGACATGCACCCCAGTGTGTCTGAAAGATGGCACGTCCTAATGCCACTCAAGCGCAATGCTGTGAGCGCCGTCAGGTCGCCAACTGTGGCAGTTGATGATTGCCCACTGGTCAAACCGTC
Source organism: Coelastrella sp. MACC-549 (assembly GCA_018290735.1). Taxonomy (NCBI): domain Eukaryota; kingdom Viridiplantae; phylum Chlorophyta; class Chlorophyceae; order Sphaeropleales; family Scenedesmaceae; genus Coelastrella; species Coelastrella sp. MACC-549. Next base: position 17,788 of record JABEVS010000700.1, read on the forward strand.
TACGCGAAACAAGTCCAAGCTCTGCAAGGCCACAAGACGCTTGAATGGAAGCCTCAGGATCTGGCCAGGCTTTGATGACTTGGGGCCTATGATACCTGTGAAGCTGCGCAACACTGGACCATGATGCTCAAGCCAGCCATATAGCGAGTCTGAGGTTGTGCCACAGATTGCGATGCTACTGGTCGCTGCTACTGCTGCTGCCTGCCAGGCATGTGACACCAGGGCGCAGCTGCTGAGGCGCTGCCGCTGTGGTACCAGCTGCAACACTCGGGTGAGGATGTCAGGTGGCCAGTGTGCTTGTGATGGCAACAACCGTTTCTATAATACACAAAAATCATCCGTCATTGATGCTGCTATAAGTCATCATTGCTTATATGTTGTGCAACGTAGGGTCAAAGAGATAGGAACAAGGTGTGCCGTGCAAACATCTTATTCTGCGGGGGCACAATGTTCAAGCAAGAGTCTGCAGCAAAACACAGGCTATCACACCCCACCATGTTGCAATGAGTATATTCTCCAAATGAGTGATGTGCAACATCGTTGTGGCTGGCAGGTGTGCTTTCACTGGCATGTACCAACACCAGAAGCCCAAGTCTTACCTCTACTTTTGTGCCATTGAGAGTCGCCATGTGATGTTTTGGCCAAGTTGGCCAAGTAAGTTGGCACTGTTGTTGACTATTCTTCACACTGTGTGACACGACCAGCCAATACTTAACAACGTTGTCGGTGACAGCACTGTAAAGAGGCAGTTGCAGCAGACATGGTGTCCGTCTCTCAAAATATTGGCAATCTGTTCCAGAACTTCAGGAGAGTCACATCTTAAGTAGGAACCACATGCAGGAAAGTGGACAGCTGCAAAGTGGCCCTTAGGTGTTCAGAACTTGTGCTGCAATGACAGGAGGGCCTAGCCAGCTGTTGATATGTGCCACTCAGTGCCAAGGTTGATGTACCATATCATGACACTTCCAGCGTTGGATGTGAAACAACAGTTGATCTGTTAGCGGAGCGGAGCGCTCTGCCAGCCCTGCCACATCGTGTCCGACGTTGGACGTGCATGCATCTGAAACAATATATTGTATTGTATTGAAGCATGCTTCTACTTGGCTGTGGGTTTCATCAGCATGCACTGCGGCTGCTGTAGAGATATGGCATACCTGGTCAACCTCTCCAAGCGGCCATCTTATACACAATGGAGTGGCGCTCAACCTAGTGCTCGCACAGTGTGGTGCTGCTGAAAGTGCACGCTGCCAGCAGGCTGCAGCTTAGGTATCAGACACTTTGTCACTTCACCGACAGCAGGTGTAACAGCATCAGTGGCCAGGTTTGCTGGCACACCTCCTTATGTTGCAGCTGCAAGTCGTTGCCAGCAATATTAAGACCGTCCGGAACTACTGTTGCTGTGTTGCTTGATGACAGCTGACAGCCTTGTGTGGGTTACCAGATGGTCTAGACCAGGACCCTGGACCCGTCTGCAGAGGCATCAGAAGCAGTTGACGGTAAGCAAGCTCTGGACTTGCATGGACAGAGGCTGCCTGCTGATATCTACTACACATGATGCACGCACCTCTCTGCTGTTCAGCAGGCATACCTCTGCTGTTCAAGTTGAGTACAGCAGGTGTACTGATGGAGACACAGCAAAAAACTCCACGGCGAAGGCACCTGCTTGGTCTTTATGCAAAGAACAGTGTGTACATTTGATCATTACTATTGCTTTTGGTTATATCGGAGATGTTAGTCACCTGCAGACAGCTCGTGCTGCAGCCGCGGCACCACCATCGATGCCCCTCAGGGTGACGTCGCTGCAGCTCCCTACCTGCACATGCTCGCCACCTCTGACTAAGCAAAGCTAATCCTGGTTTCCGTCATGCTCAAGGAACCCCGCGGACAATCTTAGCACTTTACAGTGCCACAATGTGATCACAGTATGAACATCGCTGGTGGCTTCTATGGAAGGAAACAGCCTGTGGCACTGGCTCGGCCTGCAGCTAGGCATGCTTTGTGCTTTTAGCATGCATTTTCAGCGTCACCGTGGTTAGCTAAACCTACAGGTCCTTAAACCACCAATACAACCCGGCTAATCACTAATACCAACTGGGTCCCACGGTAGGTCAGTAATGCATTGAATCGATGTCAAGTGCGAGTGCTTAGTCACTGAGTGAGCAGTCATGTACACATCTGTGCAGCCGGCCCAGCTGGGCCAGGCTGGATGATCACAACATACCTGTGCTGCTGATCAGCCTTGCCAGGCCCCGGGCCTGACACACCTCATCATGATGATATGAAAACATCTTAACAGGAGGAGGATGCCGCCAGCCGGTGTTGCCAGCTCCGAGCTCAGGCTGAGTATCCCGGGGGGCCCCCTTGCTTGCCACTGTGTCGTTTGGTGTCAAGTTGCAAGTTACGTGTATACACGAGTGTAACCCGCCCGTTTGCGAGCCAAGCACAGGCTCATTGGGCATGTAGGGGTTACACCATGCTGAATAATAAACGAGGGTGGCATGGTGAGAAATAAGTCACTCTAAACGACAATCAGCGAAGCATCTGAGCAGAGCGAGGATGCATATGCGTAGCTGATTCGAGTCAGAGTGACTTGTTTTGAGACGCCACCCGAGTGGCTATTCAGAATGGTATGACCTTATGCCATACTCACTGTATTTGAGTTCGTGCCCTCATTTCAGGTGACATTTCCCTCATTTTAGCACTAAAATCCCTCATTTTACATTGAAAATACCTCGTAACCCTCATAGTGGCTAACTTCAAACATGTAACAATCCTACAAACTAATGTAACACCCTCCAGATCATTGTAACACCACTACAAACAACCTGGAACATTCCCAGCCAGATTCCCCTCATACACCTCATTCCCCTCATACACCTCATAGCCCTCATTCCCTTCATGCCCCTCATAGCCCTCATTCCCCTCAAACCCCTCATTCACTTCATAGCCCTCATTCCCCTCAAACCCCTCATTCACTTCATAGCCCTCATAGCCCTCATTCCCCTCAAACCCCTCATTTTGTGAAGCTTTGATCATAGCCCTCATTCCCCTCATAGCCCCCATTCTGTGAAGCTTTGATCATAGCTTCACCAAACTCCATCATCTTAGATACTATTGTATTATTTTTAGCGTGAGAACCTTTTGCTGAGACCTTTCAATTTTTATCTTGACTAGACACCTTCGCCGTTGTGTTGAATTGTGTTCAGCTTGCTTGACTAGGCCGGCCCCCTCTTCTTTGCCCTTTCTACACAATGGCCAGCACTTCCGGCCTCTCTTTGCTTTTTGCCATCATTTCATTTAGTCCTTCATCAAATAATGTTATGTTTGTAAAAGCCCCCATTTTGTAAAGCTTTGATCATAGCTTCACCAAACTCCATCATCTTAGATACTATTGTATTATTTTTAGCGTGAGAACCTTTTGCTGAGACCTTTCAATTTTTATCTTGACTAGACACCTTCGCCGTTCTGTTGAATTGTGTTCAGCTTGCTTGACTAGGCCGGCCCCCTCTTCTTTGCCCTTTCTACACAATGGCCAGCACTTCCGGCCTCTCTTTGCTTTTTGCCATCATTTCATTTAGTCCTTCATCAAATAATGTTATGTTTGTAAAAGCCCCCATTTTGTAAAGCTTTGATCATAGCTTCACCAAACTCCATCATCTTAGATACTATTGTATTATTTTTAGCGTGAGAACCTTTTGCTGAGACCTTTCAATTTTTATCTTGACTAGACACCTTCGC
>JABEVS010000701.1:0-21524 GCA_018290735.1 Coelastrella sp. MACC-549
CATCTTTTTGGAAGCGGCGGTATGACGGGTATCCGCATACACCCTGTTGCCCAGGACCACACAGAGCCCGAAGGGCCCCACAAAGCCTTTGACCCCAGTGAGCGTAGCGAACGGGTCAAAGGCTAGTCATGTGGATTCCGCATCACCTGGGGATTTTGAATTCACTGTTATTTTCTACAGCAGCATTTGCTGCGCCTGCTGATGCTGACTGGCTTGGAAACAATTGCATGTAGAGCTATCCAGCCGTTATGCTATCATTGAAACGCATTTCAGCCACCATCTGGACTGTGTACCATGCTTCGCTTTTGCCGCGATACCCTTAGCATTAGATCAGCAGACAGACGTCATGGAGAGGCAACAAATGCTCTTGAAGTGCACTTTGATGACATGGCAGGTGTTGCCAGCCACTCTGCTGTGCCCCTTGGAAGGTGTTTCGACCATGTTCAGCATCTCAGTGAGCAAGTGCAAGTGCAGTTGCAAGCCTTGCTAGGTGGGTCTGTGGTTGATGTGGCCTTTGGGCCATGCAATAGCTCCATGAGCAGTGCTTAATCGTGCACCAAGCGCGTATTATTGATGCACACTGATTTTGTGTGCACACTTGGAGTGCACGTACTTACACTTCTGCTTCTGACATTCTGGCCATCATGATACTCTTCGTATGCGATGCAGCTCAGTTGCAGCCAAACCATCTGCCCTCCACATTTGCAGCGCAAAATGCCCCCAGCTTTTCAGCAGCAGTGTGCAAACCTTCAGCAACAGCAGATGCAGCAATCCATGCCGTTGAGTTGCCGGAACTGCAGCATGTCTCAGACTCTGAGGCGGATCTCACGCAGGACAGCCAAGCAGTTGATGCAGCAGGGCCGTCAGAGGAGCCAAATAGCCCACCACCACAACATCTGCACATCAATGCATCGGTAGGTTGTGCACCAGATGCCGCAGAAGCTGTCCCACCAGCAGATGACAGTGCAAATGTCACTGAGGTTGCGAGCCTGGATGGTATAGTATGGCCGTCAATGATCCCAGAAAGTTTGCTGGAATATGCAACAGCAGCAGGTGACCTGCCAACTGACCCAACAGCAGCAGATAAACTGCATGAAGCAGGTGCTGAGACTGCACAGGGCGCTGCAGCTGCTTCACAGCATCCCATAAATGACGCCTCAGGGTACTTGCATCGGCCAGCAGCACACCAGCAGCCACAGCAGCAGCAGCAACAACAGCAGCAGCAGCAGCAGCAGGAGCCCGAGGGCAAGGAAACGCGTCATGTAGTTGCTACTGCTGCTGATGGTAGCAGCTCAGCTAAGCAGGTCGGCGTACAGGACAGGCAGGCACTACAGCAACAGCAGCAGCAACAGGGCCAGCTTCAACGCCGCAGCAGTGACAGGCCCATTGCAAGCAGTAGTAAGCTTGCACTTGGGTTTACAGCGGAAGCTGTCAGTGCTACCGCTGCATGTCAGGCTGAGCAGCACACAAAGCCAGTACTGGTGGCAGCAGAGGGCCCTACTGGCAGCAGCAAGCACACTGCACCCAAGCTTCTGCTACAGCCTGTCCGGGCAGCCGCTGCTTCTCCTGCAAATGAGCAGCAGATGAATGGCAAGCAGCAGAGGCAGCCACCGATGCCAATCAATGCTGACAATGCTCCTGATGCTCAATATGCTGCTGCGATCACAGGCAGCAAATGCAAGCAGCAGCCGAATGTTCTGGTTCAGTTGGCTGCAATGCCTCTCAGCAGACCCAAAGCCGGGCTCCCAGCAGCAGCAGCAGAAGCTGATGGAAACGTGTGCAGCCCCAAACAGACAGGTTTGCAAGTGCCAACCTTGCAGCAGCAGCAGATTACCACAATACTGCAACCTTGGCAGGGCCAGCAGCAGCAGCAGCAGCAGTGGAGGCAGTATCAAGGTCCACAGCAGCAGCAGCAGCAGCAGCACTGGCAGCAGCCTTGGCCAGGGCAGCAGCAGCAGCAGTACATGCAAGGGTTAGCTGGCAAGCACAAGCCCGCCGGATTACGCCCATTAGCACAGCAGCAGCAGGAGCAGCAGCGACATCGGCACCATGAACAACATCACCAGCAGCAGCAGCCTCAGCCTACAGCAGCAGCAGCACGTGGCCCCACTGATGCTGCAAAGGCCTACAGGCAGAAAACAACCTTCAAGTGTCCCAGGCCAATCAACCCTGCCATGGCAAAGGGGCGGGGCACTGCTGCTGCTGCTGCTGCTGCTGGTAGTGCCAGGACAGCACAAGTGGCGCAGTACAGCAGCATGCATGCAGTAGGGACAGCAGTGGCAGCGGCAGCAATGCAAGAGGGTCTTCAGCATGATGAGGCAGCATTTCCAGCCAGGCAGGCAGATCAGGATGACCCCTTATACGAGAGAATGCTGGCAGTGGCAGCAGCAGCAGCCCCTGATGATGGTATTCTATTTGTTACATGTGGTGGTAAGAAGCTTGAGTTGTCAGAGCATGCCAAGGCAAGGACATCACTGCTGCTTGCTGAAGCAGATGCGGCAGCCAGAGCAGCAGTGGATGAAGAGAAGCTTATCCTTGCACAAGCAGAAGGGACTGCCGCAGTAGCAGCAGCAGCAGCAGGAGATGCATCTATCAGTGATTGTCCTGCTGACCTCAACATTTGTGAGTTAGCTCATCTGTCTGATGCGCTAGATGCAGCACATGACAATAAGGCAGCAGTGGCAGCAGCAGAAGCACAACAGCAAGAGCCACAGCAGCAGCAAAACTGCAATCAGCTGTATGGTGTGTTGGAGCCATCAGCTCAAGCAGCATGTGCACGCTTTGAAGCACAGATTGTTGGAGGGCCAGCAGAGATCCTAGGGTTTGTGAATCTACGTGGCAATGTGCAGATCTCAGCAGCAGCAGCAGCAACCAGTGCCAGGTACATGCAGTTCATGCAGCAAGTAGAAGCTGAAGCACAAGGGGCTGGCCAGGTTGATGATCAGGTGCCCAGCAGCTGTGCAGCAATGGCAGGGCCTTCTGCAGCACCCCAGCAAACAGCTGTTACTGCTGCCAGTGCCGCTGCTGCTGCTGCTGCTGCCGGCAGCAGCGTCAGGCTACAGCCTCCGAACAGGTTGGGTTGTGGGAGAGGTGCAGGAGCCTTCAAACCACCCCGGCCAGTGGCTGCTCGTCCACAAGCAGCATATAAACCAGCAGCAGCAGCAGCGCCAGCAGCAGGCCAGCAGCAGCAGCCAACGCTGCCAACTGTTCTGCAACAGCAGCACCAACAGCAGCAGCATGGTATGCAAGGGTACCATCAATCTACAGGTGGTGAACAGCTTGTTGCACGTGGCTGTGCTGTTGCTGCTGCTGGCAGCAACAGTAGCACCCCAGCTGGCAGCAGCATGGGGAACTCCCAGGAGCTTGCATCAATAGATCGACTCATGGAAGCAGCTGATAGGTATGCTGCTCAACATGCAGCTGAAAGATCAGTAGCAGAAGCAGTCGTCGGGCCCAAAGCACCATCATGTGCAACACAGCATTCAGGCAATGTCAACGCCCCTGCTGCAGATGCCGCTGTTCAGCTTGGCTGTGATGCGCGAAGACCGTCTGGCAGCAGGCTAGGCATCAGGGCTGCTGCTGCTGCAGTGGCTGCTGCTGCCAGCTCAGAAGATGATGCAGCACAGGCAGCAGAAGCTTCAGGTGTGCTATCAGCAGCAGCAGCAGCGTCAGCAGGCGAACCACAGGTTAAAATCCAGGTGCATGCTGCTGCTGCTGCTGCTGATATTGGGCCTGCTGCTGCCGTAGTCCACCTGTCAGCCAGGCACGTGCCTGCACTTGATGAGCCAGCTGACTGTACTGCCGAGCCAGCCAGCTGTACTGCACCTGAAAGCAGCGCAGTTTCAGGTAGTACAGCTACAGGCAGTACATCATGTGCTGGAGGCAGTACGCTTGAGCGGCAGATCAGTGATGCATCAGGAGGAGTTGTCAGTGACACCCTGGCACCATATGATGGTAAAGATCAGCAGGAGGTGCACCAGCAGCAGCAGCACCAGCAGCACTACGACCAGCAGTACGACCAACAACAGCAGCAGCAGCAGCGGCAACACTGTGAATGGCAGGTCAGGGAGCAGGTTAAAGAACAGCAGCAGCAGCAGCAGCAGTCACATGAGGTTGAGCAAGGACAGGTTGAGCAGCAACAAACACAGCTCCATGGTGTTGACATGGCGGCAGGACAAGAGCAGCAGCAGCAGCAGCAGTGCATTATGCAGGTAGGATCAGCAGCAGCAGATGCACCAAAGCCACAAAGGTTCATCAAGAAGCGCAGGCGGCTCCCAGCGCAAGTCACTGCTGCTGCTGCTGCTGGACCAGCAGTGCTGAGCCCATACCCTGGTCTTATGTGGGCCAGTGGTGATGGCTTACTGTTGTCAAGACCTGCAGCAGCAAGAGGCCAGGCGTTTGTGGAGCGGCTGCAGCACCTAGCACTGCTGCCTGCTGGTACAGCTGCTGCTGGTGGCAGCAGCACAGGCAGCATGACAGCTCCAGCAGCTGCAGCAGATGGCCAGCAGTGTGCGGTAGCAGTGGATGTTTTGGTCACGGCAGCAGGCGGAGTGGAGTTGGTGCTTGTTGACAGTGCAGTGGCTGCAGCTGCGCTGCTGCCAACAGCAGTGACAGGGGCAGCACTGGCAGCAGCAGGGCACGATGCAACCAGGCCCAGCAGCAAGAGGTCATACGCAGACATGGCAGCAGCAATGACAGGAGCCATTGACACAGTGTGTATTGACAAAGTAACAGGTGCTCCTGCTGCTGCTGCTGCCACTAAGCTGACAGTGGCTGAAGTCCAGGCGCTGGCAGCAGCAGAATCTGCTGTATTAAAACCCCCAGCTGCTAAGCGTCTATCAGGTCACACAGGCGGCAACACCACAGGCATACGATCAGCCTCAGACGCTGCTGCTGCTGCTGCTGCAGGCTATACTGACATGGCCAATAACGCTGTGGTCGCTGAAACGCCAGCCACAGCAGCAGCAGCAGTACCTGTCCTGCAAAGCCCCAGCCCTTCACCAGCTAAGGGACGTAAACTGTCATTCTCAGCAGCAGCTTTCAAAACACCGCTGCCGGCATCAAGGGCAAGCGAGGCAGCAGCATCAGCAGCAGCTGTGGCGGCAGTACAGCCCATCCCTGAAACGCCAAAGTCTGCAATCGCTGCTGCAGCAGCAGAAGATGAAATCGTTGTCAGTGTTGTTGCAGAGACTCCAGCAAGTGATTACGCTTGCTCTGCTGCTGCTGCTGCTGCTGCCACCAGCTCTTATGTGATACCAGCCACGCCTCTCTCTAGGAACACCACCTGTTCCCAGCAGCAGCAGCAGCAGCAGCAGCCTGGCACGGCTGATGTACCCTTTGAGCAGCCGACAAGCAGAGCAATTGACACCTCCAAGCTGCAAACAGCTGCTCTCAAGGTCCATGATCATCCTGCAGTGCAAGACCTCTCAATGGCTGGTGATGTGCCAGAGCTTCAGCAACCCAATTCACAGCAGCTGCAACAGCAGCAGCAGCAGTCAGGATCCTGCACGGGAGTTGTTGTCTGTCAGCCAGAAGCTGACACACTAGTCATACAGGATGCAGCAGGAGAAGATGGCGGGTATGAAGTACTGGCTGATACCCTCGACATACAGCACGATAAGCATCAACAGCAGCAGCACCACCACCACCACCAGCAGCAGCAGGTGGAGGAGTTGGCTGATACTCTCGACATGCAGCTGGATGAGCATCACGACCAGCAGCAGCAGCAGCAGGAGTTGGGTGATATAGCTTCACAGCATGTGCTGCTTGATGACATTTTGGTGCTTCAGCCAGATGGGCAGCAGCAGCAGCAGCAGGGCAAGGATTATGAGGTAGAGGAGGACGATTGCTTCACAGGAAATGCTCATCATCATCAAAGTGTAGTTGAGGCTGATGACACTCTGGTGATCTGCCAGTCACAGCAGGACTCACAGCAGCAGCAGCAGCAGCAGCAGCAAGATGCAGACTGCATGCGCAGTAGCTTAGAACCAGCAGCAGCTGTAAATGATGATGTTGGTGACACTGTGCCCATGGACCTGGATACAGCAGAACACCACCACCAGCAGCAGCAGCAGCAGCAGCAGGGGTGTGAAGTGATGGCAGTAGCACCTGCTTTGGTGTCCAATGAGTCATGTGCTGGTGAGCAAGGGATGCTGGTGGCTGGTGCCCAGCGCTGCATATCCAGGAAATGTATGGGCCCATTAGGACTAGTAGAATCACAACAGCAGCAGCAACAGCAGCAGGAGGGGAAGGGGGAAGGAGGGTTTGTATTGGCTGAAGCCAGGGAGTCTGCAGCAGTGACAGCAGGACAACAAAAGCGCAGTCATGCAGACATGTCCACTGCTGCTGCTGCTGCTGGCAGTGCCTTCATGGCTCCTGCTGCTGCTGCTGCTCCTGCTGTTGGTGGTGTTGCTGGCCTGCAGACTGCAGGCGGCAGGAGAGTTACTGTTGATGCTGAACAGCTAGAGACTTTTCACAAGCAGATAGGCTGGAAGAAGCCACAGCAGCAGCAGCAGGATGATCATCATCATCATCATCAGCAGCGTGCGTGTAGTGTTCCACCAGCTGAAATTGATGTTGAACCTGCTGACAACAGCCGACCCAGTGAGGGCTGTAGTGCATTACATAGCGGCATTATAGGCAGCAGGGCATGGCAGCAGCAGCAGCAGGAGTGCGAGTTATCAGCAGCACCTCCTGCGGTGGTTGGCCTTTCAACAGGCAGTGGCAAGAGAGTGACTGTTGATCCTGCTGCTGCTGCAGTATTCCAGCAGCGAATGGGGGTCCTCAGAGATCAACAGCAGCAGCAGCAGCAGCAGAAGTGGCAGCAGCAACCTGCAGAGCTTGGGATGAAGGGGCCTTCTTTTGCAGCAGCAGCAGCAGGACCTTTTGCTGGTTTGTCAACAGGCAGTGGCAGGGCTGTTACAGTGGATCCATCAGCACTGGCAGCATTCAAGCAGAAGTTAGGGGCCTTAGCTCCTCTCCAGGCCCCTGAGTGTGTGAGGACAGCAGCACAGACAGAGCCAGCACCAGCAGGTGACGGTGCACAGCAGCAGCAGCAGCAGCAGATGCAATCAAGACTAGAAGCTGCAGCAGCAGCAGCAGCAGGTGCAGCGGGAGGAAGGTTCTCAGGCTTGTTGTCTACTAAAAGTGGGCAAAGAGTGGATGTGGACCCTGCTGCTACAGCGGTTTTCCAAAAGAAGATGGGAATGCTCCAGCAGCCACCAGTAACACTTCATCAGCAATGTCCACAGGGGTTGCCACAACCTGCTGCGGCAGCAGCAGCAGCAGCAGAGTCTGATTCTGCAGGAATGTGCCCAGCAGGTGCCACAAAGGCTGCTGACCCTGACCCTGCCGCAGATGACTTGAAGTACAGAACAGCAGTTGACCAGCACCACCAGCAGCAGCAGCAGCAGATAGCCCACCAAGTCCAGTTGCCTCCAGCTGCTTGCACCTCCGCAGCAGCAGCAGCAGCAGCAGGTGCGACAGGGCCTAAGGCAGCAGCAGCAGCGAGCAAACCGCCAGTTGCTCCAGCTGCAGCTGCTGCTGCCAACCCCATGTCAGCGCCAAGAGTCATGAACCGCAAAAGGAAACCAGCTCAGCAGCAGCAGCAGCAGCAGCAGCAGCGCACAGGTGGCAAGAAGGCTTTCAAGTTACCTGTGAGGCCTGGCAGCACTCCTGTTGACACCGCTGCTGCTGCTGCTCGCACAGGAGTCAAGACAGCGGCAGCGAACACAGAACAACAGCAGCAGCAGCAGCACTGCCATGATCTGAGGACAGTCGCCCCACAGGCCGTCACAAAGCAGCCAGTAGCTCGAGGGTTACCTCTTGTTGAGTACTTTGCATTGGCTCGGGCAGAGAGGGCAGCAGCATTGTCAGCAGACGCCACAACTCCAGTGACTGCACCTTGTGATGGGTTGGCAGCAGGAGACACCAACACTGCTGCTGCTGCTGCTGCCACTGTGAGTCAATGGGTTGCATGTGACCTGCCAGCATCACCTGATCAAGCTGCTGCATTCAATTTTGTTGCCACTGGACCTCAACAGCAGCATGAGGCTCCAGAACCTGCAGCAGCAGCAACAGCACTGTTCTCGTCAGCAGCTGCCATCTCATCCAGCAGCACAGCAGCAGCAGCAGCAGCGTTTGGCTGGTCAGAGGCTCGTCAGCACCTCATAGCCTGGGGGGCTGATCCTGGAAAAGCCACCAGCACCTGGGTCAGCAATCACTACAAGTGGGTTGTCTGGAAGTTAGCTGCCTATGACCGCAAGCTGCTAGCTGGCAATAATGACGGCAACGGCCCCTCGGCAGCAGCAGCAGCAGGGCAGGGTAAGTCAGCGCTGCAGCATCCAGATGTGTGCTGCTTAACAGTGGACAATGTGCTTCAGCAGCTGCAGAAGAGGTACTCTGCTGAGATCGTGGAGGGTCAAAGGTCGGTGCTGAAGAGGATCCTGGAGCAGGACCTGCCTGCGTACGTGCCTCTGGTGTTGATGGTGAGTGCCATACGCACCAGTGGCAGCAGCAGCAACAAGGGAGAGCAGCAGCAGCAGCAGAACGGGGGCAGCAGCAGTGCAGTAGCAGCATCAGCCAGTGATATCTTGGGCATTCAGCTGAGTGATGGATGGTACTATATCAACGTTACTGTTGATGCTCTCCTGGCAGAGCTGATAATCCAGGGCAAAATTCAGGTATGATCACTTGGCACACAAACACACACCACAGCAATATGGCTGCTAGCATACTCATTCCTCTTTGCTGCATCTGCTCTCAGATCATCTATGAACCAGTCATCAATGCAGGAATGATCTACCATCTGGCCACAATGGTGAGATCCATGAGACATATGTCTATGCTGTACATCTATAATACGCCATGTTGAGCATGTAGCTGCAGTTGCCACCCTGATGGCGTGGTTTGGTCCGGAACAGTGTCAAAGCTTCATGTGTGTGTTGCGCCGCACAGGCTGGCAGCAAGCTGCGTGTTGTTGGTGCTGAACTGCGGTCTGACCGGCCAGCTGACCCCCTGGAGGCGGCAAAGTGGGCGCTGCTGAGAATCTCATACAATGGCACCAGCCCAGCTGCCTGGGACCAGAAGTTAGGAGCAGTGCCAGCTGGACAAACACTCAGGTAGGTACAGGAGCTGTTAGTGGGTGTGGGCCGGGAGCTGTCCTCATGTCGTAAGCATGTGTCTGTGGACTTAAAAGTGATGTCTTATGAAGGTATAATTGTTACGATCATGTTATATGACAGAATCCTGAGCCGGGGATGGGATAATTCAGGTGGTTGGTGCAACTTTCACAACATCTGCTGCTGCTGCTGTTGCTGCTGCTGCAGGGCGTTGTCACGTGTTCACCCTGCAGGTGGTCTTGTTCCTCGTCTGCTGCTGCTGGTGCAGCGCTGCTACCCGCTGCTCTTCTACTGCAAGAGCAGCAGGAGGTATTTTACCCGCAAGCAGTATGATGCAGCAGAACGCAGGGCAGACAAACAGAGGGAGCAGGTGCGTGATGATCATCATCATGATGAGAAGCCTTGGACAGCCAATAATACGAGTAAGGCTCAAGCATGAGCAGTATAGCTTACAGTCCCACCTGCTGTGTCTGCTGCATGTCTCCTGCTCACATGAGCATCACTCCGGCAGCTACAAAGCAAAATAAACAACATCTACAGTTGGTCTAACTTTAGTTGCATATATTGCTACAGGTGATGCAAGCTGCCGCAGCTGCCGCACAGCAGGCTGAGTTGGAGCAGTGCAAGCTGTGGGCCACCAGCAAAGCCGCTACAGCAGTTGAAAAGGCATATGCCGCTGCTATCCTTGGCAGCTGCGATGACGGTGTCAGTAACACTGTTACATCCGGTCAGCTGCAACTGCTCAGAAGCCAGCGTGAAAGCCACATGGAGCAGCAGCGGCAGCAGCACACACAGAAACTGCTGGCGCATGCAAATTCCAGCAACCCTGCTGCTGCTGCCGCTGCTGCTGCTGGTGGCAGTGATGATGTCAGCACCAGCTGGTCGCTAGAGCCTCTGGTACCTGTTCAGCGGTTTAGGGTTTCAGGTGTTGTCCCTCAGGGTTTAGGTCCTGTGTGGGGTCTTGGTCAGGCCATGATTAGGGTTTGGCGGGCCAGAGATGTCCTGCAGGGTTTAGATGAGGGCCTGGTGGTGTTGGGTACTGGGCTGCAGGCTGGTACTGATGGCCGCAGCAGCTTGTGTGATGTAGAGTGGCAGGGAGGTGCACGCATGCTGGAGTTGAGCTCAGGAAAACACACAAGGTGTGTCTGTGAAAGAGACGCCTGATTACGGACAATCATTGCGGCAGCAAAAGGGTTTTGTTTGTGGGGAGATATCAATAGGCAGCAACCACTAGCTGTTGCTGAGCACATGGAGGCTCTTGAGTTAAGTTTGACAGCACCTTCTGATTGTGCCATCATGAAGGCTTCACTTTCACAAGCCTTAAAAAAACAATCATGAAGCAATGGCAGACTGCAATGCAAGTTTACTATTACAACAGATCAGACAAGTTCACTGCAGACAAACTGTCTTTCAAGCCACAAAGACGCAAGTATCCAATTCTGGCACATCAAGCACCCAGCGCCAGACTTGTAGCTCACTGAGCTTTGGCAAATGCACCTACATCAACCATGTTTGAGATGTTATGCCGATGTCCAGTCCATCCTGATGATGCCACATGAACAAACCCTAAGTCCATCCTGATGATGCCACATGAAACAAACCCTAAACCCCTGAATCATAAACCACAGATCAGCCTCTCTCACCTGTTGTGCCCTGTTGTGTATTGTCCTGCAGCTGGGAGGTGCTGGGTCCTGCTGCCTCCCTGGCTGGCCAGTATGACATGGAGCCCTGGCACAGTCGACACAGAGTCAAAGCTGGTGACTTGTCTGAGGCCATGCTCAAGACTGAGATTGACTTTGTGGGGGTGCTGCTGTTTGCTGGAGAGGTGGTGAAAGGTGAGTTGGCTGGCCGGCCTTTCTGGCAGGCAGTGCAGCTGGTCAGCGTGAATCATACTCTCATGCTGCGTTCTGGGCAGGGCCTTGCTTTGCATCAACTTGTGGATCGTGGAGTTTATTTGGAGTCATACAGGACCAGTGTCTACTGTGGCATGCACTGACTGCTTATCAGCATCTCTATCATTCCTCAAAGATCAGGTATCTGTTGTTGCATGTGCTGCAGGCCACAGGGAATGTCATCAGTGGGTCTTCCTGGCAGGAGACACAAAGACGCCAACAGCAGCAGCAGATACTGGCACGGCTGTGTATGATCAGGCAGCTTGTGCACAACAGCAGCAGCAGCAGCCTGATCACAAGCCTGGTATCTATATCGCCTCAGCTGATGGGCCAGCTATTACTGCCAGTCCTGCAGTGATTGCAGTGAAAGTTGTAGGATCAGAAACAGCAGTAGACTGGCTGGATATGACCTTGGAGGATGATTTCAGCAGCAGCAGCAGCAGCAGCACAACGCCAGCAGTGACAGTTGCGGGTGGAGGTGTGATCAATGGCAATAGCAGTAGTTTCAGAACTGGTCGGACTGCTTCTAGAAGGTTTATAACTGCTAAGCAGCAGCCACAGCGATATTCCCAAGAGACGATGGTGTCCTGCAGTAGCTTGATTCTATCTTATAAGGACCAGGCTAACAACATGTGGGTTGCCACAGCACATGATACTGCTGTTGTGGCAGTGCTATCGAGTGCAGCAACAGGCAGCAGGGCGGACCAGTCAGTCAAGGAGGTGATGGCATGGGCGAAGCAAGAGCAGCAGCAGCTGGTGCGGCTGAAGCAGCGAGTAAGGTCACTGGTTCAGGGCTGATTGGTGCTTTGTTGACAGCATGACATGTCTGTACAGCAGCACAACGATGCGATGTCTCAGCTGAAGCTGCACCTTATGTGCAAGCTGCAATGCTGCAGCATGCGAGCATCAGCGCTTGCCCAGTGTACATGGGATTGGTGAGTGGTATGTCCTGTGAATCAAACGCTCCAAGATTGTGCAAGCAACGGTGTTCCCGCCACATAAGCTCGTTGAAGGCCAGTTCTTGCATCGGCGGTTTCTAGGCGCGATCTTCCAATTATATTGCTGAATATGCATATGATTGCAACCAACATCTAAGCGGCCAGGCACATATGCGCACATCAAGTGGGGCTCTTGTCCTGGAACGCTCACTATGAGTCATCTGCGCACTACAGCATGGTTGCAGGTTTGCATCAGCCTGCTTGCGCTCACCACTATCCCTGCCTCGTAATCCTACAGGCTTTAGAAGGAAGCAGGAGTCCGTTGTGCATAAACTGCCTTGACACTGCCTTGTTATTGCGCATATTCGTTGTATGCCAAACATGTTTGTTTGCAGATGGAATTACAGCTGTAAGTGGCATCTCAATTGATATCACAGCCTCGTCTGCGCACAAGCAGGCCTAGGATTGCCCTGCAGCACTAGTCAGCAATGCTGCAGGTCAGCAGGACATGCCCCCAAAACAGCAAGCAGGCAGTCACAACGGGAATTATGAAGGCCATAGACACCCCCTGGTCAAGGTGATTCGAGCACCTTGTCCGATTCATGCAGATTCAGCTGCAACTGTGAAGTAGATTGGAGCCCTTATGCCAGGCTAACTGTTTTTTGTACTTCTTCAACCCTGCCACCAACTGCATTGCTGGCACCTGTCCGCCCCGCTTGTACAGATTGCGGTCCCAGGCTTTCTGTCAGATCTCACAAACAAGCAGGATGTCATACGCAATTTTGTGCCATCATGGTTCACAGTCACCATGGGCACAGGCAGTGTGGCGATCAGCATCAGCCAGTTTCCATTTGAATTTCAAGGTCAGAAGCCAACCAGCAGCGTAACAGACAAAGTGCAATACAGGTGCAGCTTATCAGGCCAGGATGGGGGGCCGGTTATTACAAGCAGAATCGCAGCATGAGCAGAAAAGCGTACCATCATGTACACTGCCACAGTTGCTGACATTGCACCAGCAGCAGCTGCAGAGGCCTGGCCCACCACGCCTGTTTGCCTGTTGTCTTCCCTGTGTTGAATTGCTTGTGCTGCACAGTGAACAGCTGTCACTGCTTTTGCTTTGATGACTTTGCAATGCTTTGGTGTACGTCGGCAACCAACTGCTGTCACTGCTCTTGCTTTGGTGGTTTTGAAATTCTATGGTGTAGGTCAGCAAGGCATTGGCTGGGCTATCTGGTGGCTGAACACTGTCTGCTTTTTCTTATTCAGCTGCTTGCTGCTGGGGCGCATCCTGTTCTACAGCAGCACACTGCAGCAGCTGCTGAAGACTCCAAGCCAAAGTCTGTTCTTGGGTGCAATACCAATGAGCTTCAATACAATCAGTAATGGCGTGCTGCTGTTTTGGGCTCCAAGGTATCTATGGGTTCAAAGCTGTACATGAAGGCACAATCAACAGCGGTGCTACAGATTTGCTGCCATATGAGCTGTGTCAGATGTGCATTGACATGCTTGATTCAGCCACCCGGTGGTCCACTACTAATTGCCACTTTGAGAACCTACACAAGCACAAAATCTTGACAGGCAACTCCTGATGGTGATCATCATGGTGATGAGCTGCCTGTCTAGCTTATGTGCTTATGTAGGTTTGGCTGATCTCCCCGCAACTCCTCCATTCCTTCACTCTTGCGTTCCTGCAGGTTTGGCCCGGCTGCAGCGGCAGTGGCTGTTGATGTGATGTTTTGGATCAACCTGCCGGCTGTGCTCGGTTGCATACTGCTAGTGCCTCTGAGGTATAGCATGCCATAGGACTGGTAGACCTTGAATGTGAAATGTGAAGGAGCAGCCAAGCAGTGCAATACTACACTAAGCGCTGTTGGGTGTCCAGTGGATTGATTTGAGTTTGTTGGAAAGTGGCTTGCTGTCTGTGAGCAGAACAGCAGCAGGCTACCAGCAGTGAATCTGAGTCTTGGGAATCTGTGTGCTCTGTCTTGGCAAGGCATGAACCATCTGCAAGACAGTGCCAGCAAACCTTACAGGTCGGCTTCAGTTCCCTGCTTGCAGACTGTCAGGCCCTGTTGCCAATATGCCGCTGACCTCTTGCAGGGGCGACCTCTGCCAACAGAAACCTATGCAGGATCCCTTCATCTGCTGCTGCATTACACTGTGCCTACACCCGCACTCACCCTGACTCTGCTGTGCCCGTGTGTTTGACTATTGCTGCAGTATGTTCACTGCAGAGGGACATGACGATCCATCCAGAAACCTGCATGGCATGTCTGCTGTCTGGCTGATGCCGGTCATACCAGCATGTGTAGCAGCAAATGCGGCTGGAGTGGTGGCAGCAAAGGTGGATGATGCACAGCAGGCAATGACCCTTGTACTGACTGGTAAGAGAGCCTGATGGTGACCCAGCAGAGAGCAGCAGTTAACTCGTCATGTAATACAACGTGTCAGGCAGCAGGTGACAAGGTGTCATGCTGGCTCAGCAAACGGTTTGCTGCCCTGTGGAATCAGTATTACAGACGATATATTGCTGTTGTTTTGCAGGAGTGTGCCTGTTGGGCATTGGCTTTCTATTGAGCTATCAGATCTGCAGCATCTACTACTCACGACTCACTTTTGACAACCTGCCTGCCAAGGAGGTTATCGTGAGCTGCTTCTTGCCTGTGGGGCCCAATGCCATGACAGCATGGTGAGATCTCCAAACTGTCTCTTTGCCATGAAGACCCAGCAGCAGTAGCAGCGGAAGGGGTGGTTGCAGAAAAAGCAAAAGGTTGACCTGGTAGGAGTGTCACTTGGTCAATACAGAGCTGACCCTCATATCCACCTTGCAAGCAGAGCTGTTGCAAGAGTGAGTGCCAGGCTGTGACCCAAATTATTCAGGCCCAATAGCAAAATATATGTTTCACAGGTGGCTCTGATCATAACTGGGTAATGTGTGTGAAATCTGCGTGATCCTGGTCCCTGTGCAGGGCATTCACAAGCTTAGCCCTTGCAGGAGCCAGTCAGTTCCCTGCCTATGTGGCATCACACCCGAGCCTGCATGTCAACTCAGAGTGTGAGTGCCTTCAGTGCTATCACAACTACTGAGTATTTGTTCAACAGCAATGGTCCAACATGGGTTGTACTGCCACTTTGGCAGTAGTAATCCCGTTCCGCATCAGCTGCAGCATCAACTACTGCTTCTCAGCTGTCCGGGAAGCTGTATGTAGCATAAATAGGGGACAGACAGTCGTGGTGCATGTGACTGAGCAGCAGTACAGCCGCAGATCACAGTGACTGTTCACGTGGCACCTGGCTCTGGCTCAAGCATCATGCGGTGTGTCTGTACTGCTTGTCAGTGAGTTGGGAGCAGGCAACATCGTTCCATGACGTGCATGTTGCATCATTGCAAAGAGCAGCACAATGCACACCCAAGAAGACAACGCCGCACTGCCTTGAGGCCCTCACATTCTCATCAAGAAGAACCACTACAATAAAATATTTCTCTGCATATCCAGGGCTGAGTGACATCATCCTTCCCTCAGTAGTGACTTCAGCTGGCATCTTGTCCCTGTTCCTGTGGGGCTATGCCACCTGGTGGCTGGCACTGGCTGTGTGCTGTGTGGCAGCAACAATGAGGCAGGGCATCCCCTTCAACCTGGGCTGGTGGGGGGCGGTGTTCCCTGTGGGGGTATTCACAGGTGCAAGAGGCTGCTGCAGTATCTGGGCAAATAGTCGGTCCAGTCCTTATCTGAACACCTGACAGCATTAGGTGCCTATGCATTCTGTGGCGTGTGCTTAAGTATTGGACTGTCACAGCCAGCAGCGATGTGCAGATCAAATGAACAGTAACAGCGTTGGCAATGGGTGCTTTGAGCACTGATTCCTTGTCTCACCAGCTCACATGTACCGAGTGCTTTTCACTGCCAGCACTAACACACCAAGACTACTTTGCACAACCTTTTAACACTTTGCATGACCTTTTGCTCGTTCTGGCCTGCTCTGCTGTTTCTTTTGCTATCGCCAGGAGCCACCATCCAGCTGGGCCAGGTGCTTCATTCCCAGGTGTTCATTATCTTTGGAGCCATAGCAGTATGTTTGCAAGTGCTCATCTGGCTTGCTGTGTTGCTCAGAACCTGTGGCAAAGCATGGAGTGGTGATGTGTTCCATGCACCCTGCCTGACACACCCAAAAGTAGCCAGCCTGAGGGTTTTTGACAGTCAGGGTGTAGAAGAGCTAGATATTGAGATGACAGAAGGACAGCCCAATACTTCCAGGGCAAGTACTCCTGCGATGGATGCAGCAAGGGACCTAGAGGTGCAGTTAGCACAGACAATTGGCAGAATTTGCAGCAGAGGGGGAGGCAGTGCACAATGCGGTGGGCGGTCACAGCGCTCAACCCCACAACTCTTTGAGCAGCAAGCAGCAGTGCCTGCTGCAGTCCCATAGCTGCCAAGCAGTGACAATTGTTTCTAGGGGCGGCATCAGAGAGGTCTCAGGGCCTGAGGCACATCAAACAACTTGTTTAGTGGTGTGATAAGAAGCCTTCAATTGTCAACACCAGGTGTGGGTCATTGCAAGCCTTGCACTGCGGCAGTAGCAGCAGCTGCTGCAGTCACTTGCAGGGCAGCAGGGTGATATTCATCTTGACAGTTTTGTATTCAACATTGAGCATTCTGCTGCAATGAGTACGTCTGATGCGCAAGGTTATTATTTCACCATGGCTCGGGCTGTCACAGCAGTGCATGTGCACACGTGGCTCACGATTTGGAAGTGTCAACGTTCACTGCAGGCCAGTGCTGTGTGATTTTTGACAAGATTTTGCCACAAATCATTGGCAAAGGCTGTTTAACACGACACATGCATGTTCGCCAACTTTGCTAGCCTGCTGTACACTGCACTCAGTCTGGTGTAGATAATGTTGATCATGGTCTCAGGTGCGGTGCCGCACTGCGGCATTGTCCATGCATATACCTTGGAAACTCCCGTGACTACTAGTGCTGACCCCATACGCCCGGCGGTTGCACTGCTGCAACTTGCCAAGTTGAAATTACAAGCCATGGCATACCATAAGGTATGGTGGCCATGCCGCATGGCAGGGGGGCCTGAGTGGTGCCACTGCCAGTCGGCATTGGCCCGATTGACAGTGTCGACCACCAACAGAACAGTACTGAACTTACTGATATACTATTCAATAGTATTGCACTCAATGCTGGACCTCCAGCTTGGCAGCATGTCAGATGGCAAACTGCACCTGCACGCTGACATGGCAACTTCACCAACTGGCAGTCACTGCCGCCATCATATGCGGTTCTAATGTGGTTTGCCAAACAATTTGAAATTTTCAAAAGCCGCTTACCAGCGGCTGTTGCCGTGTCATGTAAGTAAATGTCTCACAGCATTATAGCTCATTCATGTGGCGGAACAGATTGTTAATCCCATAGCTCTGAAGCCGACAGCTGGTGGATATCAGTGATTTATCAAACTCCAGCTGCCAGGAGCCTCTTGGTGTCTGACAAAAGCCTGATTTGGTCATACTGCCACTCTGCTGGCCACGGCCAGCATGCTATCATAACAGTGTGGAACTAATGGGTTTGGAGCCACAAGCACCGTGTCATTAGCAACAACATTCGAAGCCAGGTGGCAACAACACAATGTATTCATACTGAACCCTAACAACACTGTCGTCCTGACTGAGTCAGACCTGCTGTAAAGCAAGAACAGTATTTAGTACTGGTGGCTGCCAGCCCTGCCACTGGCAAGTGATGGTTGCTTCAAGAGGCTGCAGCACCGGTGGTACCACCAAGGTCAACAGCCAGGATGCTCTGCTGCACACCTGACCAGATGCAGGGCAGCAGCTTACCCAAGGAGAAAAAAACACCTGGAAAAACGTTCATCTGCAGTCAACGTGTGCCAGCAGCTGCACTGGAAGCAGCTTGTACACAGCAATTGTTGGATGCATCATGATAGATATCATATCTAAATATGCGATGTCACATGGCAAGCAGCATGCTGTGCAAAGAGGCCCTCTTTGTGGCACAGAGCGGGTTTGCAGGGTGCAGCAAGCCCTAAAAGTAAAACTCACAAAGCACTGCAAGCACTGTTGTGGTCATTCTGTAATCATCACTTTTGAAACAACAAACCATGTTATACACAACAACACCCTTCCTTTGGTGGTACTGCAAGCCAATCAGCAAGCCAATCAGCAAGCACAATGCAATCCATGCAATGAACCAGGAGCAGCCTAGAGCACTGAACAACACAGGCCATGGCATGGTTGCTTAATTGGTGACCAGTGGGATCGACCATCATGTTGCTGCCCTCTGAGGTGACTGTAAACACTGTGACAAATGTCGTCAACAAGGAAGGGACAGATGTCGTTAACAAGGAAGGGAAAAAGAAACAGCATCTGTGTCCTCATGGCGCAGACAGAAAGGTTATTGCACAGCACTGCACGCTGTAATACTTGAAGCCCCCATCATACCCCAATCAAAACTTGGCCCCCAAAAAGTGCTATGACTGCGTGCCTGCTGCATGTGACTGCATGCACACTGTTGTGGTTTGAGAGCCAATGTAAAGGAAGGGTATGATGACAAGATAGTTGTAATGTGTGCATGCAGTGTACTATACCAGGTTGCCATGAAGACACAGATGCTTCTATGGGCTGCCACTATCTCCCTACCCAATAACCAGGTCTGGCGAGACTCAATAATATTCGGTGCCAATATCATGCTCACACACTCCTCACCAGGCTCACACACCATGCTCACACTTGCCATAAAAAATCTATGCCACAGTTGATGGAATCATTTCTCCAGACGTGCAACAGCCAACAGCCCAGGCATACGATGTGACACTGATTTGCGTCACTGCGCTACATGAAGTTGTGACAGCTGTTGCAGCTGAAAATGGCCTGATAATGGCAGCCCATGCCATCCCAGGTGCTTATGACAATTCCTGTTGCTTGCTGAGGGAGAATAGCGGCTGAAGCAGTCAGCCCTGCACAAGTCCGCTGTGCATCCCAGCAAGACACACCCAAATTTTACTGATGAAAGCCTCTTTTGCAAGGCCAACACAAACAGCTCTCCCAGAACATCAGTGCCGACATATTAGCAGTAATCAAAGGCCATGCAATAGGGAGGGCCAAGGACACTCAACAGAGGAACACCATGTGCTGATGCTCGTGTGTGAACACAGCTGCAGCGCCTGCATATCAGGTTAAAGCCCTGAGCTTGTCTCTCACACTGTTGGGTGCACAGTGACGGCCACCGGCAGCTCAGCCACCAAGGCAGACATCTCCTTGGTGTTCAGCTTATGACCGCTGCTGCTTCCATTGCTGCTGGCTGCAGCATCATTGATGTGTAGCATGAATGCTGTGGGGGCGCAGCGTGCCCAGAATTGGTTCACATGTGACATGATGACCTTCTCCCAGTTGCCATACGACAGGCCAAAGAACGTTGCCACAAAGAACCCCCCGCCAATGAGGTTGCCAATGGTTGCAGGGACGAGGTTCTTTGCAATGAACTCGCAGGGGGTGATGTCCGCTCCCAGCATAATAGCGAGTGGGAACAGAAACATGTTCGCTGCAAGGAAACAGGCACAAAGCAGTTGGTGTCAGTGACACTGCCATGCAAGCCGACAGCAGAGCAGTGCCGCTGCAAGATGCTGCGACCCTCTTTGCAACCATGATATCGCGATGAGATGGCAGGGACAAGGTAGCAGGAGGACATCAAGCATACACATACACGCAGTCGATCAAGACCTGTAAGAAAGTGCAGGATAGTAACAACACACACAACACTCACCGACACAATGCTCAAAGCCCATAGTCACAAAGGCACTGATTGGGAACCAGATGCCCAGCAGCTTGGAGGTGATGTCCTGTGCGGCGTTGGCCTGCCACATTGCCATACAGACCAGCCAGTTACACAAGATACCCTTGGTGAAGGTGGCGCCAAAGCTGTAGCTGATCTTCTTGTGAGCAAGTTCAATTGTGAAGGCCTCTCGGTGCAGGAATACATCACCAGCTACCATCAAGCCAACCAGGAGCAAACTTCCTGCAGTGACACAAGCAGGCAGTGCAAACGCAGCTTCCTTGGCAGTGCAGGAGCTTTAAGTCTGAGAGATCAGATCGCAATGTCAGGAAATCAACCACTGAAGGATTGCGCTGCCAGCTCGCAGCAGTAAGCCCTGACTCATTGGGATGGTAGGCTCAAACCTGAGTTGAAACTCACCACAGAGGTTTGAGAAGTATGAGAGCCACACAATCCACAAGCTCTGCATAGTTGTGGCCTTTCCCTCAATGTAGGCTGCCATCATGTAGGCTATGTTGCTGGTGAAGAGGCTAGCACCATTGATGATAACGAGACACAGGCCCACTGGGAAGCCATAGGCACCGAAGAGCAGGTTGAACATGCCAGGATTAGATTTGCGGTAATCAGGGCTCAACTGCAGCAATCAGCGTACAGTTATAGTTATTAATCACTGGAAGCACACCCAAGCAGAACTGCCTGAGCTAGCTAGCACTTTGCCATGGCTTATAAGTCATCACGTCGCACTTCACAGTCTTCATTCAAGCTGGGCGTCACAAGCTGCATAAAGTGAAATGACTGTCTGCAGGGCTTCTGTGCAGCTTGAGCAGCACACTACAGGCAATGCTGTCACACATGATACTTGGACATGGGCGGTGCAGCTATCTCTAGGCCCACCGACTGCTCACCTGTCCTGCTGCAAGCATGCAGGTGGCAAAACCAAATCCAATGAAACAACCAGCCATCACACCACAGATCAGCTCCTTGAGAATAGAGCCCCTAGGCTTTGCTGCCCCTGCATGAACAGCGTCAACTCTTTGAGTCACACAACTGGCACAGGCAACACAAAGCGCTAGTCCTGAAACCCGCTGCGATGGGCTGTTTTCCAACATGTTGTAAGCTTGCTGCAAGTGCTTTCTGTCGGGCTCTGACAAGAGGCGCAGCAGAAAACACACCGACAGCCACCTTACCTGCATCTGCTACGTGATCATAGATCTCCTGAGGCAACAGACAATGCCGCTGTGGGTGGTCGTGGCCATGTGCCTCGTGCGCGTGATGCTGCTCTGATGCCAGCTCAAACTCGCGGTAGTGCTTCCCTTTGAGACCACAGTCCATGGCAGAGTCTATACTGACTGATGGCCGCATTTACCTGCACCGAATAAGCAAGTCAATGATATTACGGAGTGTGCCTCGTCAGCGCTATTTGGCATGACATTCAGACAAGTTGGATGCCTATATATAGTACTATGATGATGAATACATTACGCAAGATATTGGCGCCACAGCTGTACACGCGTGCTGCTTGAATAGCCAGCCCTAGGCTCTCAAGCTGCTCATCTAAGCGTGCGACAAATTACCTTTGGAATAAATTTGCGTCAAACGTTCTTCAACGTCGAGAATGCCAGCAGCAAGGTGGTGTTCTTCGTCTTGTGTGCTAATTTGATAACGTGCCTGCTCGTGTCCTACGCTAGCATGGGCTTATGCAGTAGCATGGAGCTGCAGCAGTACTGTTTTTGATCATTTCAGCTTTGATTCAGCCCACCTGGGGCTTTGCAAGACGCAAAG
>JABEVS010000702.1:0-21500 GCA_018290735.1 Coelastrella sp. MACC-549
GAGCACATTCCTGCCTCCGGTTTACACCGGCCGTTACCCTGAAAACTCAGGGAAATGTGCCCCGGTTAAGGTTTGAACCCGAGACCTAAAGCTTCGGATCCCTGTAACTTAACCAGTAGACCACGTGTTACCCTCACGCCGGATAACAATAAGCTGTCAACAAGAAACGCACCAGCTGCGGCAAGAGAACCAGCCAATTACAGACTGCTACTGCTGCTGCTGTTGCTGCTGGCTGAAGGACGCAGCCACTGCTGTGCGCGACACGTTGGCAAGTGCTGATGCTGGTAGGTATTCCCAGTTAAGGCTTATGCACTGCAGTCGGACTTCATGTGGACTCCTGTGTGAAGATGGGTGACTATGATGTATTGTTACCATAAATTGCTGTGGTTTGTTAAGACAGGACAGGAGAGTTGCCCTTTCCCGCTGCAAGGCCCTTGGGAAGATGAAGCATGATAGCTCAGCCCGGTGGTGACCAACATTCAACTGGATAAACTCCCTCAGGGGATGCAGATGCCTTCAAGGCAGAATCCAGACTATCTAGTGTAGTGATATATCGGTATATGGTACCATGCCTTGGTTGAAGGAAGGAAGCAAATTACCCTTTCCGGCCGCAAGGCCCTTGGGACAAGTACTTGGTGGCTCAGCCACACTGGCACGCCAAGATTAGACCATCCTCCGGGGAGAAGGTGCCTTCAAGACACAAACAGTGCATCTGCCATTGCATCTCAACTTGTTGCATGGCTCAATTTCTTTTACAAACCCCACTCGGTGGGGATGACTGACTCTGACACAAAACACACCAGCCGCTGACAGTGTCAGAGGCCATACAACAAAATGAGCAGCAAGTAGTGAACACTACCTTTTGAGAGAGCCAATGCCAGGCTCTTCGGGCAATCAATCAGCATTTCACCTCCAAGGTGCAGGTGGGTCACCTCGCATGCACTGCATGGGCGCGGCGCCCTTGGCAGGAGGACGGGCGTTTTTTAGGCCCTATACGGTCACGGTAACCTGTTGGAGGAGCCAGGCGCACTCAGGCGATGTTCTAACACACAATTATGTGTTGTTCATAAAAAAAAACAACACACATCTGCATGACAGCCTGGCACACAACGTTACTTACTACCAAAAATGTACAGATGGGTCACAGCAACTGCTGCAGCTATGATGGCAACCATTGCAGGTGTTACCTGTGTTGTCTGGTACTGGTGAAAAGATAGAAGACTTTCTCTGAAGCTCACGCAACCGTGCAAATCAAGCATACCAGAACAGAAAATTGAGTCCTTCCACAGCCTTGTCCGAACTGAGTAGGTACTGCAGCCTATAGGCTGAACAGCATTGAAGGCTGCATCCTGACATGGTGAAAATAGCCCACAAGCTTCTGCAACAGCAACAACAACACTTTGTTATTGTACATTGGTGCCGCAGGTGACTGCTGCAGCGCCTGGGTTCAACAAATAGAGGCCCCTGGCTGACTCAGCTACCAGATGCAGTAATACCTCAATCAAGCCAGGTCAAGCCAGGAGCTTAAATTATGGCATACTACTGGAGTGCAGAATTATACTGCTGATGTTGAACTCTGTACACACTGCAGCAATGACCTGGATTGGCCATATCACCATGTAAAACTGTAACGGCTGTGTTGCCAGCGGACCTATGCATTAAAGGAGAAGGTGGCCCTGCCGCAACCATACAGTCAGGCAACCAGCCTACAATGCCACAGGGAGTGTGAAGAGCAGCATGCACAACAAAAACAGCAGCAGCTATCGCCATACGCAGCTGTTGGTACTGATGCCTATGACTCTGTGACAAAAACACAGCTGTACAACAGCTACAGCCACAGCAGCAGTTTTCAGCGCTGCATAATATGGTTCGAGTCCTGTTTGGTCAAGTCAAACATTGTCAAACACAGTCAAGTCTACCAAGTCCTTGAAGCTTGCTATCAGTGCTTGTGCTGAGTCGTGATAATTGCATTTGCTGCCAGCCATCATCCCATGCTGCTGGCCACAGTGCAACACAATGCAAGTGTTCAGCGGCTGTTGTGTTGTGCCCCGCACCAAGTCTCCCCGTGCTGCCTTGTGCTGACCTTTCCTGCCAGTGTGCAGACACATGATCCCCCTCACCCTCACTGTGCACACACATGATCCCCCTCACCCTCACTGCTGCATCATCTGCTGTCCAAGCAGCTTGTGCAGGTCAGCAGCGCCAGGCTGTCCACCTGCACTAGCCAGGAGTGATCCACCTGCACCTAAGCCACCAACAACAGCCTGCAACAGCGCTGGACTCTGCAACAGTGCTGGATTTGATGCTGCCAGTGACAGCAGATCAGGCACAGCAGCAGCATTGATCCCTGGTGCTGAGATTGTCGCAGCACTGCTGTTGAGAAGTGCTGCTGGGGCAACTGACTGCAGTGGACCACTGGCCATGCTGCATGATGTGATGGGGCCAAGCGCTGCTGCTGATGTAGCCGCAGCAGGGCCCGCACCCGTCATGCTGTTGAACCCTGCGCTGTTCACACCCGTCAAGCCTCCCAGTGCAGCAGCAGCAGTAGCAGGGTTAAGCCCTCCGGCACCTGCCAGCAGCTGAGCCAGTGATGCCGGGTCCAGATCGCCAAGAGCACCATTCAAGGCCGCAGGTAAAGATTTACATGTAGGGTTTAGACCCGCGGTTAGGGTAGTGTCCAAGCTGGCAATAGGGTTCAGGGCAGATGAAGAGCTGGGTCCACTGCCATAAGTTCCCAGAGCTGCTGCCCCTGTGGCGCCCAACTTGCCACCAAGCATGGAAGCTAGATGTCCAAGCCCTGACAGATCAGCACCATGGCTGCTACCACCACCAGCAGCAGCAGTCAGGCCAACCCCTGTGGCTGCCGGCCCCAGCAGCTGCCCCAGGCCCTGGCTAGCAGCTGCCAGCACTGCAGGGTTCTGTATACCCCCTGACCCCAACAGCTGGCGCAGGACATCCCCTGCAGCTGCCATGCCAGGCGCTGCTGTGCCTGACGGCCCCTCTGAAGTCGCAGCTGCTGCGGCTCCTTGCATGTGTGGTGGATCAAAGTTCAGCGGCTTTCCTCTGGGTGCCACATACGTGATGTACCTGTTCCCGTATGGCACATTCACCACCTTGCTGCGGCCCTGACTGCTGTGACTCACCTCACCATGCCCATTGCTCCTGAAGCTGCCACTGCTGGTGTTGCGGCTGCTGCCGCCTGCACTAATCCTGGCAGCACGCGGCGGCTGCTGCCCACTGCTGCTGTTCCTCACAGGACTGTAGCTGCGGGCGTATGGGTTGTACCGCTGCTGCTGCTGTTTGCTGTCTGTGTGCTTGCCCCCGCCCCCCCCTGAGTCCCCCTCACTTGTGGTCCTGTGCAGATCACCAGGAGCACTGACCCCGCTGCCCAGGTCTTGTCCCAACTGGCCCAGAGCCATCAATGCCTCTACCTCATCTGCATTGGCCTCATCATGATGGTGGTGATGATGATGGTGATCAGCTGACTGGAGTGCACCCTGCTGCTGCTGTTGTTGTAGCCCTGGTTCATCATCATGCTGCTGGCCCTTTTCATCATCTTTCAAAGCAGCCTGCTTGGGCAAACTGCCTCCTGGGCTATGAGCAGCAACAGCAGCAGCAGCAGCATGCTCCTCCTCACCTGCTTGCTGCTGCAGCTGGCAATCTGTGAGTGCTGCAGACTTCTGACCCTCATCAGCACCTGCTGCCTGTGGACCTTGAAGTGCACCAGCAGCATGCTCACCTGCTACAGCTGGAACGGGGTCTGGTTCTTGCACACACTCGCTTGACTGCTGGTGCAGGTGCTGCTGCTGCTGTGGGTGGTGAATCTGATTAACATCAGGATCTGGAGGCTCTGTTGCTCGGGTTGCAAGCGGCATGCTCTCAAGTGCAGCAGCTGACTGCTGCTGCTGCTCACTGCTGTCATCATCCACTGCTGGCTGTGCCGCAGCATCAACACCATCACCCTCACCACCAACACCTGCCGATGTTGTCATTGCTGCATCTGTCCTCACTGCACCACTGAAACCTCCTAGCGCTTTCTGCAACAACTTTCCTTGACTGGCATCTGCTCTTGCTGCTGCATCAGCTGCTGCTCTGTCCCAGGTTTCTGACATTCCCAGCTGGCTGCCTCCCACTGCAGCAAAGAGGGCAGACAGCTGCTGCTGCTGCTGAGCACCAGCTCCTCCACCTGCCCCTGCTGCCGCTGCAAGCAGCAGCTGTTGCTGCTGCTGCTGTAGCTCGCCGGGCATCCCATATTGCTGCTGCTGCTGCTGCACGCCACCCAAGCCGCCTCCTGGTAGCATAGCTTGAAGCAGCTGCATAAACGTTGCCTGCTGCTGCTGCTGCTGCCCCCCCAGCAGCCCGCCAGCTGCAGGCCCCTGTGGTGCAACCTGCTGCAACAGCTGCAGATACGGTAGCGCCCCCATAATGGTGTTGACAGCCCCAGCAGCAGGGTTTGCCCCCATAGCGCCTGCTGCTCCACCAGCAGCACCTGTGAGCTGCGCTTGCAGCGCGGCCAGTGCAGCCAGTTGAGACCCACCAGCTGGGGCACCACCAGCAAGCTGACTCAACAGCGCCAGCTCAGGGGTCAGGCCAGCCTGACCAGCTGGCACGGCTGCTTGGTGGGGTCCACTGCCACCAAACAGCCCCGGGGCCCCGACGCCATTGTCCAGCGCACCACCACCAGCAGCTGCCAGCAGCAACTGCAGTATGTTCTGCGAATCAAGCCTGCCTGTTGCAGCTGCCGCTGCTGCTGCAGCTGCTGCCGCTGCTGCGGTCTGGCCCCAGCTGCCAGGCTGCACTGATGGGTTTGCTGCAGCGGCAGCTGCTGCCGCTGCTGCTGCTGCATCTGCACCTGGGAACCCTTGTATTGCTGACCAGCTCCCGCCAAACCCTAAGCCCATGCCCATGTTCTCCATGATCTGCTGCTGGTAGGCGTGAGCTGCAAGATGTGACATGTCAGCAGAAACCACTTAGAAAACCATGTCCCCATCACACATCTGAACACTGACCAACAACAGAAAGCAAACGCCTGTATGCAGCTACGACAACCTGCAGCTGCTGCTGTCTGGTGCACCGCTGCGCTTTGGCCTGCTCTGGTAGCGCACCTGCTTGGCCCTGATGCTCCATCTTCATACGCTTCACCACACCATGCTCCTTTGACTCGACATGACGCTTCAGGTACCCATTCCTGCATCAGTTGAAACAGGAACAATGTGTTCCTTATGAGCCTGACCTCACGAGGAAAAAAGAATGATCTGAGCAGAGCTAGGCGTGGCTTGATGCAACAGCTAGGGCCAGCAGACTGACCAGGAAATGAAGAAGCTGTGCTGCATGACAAGTCAATTGATCAGATGTCTCACAATTGAAGCAGTGCATTGGCTGAACATGCAGCTGCGACATATGCAGCATCCACTGCTGTTGGGGCTCACCAGTAATTCTTTATAGCATTGTCTGTGCGTCCTGGGAGAAACTTTGCTATCTGTGCCCAGCGGTTGCCAAATTGAGCATGTTTCTCAATGATGATACGCTTCTGCACACACAGACAGCAAGTGTGTACTCATCACACCAGAGCGCACCCAGCAGCCAGACTGTCAAAGCAATGATGGTGGAAGAGTCATGCATTAAACCCAGCAATGCTAGCAGCCTGGAGGTCCTGTGACGTAGTGAACAAGACGAACGGTTTCAGGCTTCACTGGCAGCTGTGATGAGGTAAAGTTGACTGAAAGCACCGTGGTAACACAGATTGGGCCACAAGCAGCACGACAGGGTGCTGAGCAACCCTCCAGCTGTCGCACCTCTTCCTCCGTGAAGGGGTCCTTCTTGATGGCTGGGTTCAGCTGATTGCACCACCTCAAGCGGCAGCTCTTGCCATTGCGACCGTTGCCAAGTCCCTGAGCCACATATGTCCAGTTCTGAGGTCCATACCTCTCAACAAGCTCAACCAGCTTTGCGTCCTCCTGCAGCAATTCAATATAAAAGAAGCAGAAGCACAATCGTGGCATATTCTGTGCAACGATGTGCTTGCTCAGTCGACATGACCTGCGGCGCCTTGCCTCACGAAGAACCCTCCATGATCGTGCGATGGTGTTGCAAGAGCCTGTGCAAGTACTCCACTTCTGGCCAGAAGAGTTGATGAGCAGTAGTATGGCGTTTGAAGCTCTAGCAGTGCTGCGTCACTGCTGTGAATGTTGCAAGCAACACTTGCCTCGGGGGTCCATGTTGTGCGCTGAGCTGGCTCGCGCTTGAGCTGCTCATCCCCTGTTGTACTTCTGCTGTCACTGTCATCAGCCATCTCAGCTGCCACGGTGAGAGGCTGTAACGATACAGATATGCCTTGCTGAGCCCTGGCTAACACCTGCGGCGTAGTTCGCCACGTGACCGTGACTGGCTGCCGATGCCTGTGAGAGGGAAGGTGCTGCTGCTCTGGCTGGATGTTGAGCTCACAAGGGCACTGCAAGCAACAGCGAGTCTCAAATACCATTCATAGCAGGTTTTCCTTCAAGCTAGATCACAACCACCGGGAAGCGCAAACCAGGCAGCCTCACACAGCAGACGCAGCAAGCCGTTGTCACAGACGGAAGTGAGGGCAACAAGCCCCGTGACCCAAGAAACGCGGCCCTTGTATTCAATGCCCTTATTGATCACAGTTCAATGCTGATTTGATGATAGGCTCGAGATTATCAGCAGTTATGGCCACCAGTACCGGCCAACAACAGCCTTAAGTGATCAGTTCTGCCTCGCAGCTTCCATGATCAACTAGAAACCAAGTGGATATTATGATAATCAGTAATCAACACACCTTGTGTGCGCTCTCTGGACTGGGCTGTGTTCTGCAGCCTGCCGTTGTGCTTAGGCGGCACTTCACATAAACTGTCTAACAACAAGTTATCCATCTATCTACACATGCTAAAGGGCGCACATCAGCTGCTGTTTGCTGACGTATCAGGGAAAATTGCTTTTCGGCTGAACGATGGCGCGTGCTGGCAACTTTCTTGTGTTGTTGTTGGGGTTGTTGTTGTTGTTGTGCAATGTTTGCTAAGCTGTATCATCGGCCGCTCTCGCGCTTGCTACCTGCCACTGGCAGTTGAGCCTGCCGTGTTACGGTTAAACACCTCCAACAGCCGTTCGTTCACTTGATGCTCTCGCCTGTAAGACAAACAGCTTGCATCACTGTGTCAAAATTGTTCTCATGCCTTTCTCCCTTCGTCAAGAGCCGAGATCCTGGTGTCTTGATGTAGCAGTCGGCCGTCCCGGGATTGCCGGCATTGAAAGGGAGAAATGAAGACAGCATAGGCAGCCCGGAGGCGCAATCTTGTGAGTAAAACACTCAACCCTCTGAGCAGGGACACCATAAACAAAAAGCGTGAGGATGTAGAAGTTGCCGGCGCATCGCTGTCCAACAATCGCAGCCATTTGCAGTTGCATCCCTCAAAGCTGCCACTGGCTGATGTAGCATGTGGCCTCATATGATAGAGTCGACCACTGAGGCATTCGCGCCTCCATCTCAGCAAGGACAGCAGTTCTCTCGACATAACCGACATGCAGCTCCACTTCTAAACCTGTTCTGCTACCCCTGGCACCTTGAACGTCATGAACAGGTTGTAGCTTGCCGCTCTGCTGAGCTGCTTGGAATCTGACTTTCAGCCGCCAATGCAGTGGCCCCTGTTGATGCTCACTGGTCCACTTCACCACGATGGACCTGACCATACCCTCCCTCCAATCCTTATCTTTCACGCCCATGCCTTCTGCTCCTCTTTTGGTGACGAGGGCACTGCCAGAACCACCCTGTTCTGAAGCCATGAAGGCCTCC
Source organism: Coelastrella sp. MACC-549 (assembly GCA_018290735.1). Taxonomy (NCBI): domain Eukaryota; kingdom Viridiplantae; phylum Chlorophyta; class Chlorophyceae; order Sphaeropleales; family Scenedesmaceae; genus Coelastrella; species Coelastrella sp. MACC-549. The sequence goes on from JABEVS010000702.1 coordinate 7,811, forward strand.
GCGTCATTCCATACTCCGGGAGTGATCGACCAGCTCACCTGCACAACAGAAGAAAACACAAACTACTATCAGAACAGCGCAGCACCCAGCAGGAATTCTGTGCGCAGCATGCAGCACACAGCCCAACTGATGACACTGCAAGCGCTGAATACATGAATGAATGAATGATCTACGCTTGCCGTCTTTGAGTAGACACCCGCGCATGTTGAGGGAGGGTGGTGTGTGTGGATAGATAGATAGACTGCAAGCGCTGTTTTGCGTCCAAACAGGTGCCGCATAGGAACCACAGCGCTGATCACACCGTGATCAATATGACCTCGTCCGTCTGTCGAGGTGGGTTGAGGCATAGGTGTACTGCAGACGAACCAAGATGCAGCAGGTGACCTGCAGCCTGCAGTGGCATTGCTGTGACCTTCTGATGGCAGCCTGCCACAGCACAAAGCCTGAAACCCCTCCTTCCGCCCGGAGTTGGTAGCGTGCCTTTGCTGAGCAAGCTCCCTCCAGCATAAAACAGACTGCAATGAGGCCCATGACAGCACTCACCATATCCACCCCAGCCAGCTTCAGTGTGCCCCAACATGGCTTAGCAGTGAATATTTCCAGCTCCAGCTCCGTCAACTCACGATGACGCACTCCATGCATTCCTGCGGTAGGTTCCCCAGGTACCTCTTGCTGCCTGTATTGGCCCTGATCCAGTTGATCATTATGCCGTGTGGCAACTCTTTGATTGACCACCTTCACATATGGCAAGTCCTGAACCACACCTGTTGCTGGTGTTGCCGGAAACAGCTCCATGTCCAACAGCTTGCTGACAGGATATATCATGCCCAATTCATTGCCTGTGGGCGTCTGCGCGCTGGACAAGTCAAAGCCCATTGCTGCAGCAAGCATCCTTGATGGGTTGGAGTCTGAGCTGGCGATCACCCAACTGCTGTTCACTACCTTCATGGGTACGGGCCCATCCCCTGTATACTGGGCCCCATCTTGTGCTGCTGTGTAGTGCACATGGCTTAGCATTAGCCGTTTGGGCAACTCTTTGCTGTATGGGAAAACTCCTGCATGCATGCTTACTGCTGCTGATGTAGCAAATGCTGTTGCAGCGAGAAGCGCAGCAAGTCGTCTGCTGTATCGTCCGAGCAGTGCCTGCAGTACTGGCAGGAGGCATGTGCCTGTGATGCTGATCGCCCCAAGGCCTAGCAGCAGGCCAACAATGGCATCCCCCATCCCAACAAACACATGGCCAGTCAGACTCATCCTGCAAGAGGCACAGCAACGGAGCCGCTTCAGCAGCTACATGATCAAATCATGGCAGCAGTTCTGCCACAGATCTCAACTTCATCCCAAATGTGCACTGGATGCTCTGATGTGCTGCAAGTGACCTGCGCTCACCTACTCATGAGGACAACAGCCATCGCCACTGCAGTCTCGCCACATGTGTAGATGGGCCAAGCACACGCCAGAAGTGCAGCTAACAGCGTGCTGCATGAAAGCCCCTGAGCGCAGCAGGCACAAGGCAGGAGTAGGTGGGCAGCTAAAGTTAACAGTTGCCAGGTGCCACAAATGTTTTAAAACAGCCCTGGACAATGCACACATGCTCCTGCTACATTGTTGCAGTGCTCTGGCTCAACCACAGCAGCATGGAGGCGGTGGGCACCTGGAAGGAGACCACCCGCGCCAGTTTTGTACAACATCAAGCACGCCCTCCCAGAAGTACGTTGTTCATGCATGTGACAGAACATCTCTGCAGCACACGTTGTATCCGCCAAAGCACCTCACCTGTGCCATGCACAAGGCGACCAGTGCTCCACTTGCACCCCATAGGGCAAATATCATTGACAGACCAACTCCAAACCTGGTGGCATGCAGCACAAAGTGAAGGTGAGCGGATCATGGCAGCAAGGACCTGCAGCCTGAGGTTGCTGCGGCGGCAGGGTCTGTTCCAGCTGCCAACAGTTTATGATTACAAGGCATCACAGCAGAGGATGAACCAACAATCCTTTCTGCTAGATGAAACCCAGCGTCCCAGAGGCGGCTGTACATGAGCAGTATGCACGGGATGCAGGCCCTCCCCCTCACTCCACACACCTGCAGCTGACCTGTGCAGCAGATAATCCGTGCAGCAATGCTTCATTTGTACTAGTGAGTGGCATGTGAACCAGCAGTATTGGGGCCGCACCTTGTCAGAACAGCCGCCAGCAAGCTGTTCAAAAGAGCTCCTCCCAGCACATGGTATGGCAGCAGCTGCTTGCCGCTCCTACTGCTGTAATTCATGTGACTCCACGGCAGTAACAGTACAGCTACCGCCAAGGTCAGGTACATGACCAGCGCCAGATGCTGCTGGGCGAACCATACCATAGCACGGCCTGAGAGCAAGGTGGCTTGTTGTCATCATCAACAAATGCACAGAAAATTGCCAGCATGGTTGCTGATGCTCTGCTGCCAGCTGCCTGCAGGATGGTGCTGGCTGTTGAGTTGCAACAAACAGACAAGGTTGTGATCAGGCATTGAGTATAATCATCACTGCCTGCTTTTATGCTGGCAAGCTACCTCGCCTCTGGAGCGACTGCTCCTTCACCAGAGTATCACCCAACAGCCACACCATGTAAGGTGTGGCTTTCTAGGGCAGCCATGCCAATCCTCACCACTTGCCCAAGCCCGGAAAGCACCAAGACCAGCGGGCAAGATCAATGCTGATAGCAGTGTCAATGCGCCCATGACAGCCGCATGCGCCATGACTCTGAAGCCTTGACCGGCTGGCAGTGCCTGCATGAAGGTCGAGCATAGCTGTGAAATGACAGTGTACCAAGTGACGCAACTTGTTGAGGCTATCATGTGGTCAACCTGCATCAAGCCTGTGCACCAGCTCCCACGGTATGCATTAATAGGCAGTGCGGCTGAGATGCAGGTGCTGCTCCTCTCTCAAATGCTGGCCGCCACACCGTGTTTGGTCTGATAAGCTTACCTCATTTGGGATCAGAAGCCTCAGGGCAATTGGTTCAGTCATCACAAGTATCAAAGGCATCATGTGCAGTGCATTTGCAGTTGCCATGTTATATGTTAGCATGTATTTGCCGCCAACGCTCAAGAACATTCTCTTGTGGTCTGATGGTTTGAGCAGCGCCTGCAGCTTCTCTACTGACTGCTCCTTGGCAGATGCAAGCGCATCAGCTAGGGACCTGATGGCAGTGGTCAGAGTTTCACCAGTCTCCTGCAAAGCAAGTAGGTGGCAGCCTGCAGGATGCCTAGATCATCCTGGCTGTTGTGGCATTTTGCGCTGCAAAAAGTCTGTAGACAAAGAAAATCATACATGACTGAGACTTGAGGCATCTGGCCCACCTGCAGCACCCCTGGCCGTATGGCATCAAGCGTGTCCCTGTCTGTGTGGTATGCTGCACCACTGAGTAGGTAGGCGATGTCAATGCCAGGCAGTCCCCCACGGTGGCGGTATGACAGCTGCCGGTAGTCTGTGTCCCCCAGAACCAGCCCGGCATCAAACACATCCTGCAACCAGTATAGCATGTCACACACACTCCCAGGCTTGCCACTCCGGGAACATCACGAGTGAAGTGGCTACAGCCATAAACAGCTGATTGAGGCCTTGTGCATCTACTTGTAACGTCATGAATGATACTGTAATGCTACTGGAGCTTGGAGTAAAGTTTACAACATGGCAAGACCTGTGCAAGTGCATTATTAATTCACACAGGTCATGCATATACTGTGTACGCCTCTCACTGGCACCAGGGTGAATACAGCAGGCTGCAACAGCCTGTCATACTGTCACGCCTGAACACCTGGTGCAGCGCACCTGTGCAGCAATGGCTCCTCGGGGATGCCTTGCGCCCTTGCTGAAAGCCTGAATGACCCAGGCACCAGAGTGCTGGAACACGATGGGGGCTCCGCCGGGGCCTATCGACTCCAGGTTGATGAACACTCCCACACGTGACGCCCAGGGGCTGCTTTGCATGAAGGCAGCAGCAGACTGCAACGGCAGTACACAGCATATGCAGGTATCCCAGTGCTTGCAGGCATGTGCTACAAGCTGCTATAACAAGAGACCGCCTGAAACGCTGATTCAAGTTGTTTGTCACTTCTGCTGCTGCTTCAGCAGCTGTCAATGCTCAGTGAATGAAGGCATTTGTCAGTGTCAGTACCTGGCATAATGGCTCCTCTGCCCCGCTGAAGAGGAACATCACAGGACTGGCAGGCAGTGCTTCAGGGTCAGCCACCAGGTTGGAGGCCAACTCCAACATGACACCAACATTGCTGGCATCATCACCAGCACCTGGGGAGGAATGTGTCCATGTGGAGAGGATCAGCAGAAGTCTTATGCAACCTAGGGCCAGGCTAAGCACTCAGCCTGGTAGCGGCAATGCTACGATTGATATCATTCCAAAGGGCTGAGTCTAAGCCATCGAAGCTGAAGTCAGCGTGTATGTGAGTGGGGGCTGATGTGAGTTGCGTCGAGGAATCAAGGACCTGCCGTGCCGTTCCTGCCTTGGCAGGAGCGGGCTGGCCTCCATGCCTGCTACAGCTGTACTTCTAGGGTTTATTCTGCTGTTGCCCTGTGCGCCGAGCCCTCGCACCTGGTGACCCCACAGGGCTGTCATGATGTGCCACCAGCAGCACAGCAGGGTCATGTTCATGGCCCTTCCTGCTGACGTGCAATATGATGTTGCTTATATTGTGGTAGGCATTGATGAACCTTTCACCAACAAAGTCAAAAGTAAAGGAGCCTGCAAACCACAACAGGAGATCATGGGCAACTGACCAAACCTGCTTACTGCTGAACAAAGCGGCCACTTGTCAACCAATGAAGCCATGTAGAGGCTTTGCCAACGAAGGGCTGCTTGCAACACAGTCCTGTAGTGTGTGCTATTGCAGATGACTGTGTTGGCAACTGCTTGGGCCCTTCTAACCTGTGTAGTTTTCAAACTGGGCTTGCACAATGACATTAGTGCTGCTTGCTGCTTGTTGCAAGTCTTGACAGAATTTCCATATATAATGGTGTGCCTGCTGCAAGCCAGGTGTAGCAACCTGCAGTGCAGCAAACGCAGCAGCAGCAGCACTACTGGGCTCACTAGTCTTGTCATTCACTTGCAGTATGCAGAGGCTCTCTAATGCAGCAGGTGGCGGGCAAAACCGTGGCAGGTGTTGCTGATTTCTGCCTTGTTGCTGCGGACATAGCAAGCATGATAGGTGTACAACACAAGCAGACATCAGATGAATATTCGTTGCAATGGTTTGACGAACTGCCGGTGTGCCGGCCATGTTGCAAAGTTGCCACGGGGCCATACGCAGCACAGATACTGGTGCATAGCTGGTCAGACAGTTGCCTGCATGTGCCAGTGGAGCAACTCACGGAACGCAGCCCGATCAGGTTGCTCAGCACATGCACGTGCTGTCTAGCTCTGCCTTCAGCGAAGTCAGCAGCTGGGACATCTGCTGGTTTAGGGGTTGGTGTCCAATAAAACACATGAAGGGAATAGCCCACCTGTAGCACTTTCAGGCGCAGGTCAGACAGGCAAGTCAATTACCGCAGGAGGATTGCTGTTGAACTTTTGCGTACCAACAATCCAACCACCACAATGAACACAGCGAACAGGCCTGGCCTTAGTGGTGCTGTGACGTACTGCTGCCGTGGCAAGGTTGCTTTGGCCATCTTGTTGCTGTGGCTGAAGTACAACTCGCAAGATAAATCTCAGCAGAGACCTTGAAACTGTGAGCAGAATGCGCTTTGCGGTACGCCACTGCTGGCAAAATTACACAGAGGCGGGTAACCCAACTACCAAAAAGCGTCAATATTCATATCTGTAAGCTCAAGGCAACCCAAAGTTGGCATCGAAAACTGTTGGCATCTATACCTTCAAGATCGGACAGCTGGATCTGTGGATTGAAGGGGCTGTGTTTTGCTGCTGTTACATGGAGGAGTCTCCCCTCGTCTAGACCGACAGTGTCAACTGTGGCTGAACAAGAATTCTCGTCACTGGATTACGTTATATTGCTCGCAAACTGAGTTCTGCGCCGTCCCTTTCCTTCCCTTTCGCTGACGCACCCCGTCAACCAAGCCGCTGCAGCACTGCTTCACAATCCGGCCGTGATACCTTGTTTTTGCAGTTTTTGGCCAGCTGCACGTCATGTATCAGCGAAGAGCGTGGCAGCTTGACGAATCAGGGACTGTGGTCCCTCTTTATCAAGTCTCTGGCGGTCTCCAATCACTTACAGCAACTGGTGTGTATCTGTTTCCCACTTGCTCGTCTGTGACTCGGCAAGCGCCGGTTGCGAGTGAACTGATTGGAGTGTGCGCTGTGCAGGTCTAGTCGACGTTTATGGGCTGAAAGAAGGCTCAGATGGATCATCACACTCTGACCTGCTCATAGGCACCTCTTTCACGCTGCCAGGTAATGCTTATGCTGAGACGAATGGTGAACGCGTTTGGCGCCTTCTGTGCCGGCTGATAGCGATCTGACGAGGAGTTGTTACTCAAATGGTTTTTGAAGGTGTCAGTAAACACGTGGCGTGTAATCTATCGGGGGCAGCAGGCCAGCAGCTGCTGGCAGCTGTCAAGTCTGTTTGCACGCAGTTTGAGCTGGCAACAGCAGGTAAGGACCTTGTGCTGCTGCCGCGGGCTTCCACACCTCCTCACTGGGAAAGTAAAAGTGTGACACTGATTGCTGCAGGGGGAGCTCTAACAGCAGAGGCCAAGGAACTGGTGCAGAGGTTGCAGGACATGCACTTCTGCATCGTAGCTCTGGATGACAACTTGGATGAGCAGCACATCTCCTCTGGTGGGTGCATTATATCTTTGATGAATGTTATCCTTTGATGTACCTGTTATGTCTACAATTGTCACCTGGTTCTGGTAGCTCAGTTTTTGTTTTGAATTTGCACATGATTGACCAAGTACAGTGCTGAATGTCATGTCACCTGTGGATGATGCTGACACCTATGTGGCTGAGTTTGCAGATGGGTCAGTGGTGTTGGAGGACTGCCGGCAGTGGCTCAAACAGATGCAGGGTTACGTGCTGCACATCACCAAGCAAGTGCAGTCATGCATAGCGGAGAGCCCTGTCAGTGATGCCAGCAGCATCAGCAGCATGGACGAAGCAGGCAGCAGCAACAGCAGCGCAGCAGGCACAGCTGCTGGTGATACAGCTTGGCGGGTGATGTGCCAAGATGCAGCAGAGATTCTCAGCAGAGTGGCGGACCAGATGGAGACTGGAGGGGCTGCATCGTCAGTAAGTCTTTGCGTGGTCAGCAGCGCAGCCACATGTGCCAGCTTGTGTATTTTCAGCATGGCAGCATTCTAGTGTGTGCGGTCTGATAGGTTGCCGCTGGGTTGCTCCTGTGGCTTTCTGCAACAGTCCGCTCCCATGTGTCGGTTGTCTCATGCACTATTGGCCAGCGGCCATCACCACTTCTGCTGCATTACCTGAGCTGAGAATTTCTGTGATGCAGGACTTTGACAGTCCAAGAGTTCCTCATGCAACGGCAGCCCCTAGCAGCAGGCTTGTGGCGAAGCATTCACGGTTATCATACTCAAACTATTGGTCGAAAAAGATTGCTCTGTGATAGCAAACAGAGTAGTTACCGGCAGCAGATGACTGTCAGCATGCAAGCATCACAGCATACTGTCTGCTATGTGCGTTTATGGTGCCAGTATGTGCCCCTCCTGCAGTCTTGAGCAGCAGAGCTCGCAGGCATCGCAAGAGTTGCTAGCAGTGGACATGCCATTGCAAGGACGAAACATCAGGATGGAACGTCAGGATTTTTGCCAAGCCTACACCCTGCAACATGCTAAGGGCTGTTGCATGCCCATGACTCTTTTTTACTGAGCAATGGTTCCTTTTGTTCTTGCAGCATTGCGTTTCTGTTATGGGTGTATATGGGCTGCAGTATGTGGCTGCTTTGTTTTGCTCCCTGCTGGGGGCTTGAGGCTTGCGCTTGTTGAGTGCTGTATGACAGTGCCTGTGAATCCAGAGACCCAGTGCCAGTGTGTGTAGTGAGGCGTGTGGCGAATGAGCAAGGCCTTGCATCACCTGTCATGGACATGCATTGCAATCAACCTAGAGTTACTGGTAGTGGTCTGGCCTGTGCACATGTGACAGTGTGTAGTCCTGCAGTTTGTGGTCCTTGCTTCATTGACAACTTATGCATTCCTTTAATGCTGCTGTGCAGTATTCGTTGCAGAGCTTTCCTGCATTGATTGTGCATCTCAGGGCCCTGCTTGCTGACGCAGTCCCTGTACTTGGCTGCAAAAAGGCCAATGTTTGGTCTTTGTCGCCCTGCTGGTTGCCTGTGCTGGCTGCCGGCTGCTATCTGTGACCCTAGTATCTGCAGCTAAGGCTACAATGCTTTACTCTGTGATGATGGTGCCTGCTGAACGTGGCAGGCACCACATAACACATATTTTCTGTTGACTTTCATCAGACTTGTGACTGATCATGACACGCTCATGGTCTGCATGTGTGATGTTCTGCATATCTATTCCAATTATGTAACTGCTTGTCCTTGCTTGTTCTCTAAGCTCCACTTGCCTGGCCAATATCATTGTCTTGTGGCTAGGCTGGTGTGTTGCTTGCAACTGTTGCTGCTACTCAACTGCCACTACACCTGATAGTATCAGGTGAGGCAATGCAGGCTCAGCTGCTTGTGAGTGCATACTAGGTACCTTTTAGTAAGCTTCTGGACCTTTGTTGCATACACTCGTTTGTTCAATTGTGTATATGTGTATGTTTGGGGTTCCTCAGGTTGTTGACTTTCCTCACATGCCATGCCAAATGCAAGCTGTTTGCCTATGGCAAGCAGTTTGCATGCTAGTCGTGCATGCTGTTGGCACTGGCAGAGTGCCAAGAATTTGTTGTCTGCTGCAGTGGTGCCCCTGGCACAAGCTGCTGTACCTCTTTGCTGTACTGTGTTTCTACTGTTCCATTGTGTGTTGTAACAGAAGTGTGTTGTGTTAATTGTATGTGTGCTTGTCAGGCTTGGGCTTCCTACAGTTGCAGGGCCTGTTCATTTGGCTCCTCATTCGATGGCAGGCCCTGAGCATCTGGGTTTACCATTGACAATCTGTCTCCAATCAGTACTTGCTACTAGCAGTCGATTGTTTTGACTGTGTTTTTCTGCGTGGTACACATACAGGTGAACTATGCATGGCCGTCAACTGCATGTCTGGCGGCATAACATTAGTGCTGTTGTTGCTGGCCCTTGGTGGGTGATACTGTCATCTCACCTGGTTGCGCCAAGTGCAAGATCATCATCATCATCATCATCATCATCATCATCATGCGGCAAGGCGATAACCAATGGCAAGCGGTGTTCAGTAGGTGCAAGGGGTGTGCTCACCCACGCCCAGGCCCTCTTGTGCCACTAACTGGCTCAACGCTCCTAGCGGCGTGCAGCCTCCTGCTACTTCAAGCAGCAAGCCAAGTTGGCTTCAGGCGCCTTGTTGACCGGGGTAGGTGAGCAAGCCATGCGAGCAGTTTTGAGAGCTGCAGAAGTTTTGACTGGTATTTGCGTCACTTGGTGGTGCACGCTGCGCTCCTCAGACTGTCGCTACTACAGTGTTTGTATGTAGTTCAAATCAGCCAAGTGCCTTTTGAATGCTGGTTTCCTCATCTTGCAACCTTGCAACCTTGTGGATTAATTCTGGTGGAATGATTCTAGTAGTAGTGGGTTCATTGCGGTGGTGGTGCCTTCAGACAAGATGAGACATCACTCGCTCAGCAATGTCATGTAACTCTGCTGACAGTTTATCCCTGTCTATTTTAGGGTGATTGTCCATACTGACGGAGTCTAGCAGTACAAACACCATAAAGGACTTCACTCGAGCTTGGTTCACTTGATTGGTTTGCCTGATCTGAATCTAATCTTATCAGGGCTGCATGCATGCAAGCGTGCCTTAAGGCAAGGTGGCCAACAAGCCTAACCAGTAGTAGTAGTACCTACCCTGTCCGGCCGCTAGGCCCTTGGGAAAAGTGAAGCATGAAGAAGAAGAAGAAGAAGAATAACCCTTTCCGGCCGCAAGGCCTTTGGGAATATGTACTTGGTGGCTGAGCCACACTGGCACACACTCTGGGAACCCGTACTTGACAGAAACAGGGCAGAGTCAACCGAAACACGACTGATCTTAGACCGAATTTTCCGCACTCGGTTGTTGAGTCGGTGAACGCCAGACGTCGGTCCCCAAAGACCAGAGGGGAGTGGCAGTGGGAGTAGATTGCAGACGAATGGAGTTAGTCACAGGCCTGTAAACACTTTGTAGTACAAACCAAAGACTTTTAAGTGGTTTATCGCCGCCGCATAAGCCGTGGAAGCTTGTGCAACAGCTTGTCACACATCAACTCCTCACCGCACCATATCCATTGAATATGGTTTGTAATAGTCTTTTTAACCTGCTGGGCCTCTATTAGAAGCAATCGCGGCAGACAAGCAGGCTATTGCTGGCAGAAGCCTCTACAGTTGACATGTACAGGCAACAGTACAGTGAAACACGTACGTTGACTTGTCAAAGCGCCAAACATAGTCCATGGCTTTGGTATGAGGATGTATGCATGATTATGACGCCGAACAGAAACGTCAGCAGGAAATGACAGGGTGAATAGCAGTTCAACTGACTGTCAATGACTGTGAACCGTCGCTGGAGGATGGCAACAGCACGACAAGAGCTTCCTGGCTATGGTATGGATATGCAGATATTGAAAGTGCACTGCTGGCGTTCACGAAGCACACCGTCTCGCTGTTGATCAAGCCAGCACACGCCTTTTTGTGGGACGCTGTCGTGCGCAACGCCTTTCTCTTCTTGAACTTGTTCTTGAATATCTCCCAGTATTATGTGTTGCTGGGGCACCTCCTTTCCCTGGCAACAGCAGAGGTGGTTAATGGGATCCTCTGGTAGCAAGCTGCTGTCAAAAGGATGCATATTGTTTGATCAAGGACGCATTGGCTACAAGATGCAGGAGGTTATTTTTTGCATGATCTCAGGTATAGCAACACTGCATGATTGCATAGCCTTGCATGGCCTTGCGTCCGAAACACGTCCTTGCAGCAGTGCATCGGTGCATCAAGGAAATAGACAGAACACATGCCTCAGCTATGACCAGCCATGACCCTGCGCAGCAAGTACATGTACGAGAGTGGTGGAGACATCTTACTGGGGGGGCAGAAAGTGCCACTGTTTATAATTGTTGCCTTTGCTGCTGTCTGACAACTTCATGCTGTTGCAGATGACTGTTTGGCTGTCGGTTGGAGAGGCGCCTCTCTAGCCGGCTGAAAGAGACGTTTGTGAGGGATGGCAGTGGTCAAGACTTGATTGACATCGGGAGTGGCGTCACAAACTAAGCTCAGGCAGCAGCCCGAACTTGGTACAGGGGTCTTGGAACACAGCACAGGCTGCTGCGCCCTCAGACTGTGCTCGACCATGGTCGTTCCTCATATGTCAAGGTGCCAAGGCTGCAACCTTGAGACAATGCCTGCCAAGCTACAAGCCCCTGAAAGCCAAATTGGCTAAGAGCAACAACAGCAAGAACCGAGCAAGACAAGGAGAACTATGATTCCTCTGTCACTGAGGTGAGCAGATGTGTGCATTTCTATGCTACAGAAGGTATGCCCAAGTTGTGAGTGTTCACATTGCAAGCCATAAGTTGTTTGAACCTGCATGAAAAATCGATGCAGCACATGAGTGACACAGGCCGTGCTCATGGCAGCAGTCACATGCAACGCAGACATGTATTCACATGTCACTTGTTGGATGGGTACTGTGAACTGTACATTCATCGCAAGCACCTGGTTATTGCTCCTGTTTTGCTGTTACTGCTGCCTGCAGGCAGCAACTTGCAGCGAAGAAGCATCTGCAGTACAGCATGGCAGCAGCCACTGGAACAGGAACGCTTGCTGCAGAGTCAGACATGGTTTGTAGGGCAGCTGAAGGCACAACTACTACTACAACAAAGCGTCTAATGCCATACAGCAGTAGAATGGCAAGTAGGAAAGAAAGCCTGATGCTGGCAGTAGTTGTACAAGTAAGGGTGTGAGTGTGTGGCAGCAGGGATGGTAGGGGGTGTACAGGGGGAGGCAGTTGTTGTTTAATGGTGCATGCTGGGCATTTTTGTGGCTGCCTCTGATCGTATATGCTTTTGATGCTGCCCCTGGTTGAACAAGTTGATTGGTATAGCATGCATCAGGTTGTGCTAGGTGTTGTATGCATTGACCTTGCAAGTGTGTATGGACATGTCTGGTATTCACCAGCCTGAGGCAGTGGATGGCATGTTAGATAGCTCCATAACATCTGCCCGCAGTGCACATCAAAAGATGACATGTATTTCTGTGTATGTAAACGTAAACGCATTTTCAGCAATCCATTGGTCATAACAGAGATTGTTCGAATGTCTGTGTTTGTCTGCGACTGATCAGTCATGAGTGACGACATGCCAAAAATAGCACCGACAAGAAGGCAGAACCGTGACTGATTAGCACTGAAACAGGACAGATGCGGCACTGAAGTCTGTCTAGTTCTGTGCTAGTCTGCCGCTGACCGATGATACAGCCGACGTCGGTCGCAATTAGTCGCTCCGAAACGCGACAGAGTGTAGTCGGTTGACCGACAGCAGAAGGCAGAAGTAAGGCCGACTAGTGCTGAATTTGGACAGAAGCAGTACCGACAGCGGTCACCTTTCGGTGATGAGTCTACCATGCTCTGTCGACTTCGGCTACTAGTCGGTCATTTTTAGCTTGTCAGAGTGGGGGTTAGTGTATTTTACTACGTAGTATACTAATTAATGATAAACAATAAACGACCCCACTTGAGTTTGAAGAAGAAGAAGAAGAAGAAGAAGAAGGTGTGTTCAGAGATCAAAGAAAACCTGAGGGTGGTCTAGAAGAAGGAGAATAACCCTTTCCGGCCGCAAGGCCTTTGGGAATATGTACTTGGTGGCTCAGCCACACTGGCACACCAAGATTATACCACCCTCAGGGGCGCCTTCCAGGCAGAAAAGCCCACTCAGTGAGGGTGGTCTAATCTTGGTGTGCCAGTGTGGCTGAGCCACCAAGTACATATTCCCAAAGGCCTTGCGGCCGGAAAGAGTTTTCTTCTTCTTCTTCTGCCGAGATCGAAGCACATTTCATTTTTGGGAAATACAACAACAAATCAAGCCAACTGCGGTAGTCACTGCTGACCAGTGTGTGGTTGCTGACCCGCAGCTGGATTTCTCACAGCCCTCATTGTCCTTGTTCTTGACAGCTCATGCTCATCATATGTCGTTGTACCAGTTCCTGGCTGCGGTGGTAAGGTTTGCCCACTTTGTGGTGTTACGTCCGCCGTGAACTATTGTTGTCAGTCAGTCCTGCCATGTCACATGTGTTGTGCAATGCTTTTGCTGCAGGATGGCTTTTGGGTTTCACAGCCTCCCATGATCAGTGTGTCTTGTGTCCTGCTGTGTGTAAAAGAAATTTAGCCATGCAGCAAGTTGAAATGCTATGACAAATGCGCTGACATGCGTTGGGGGCGCCACCCTGTTGGCCGCCTGGGCTGTCCTGGCTGCCATATGATGCATTTAGCTGCCACTGAAGTCCCACACCAAGTATTACTTGAGTTTACTTGAGCGCTTCCAGTCATCAGCTCCTCCAGCACGGGTGTCAACCGCAAGGGTCGCATGCATGCAATGCAAGGTGATTAGTGCACGCACAGGCATAT
>JABEVS010000703.1:0-14497 GCA_018290735.1 Coelastrella sp. MACC-549
CCATACCATACCATACCATACCATACCATACCATACCATACCATACCATACCATACCATACCATACCATACCATACCATACCATACCATACCATACCATACCATACCATACAACCTGGCCCCAGAGGCGCACCCCGGAGGAGCCAACATAGCAACCATTCTGTGGTGTTTTTGTTGTTGGAGGAGGACATCTCTCTCCCAACGGAGGTTGGTGATGGCATGAAGCATGAGTAATTTATTCTGCAAACCGGGTGTGCCACATGCACAGCTGCTTGTTCAAACACCCGCCCGCTTCATGCCCCATCACCAACATTCGACTCATCTGTCTGGCTAGATGAACAAATTGAAGAGAAACAGCAGTTGCAGGTTGCAAGACAGGAACAGCATCAGCAGAGTGCAAGACAGAAACAGCATGAGCAGGTTGCAAGACATGAATAGCAGTCTCAGCGGGCCTGCGGCCTGAGGTGTTATGATCTGCAGGCATACTAGCACACTACAGATGTAGGTTTGTGAGGCTCCTAGCTGCTCGCTGGACAGGGCAATCCACATCAGCGGCAGTCCTCAGCAGCAAGTCTACATCAGCAGCAGGGCTAGGCAGTGGAACCGAGGTTATTTGTACAGCCGCAGCAGCAGCACTGGGCAAGGCAGTCCTCACAAGCAGCTCTCAATAAAGTTCAAAATGACAGCAGTTGTGAGAAACCCGTTGACAATTGATTTGAAACAGAAAGTTCCGCAACCAGAACAGCTGTAGACCAGCTGTCATGGTGCAGTCAGCGACAACTGCAGCAGTGCAGTGGCTAGGGTGCTTCAGCAGAGCACTAGTTGCTTTGTGGCAGCAGTTGCTTGTGGCAGCAGCAGCAGCGGTTGCTTTGTGGCAGCAGCTGTGGATGAGGGCTTGTGATGACACACTGGGTACTGAGCATGGAGCAGTGTGGTGTTGAGAGCAGCAGCAGCAGCAGCTGTTGGTGCGGCTGCAGCAGCAGCAGCAGGGGGCATGAATTGGCTACGGCAGCCAGCAGAACGAGCGCCAGTTGTTTCCGCCAAGTAGAATCCTCACAGTGGGTGGTTGTCAAGGGCAGCAGCTATCAAGGGCAGTGCAACCAGGCAACGGGTTTCTTGTGCTTCATGCTTTACTTCATCTATATACACAAGTCCTAACCCAACCGGCCTCTGGACATACTAAGGTCGCAGCAGGGTACAGTCCGCAGCAGCTGGATTGCTCAGCAGTCCAGCAGTCTGTGCTGAGCAGTTGGTTTGAGTTTTCAAACCGCTTGCGACAGCTGGCGCCTGCTGATCACATCCACCAACAGCAGTAGCAGCAGCAGCCCTTGGCTTGTCAAACACCTCGGGCACCTGTAGGCTGTACTGCAGGTGTAAGCAGCACACGCTGAAAGCAGAAGTTGATATCATGCACCACAGACTGAACCCCTCCTGCTGCTGCTGCTGCTGCTACTGCTTTATCGTGTGCTGCTCCAGGTGTCGTGCTGACAAGAAGAAGATCAAGAAGGCTGTGCAGGGCATGTACGACATCCAGACCAAGAAGATCAACACACTCATCAGGTCTGCTGCCATACCAGCGGGAAACCGGGCAACACAGCAACAGCAGCAGCAGCAGCGGCAGTGCTTGCAGTCGTACAAGCAGCTACAGCAGTTCTGCTATTGCTGTGCTGCCTGTTGCTGTTGCTATTCCACCAGCTGAACCATCAGCAAAATCATCAAGAGCATAAGCAGTACTGCCAGCAACCTGTGATCAAGACGTGGCAATCTTTGCTGCTTTGGGTGCTAGTGATGCAGGACTGGCATTGGAGCATGTAACCCAGCAGCTGTACAGACAGATGCCCTTCCTTCATGTGCCTGATTGTTTGCAATGTGCTGAAAGTGCTGTGCTGCATATGTATGATCAGATCCGCTGCGCTGACAATGTTTTTGTTCCATGGTGCTGCAGATCTGATGGACAGAAGAAGGCCTATGTGCGCCTAACAGCAGACTACGATGCCCTGGATGTTGCCAACAAGATTGGCATCATTTAAATTGTCATAATGCTCAATTTAGTAAAGTGGCAGCTGCCGTTTCAAATAGCAGGAGGCTCGAGTTGCTTCCAGACTAGAACGCACCGCATGCTGTTGCATCAGCTGCAGTGGCAGCACACGACTATCAGCAGGCATGACAGTGCAGAGCAGCAGGTTTGCAGTTGAGAGCTGTTGGCATGTGGCCTCAGTTGTCTTAAGCGGCAATGGGTCGGGGC
Organism: Coelastrella sp. MACC-549; assembly: GCA_018290735.1. Classification (NCBI taxonomy): domain Eukaryota; kingdom Viridiplantae; phylum Chlorophyta; class Chlorophyceae; order Sphaeropleales; family Scenedesmaceae; genus Coelastrella; species Coelastrella sp. MACC-549. The sequence continues at coordinate 2,245 of JABEVS010000703.1, forward strand.
TGTTGTTGCTGTGTGCAACCTGCTGGCACTGTTAGTGAGGTGTTGGTCTTGGCATGGTGGTAACTGATCATATTAGCACGTTCCCACACATCACAGCCCGTCTCCAGCCGCTGCACATCACGGCATACATTGCGTGCATGTAACCTTAACTGGGTGTGGGGCTACAGGTGTACAACATCATGGTGACTCAGACGACACAGCTGCTACTTTACTGTCTTGCTGTCTGAAAACAACCTAACAGCCGCCTTACCAACCGTGGGTATGCTGAGGGTACGCTGCCTACATCAATTCAGATGACCTTTGGTGTTGATAAATTAACAGCTCGTTACATCGGGTTGCTCAGCTGCCGAAGCAACCAGTCGTCAGCATACTTCTCACCGATGGCCCATACCGATGGGTGAGAAGTGACCAACAGTGAGACAGGTTGAGCCTGTACTGGGCAACGCTTTGCCAGCAAAGTATGGAGTCATTAAGCCGAGAGGCGTTTCTGGCATCGAACAATCACAAGCTGGTCGCATCTGCATCCATGGTGCTGCACAGCATGGCGGGCAGCCATGATCGCTTGATGCGGCACGCAATCGTACTCTTATTAGCTTACGAACGATTCAGTCGCGCATCATCCCTCCAAACCACCACAAACAGTCGTCACTGGGTTCACTTTGCCCATACCGATGGGTGACAAGTCCCATACCCATGGGTGAGTTGATCGCAATTTCACGCGTTGCGAGGGTTTCAGAAGGCTAGCAGCAGCACCAGACGAGCTCAACTGCAGTTAAATCAATTATCAACAGCTTCTCTACCGATTATGGTCATCTCTGTCAGCTGGTGTCACCCATCGGTAGGAGCCGTCGGTATGGAGTTCACACTCTGATAGCCCATACCGATGGCTCATACCGATGGTTCATACGTACGCATATCATACGCGCAGTAAGTACAACCGGCATACCTCGCGGCATGCCGTATGCATACGAAGCCTTGCAAGGGCCTTGACCGAATTCGCTTCGAAGCGAGGGCATCATAAGAACCCCTCATGAGATGCTGATCAGCAGAGCCTGCAGGCTGAGCTGCTGCTACTACGTAATGCAGCTCGTGCTATCATACCATAGTAGTACCACGAGCTTGACAATGAAGCCCTCGAAGTTTTGCTATACACCATTTGCAGCCACAACCACTATGGTCCTGGATGATCCGCCTTGCAGCATCAGCAACTTGCCACCTGTCCCTGTTACTGCAAAACTTTGGCATGGCATGCCGCATGATCTAAATGGGAGTGATTAAGGGTCTGAAACGCGACACACCTACAAGATGACATGGATTAATCAGCATATCCTGTGTCACACTGTTACCTCTGTAAGTCGGTGCAACATTCACATAAGACTCTGTCGGACGTCCGGGATTGCTCACCAGTTATTCACAAGTAACTAGCTCAAGGCCACTCTCCTGCCTCGGGTCACACTGGGCGTTGGATGCACCAGGCCAGTGCCACCACTCCCGTTCCCACGCTGACAGTACCTGATCAACAACAGCAGATGCCACTGACCATTCCTCACAACAGACCTTTGAAACTGATTCTAATCTGAGAATCATAATCTGGCACACACCGTTTATGAAACAATGATTGCACTAAATTATCCAAAGTTATACGATGGTTTTCAAGAAAGCACCGTACTCCAGCTTTACAGCCATAATGCATCACGACTTGGATATAACCAAAGGAATCAGCACCTGCACTTTCAGTCCAAGCTAGACAGTTCCATGCTCCTGAACTGCCGTACCCGGTACTGAGTACGTCTATGGGATAGACCATATAGCACGGGTAGCAGCAGCTCCAACTGCAGAGTGAGAGGCTTTAACACCACCACCACCACCACCCCTACCAACAATATGGCCTCAGTGGAGTACCAGGGGTGGTAAAGTGGCCATATTGTTGGCAGGGCACCCCTGGCGATCTCATTTACCAAGATAAATAAAAACTGCCACTTGCTCAGTGCCAACCCAGTCCATGTGTCACACACCAGTAGTGTGATAGGCCCTGTGGCACATCGTGTGAGTCACTGTGAGTCGCAGTAATGAACACTTTGGTCCCAGACCATGCCTGGGGCATTATGAGTCTCTTGCATACCATGTCCATCACACAATGTCTGCATTGCATTCACTCAATTCGGTGACCGCTCTGCTGATCTAGCGAGCAGAGCAGTACCATATCATCAGCTTGACACAACACTTGGCATAAAGGATCAAAACCTTCACACCCGCTTCAGGTACTTTTGTGCACATGTACTACTAGTTGTTCTGCACCAATGAAGGACCAAACAACAGCAGGGACAGCGGGCCACCTTGTTTGACATCTACACAGCAGTCAGAAAATATCGTCACTGGGCCGAATGATCAAATTCAGCGAGTACTTCACCAGCATGAGCACCAGCAGTGTCATCTAAAGTATGTGTGTGTGCATTTGAGCCCACCAAAACCACAACCTTACCAAGACTCATCAGCTTCCCAAGCAGGCAACCAAGCTCCCAGAACATGTCTGTATTGTAGGTACAGATTGCTGGCCGACAATCACCGTCACAAACATTGAGCGCATCATATGTATCAAAGTACATACTGGTGACCAGGCCATAAGGAAGACTGAAGAGCGAACAATGTTTGGAAGAGTGCTTCATGAGTCATGCTTGACAATCTCTGTGCTACAAGTGACAAGGTGCCTTGAGTAGAATAACTCAGTAACAATGTTACATTGACACCGTCAAAGCCACAGCATGCCAGCACCAACCTGGCCCGGCCTAGGCTAGAGCTGGTTGAATTGGTGTGCTTTTACAACCCCAACACATATGCTTTGACCCATGCCTTCAAGTCCTTCTTGAAGTGGTCTCCCAGCTTGCCTCCTATTTTCAACAGCTTCTGCCAATCATCCACTCTGTCCATCTTGGCCAGTGCTGCTGCCAGCGCCTGATCCTCTGGTGTTGACTTGGGCTCGCCACCAATGGCCAGATAAGTGGCTGAGCCTGTGCGCCCAACAGCCACGTGTGGCACGTTTGGCTGGTCAAAGTCCAGTGTGGCATTTGGGGCAAAGCCAACAGCTTGCACGCGAAGGAACCTTGGTGGCTTCCTATGATTGGCGAGGCTGCCGTTGCTGCTGCTGTTGCTGCTAGGGTTGCCTTGGGCAGCACTGCCCATAGCTGCCTCCATGGCCTGCACCGGTGACCAACAGCAGCAACAGCAGCACAAGCCACAAGACAGAATAAAATGCTGTCAATAGCAGTGCTAGAACAGGTAGTTCACAACTTACTGCATCAAGGCACATCATTGGCCATTAGCGGCTGCCCTTGGATGACTATACAGATAACGCTGTCACCATTTGCGTGACATTCCTAGAGCTATAAGAGGGAATTGTTTGCGGCTAGTACCCAGGGTTTAAATGTACAGGTCATAGTGTGCTGAGAACACAGCCGATGGCATGTATTTCTCAAGATCGAGCGCTCTATGTTCCTGTCGCAAGCACACAGCATTCTCACTACCAGCCAACGCTATCACACCTGGCAGCAAGCACTACACCTGTGATTGGTGGCACAAACTACAAAAGCCTTTTGTAGTTCCAACTACTGAGACAAGTTGTCTCAGGCTGAGAGATGTTACAGGCAAACTGCTCTAGAGTGAACTTTCTCACCTGCTGGAACAGCTGCTCCCCAATTGCTGAACTTGCCTCAACGCCAGCGCCCAAAGACACGCTTATGATGCTTCTCACCCATCCTAACTGGCCTGCGAAGCGGTTAACTTGCAGCTTCTGTATGTAAGCCCCACAGCCCAGGGACAACACTGCCAGCTTTGCAGGGTCGTCCGCTGTTGTTCTGCGCATGAAGGCCATGGCCGCTAGTGTAGGGTTGTTGGCAACTAAGCCCCCATCTGCGAAGCTGCCATGAAGCAGGGAGTATGGCTGCTCTTTGCCGTCCTGCAATGTCTGCAACGGCGTTGTTGGGCTGCCGACACCTGTGCTGCTGATGTTAGCAGCTGGGCATCACTCATGTTAAGAGTGAAGAGCAGCAGGACAAAGAAAACAGTGTCAATTGCAGGATGCTGGGGGTCAAAGCGCTCTGTGGTATTCTGGTGCTTGGTTTGAAGCCAGCATTTCTCAGGTATGGCATCCATAACATGGTCAGTTGTGAATGGAATGTGTCAAAAGCATCCTGCCCATGCAACCATGCTGGAGTGTATACGCATATGTATGTGTGGCTCTCTGCAGCTGATAAGCCATACCCGGCATATGGCATAGCTTATAAGCTATGAAAAGCGATGAGCAGGCAATGAGCAGGCTGTGCTGGTGGTATCGGGTGCCGGGTACCAGGTGGCATCATCATCAGCGGCTCACCAGGAAAGAATGTTGGTGCAGCTGTACTTGCCCGCACAATACTCCACAAGGGGAAGTCAGCATTCCACACGTGCACAATATTGCCGCTCTCCTCCAGGTTGAACACGGGACTTGGAGCCTCTTGAAGAAAGCTTGGCAAGGGTTTTGCTTCTGGCTGTGCAAGTGGCTCTTCCAGCTCAGACAAGCCGTCTGCTCGCTTAAACATTGGCCTGGCAGATCTGGGTGGTTCTGAGGCACGCAGAGAGTCAGGCTGAAACTCGGTGACAGTGTTGGTATCTGCAAACAGAGCGGGCTTTGCATCTTGCTGCGTACTGGTTGCAGTTGCTGGTGGTCTCAGTCTGTTGAGGGTGGTGTAGCCCCAGGCACGGCTGCTGTCCTCATTGCTGTGCTTGTGCCAGAAAGCTACTGCACGGTTGTAGTCAATGTGAAAGGTGGGAATCAGTAGCGATGTGAACAGGCCTCCACGCCTGCCACCAGCACCTGTTGCACTGTCAGATAGCTGAATGGGAATCTTGGTCCTGCATGCATTGATTAAAGACAATTCTGGAGTGACTGATGGGCACAGCAAGGACCAATGCACACTGAGCCCGGGGCAGCAGCAAGTAATACACTGTACCGTACAACTAGTAGTTGCAAAAAACATGCATGGCTGCCAGCTGCCGTGCAGTGAGTGAAGGCGGTTGAGTTGCTGTGTGCCTTGGCGGCATGCATTTCCTGGGCCACCTCTGCACAGCCTCAAACTAGGCTATGTAGATATAGGCTAGGTATGGCATGGTGTGTATGGTAGGTAGGCAGTCACCGACAGATGTTGTCCATGGCACTGCTTGAAGCCGCCATGTTTACAATAAACAGCAGAAATTTTGTTATTCCTGCCTACAGTACCATACAGCACTGGTCTTTTGCCAGTTGTGCTTGCCTGCTTGTTGCCCCAGCCTCTGATGTAAAATCCTCTTTGCCTTCAGTGCCTGCCAACACGCTATCTGTGGGAGCAAAGCTGCCACCGCCAAAGCCGCGCTGTAAGACCTCGTCTATACCATTCTCCCAGTACTTTGGCCTCAACAAACTGAGCACAGTGCTGATGAGGCCGCACCAGAAGGAGTACACACTGCTGACAACAGGGATCTTGGCAAAGCATGCTGACAGGAATGCAGTCAGTTGCATGATGCCAGAAGGCCCCCAGGCAAAGATCTGTCTGCGGGCTGCTACGAAGATTGCTTGCACAGACTTTGCTGAACCTGCATCATATGATGTGCACAGCCACAGAAATAAAACAGGCGAGATCATCTTCTCGGCTCAAGAAAGCAGCAGTCTAAGAGTCGCAAAGAGAAGCTTTATACTCTATTATACAGTTCCGGAAGCTATGGCATGCCTTGGGTGTGGTGTGGCTGCTGCATTGCACGACTTGGGGCCAGGTTGCTGCTATAGTTCTGACTGTCGCCTGAAGGCACTGTGCTACCTTGCTGCTGCACAGCATACTGCTAGTACGTGAGCCATGATGGCCCTAGTAATCCACATTAGAGCTCTTTGTGGGCTGCAATCCTGGGCCATGATGACAGTCACTGTTACTGCGCCAGTACTACTGTGACAGCAGTCCTTGACTGCAATACCATCTCTTTGAAAGATGGCAGGCCTTTGCAGCATACCGGCTTGCAAAACTGACTGCGCATGGTGAGCATGGTGAGCATGCATACTGTCACGGCCATTTGCTGATCAACACAAGAACGCACTGTGAGCCTGCAAGGTGTGTACTATACAATGTGATCTACCGTGCCTTGCAACAGAGGTTCTGTTTTGGACACTGCATGCATCTGCCAGATGGGAGTCCCCCAGGGGCCTCCTCCTCTACACACTCTGGCTGCCCTGAGATCATCTGGTGATCTGATGATCTGATGATCTGATGATCTGATGATCACCAAGCACACTGTAACTGGAATGGAACAAAACAACCTGACTCTGTCACACACCTGATACCAGTTGCACATCGCCAACATGCTGTTTGAACTTATCAAGGCCTTCTCTGTAGCTGGCAGATTGCAGGATGTTGTCATCACAGAAGCCCCCTTTGGTAGCCAAGTAAGTAGCCACAATTGACCCAGTTGACGTGCCTGCAAGGGATGTATGATAATTATTTGTAATAACAAGGAACCAGAGGTGTTGTCTGATAATGAATACCATCGTATGTATGCCATGCATACACAGGGCGGTGTGTGGCGGCGATGGCCTCCAGCGGTCTGATACGTATACAGTGCACAGATCTGTGCATAGGCAGCAAGTTTATTATATACATATCAGACCTTGGCAAACAGTTGCCGCATGTGCCACAGAGTCTTGCAGCTGCTCAGCCTCGGGATTAGATCCCGGGCTGACCGTCAGACTGGAGTTCTAGAAATTCCTAGACAGCCTGACGCAGTGGTACTACCATATGATATGCATTCAGAAGTATGATCACGACACAGTTGTTCCATGCTGGATGGAGCGTCAGAGCTGTCTCTAATATTGTAATGTTGGCCCATAAAGGATTGTACCCGCACTTGCCGTACTCTCCTGTACTTGTTCTGCCGCCAATAATGCGTACAGTAGTTACATTACACTGTTACTTGCTCACCTGCCATCAGGTCAAAGTAGTCCGCCAGGTCGACAGGAATGTCGCCAGGGACCCGCACGTCTGGTAGCTCATGGTAAAGGCTTTTGAATTCCACCGAGTCCTTGCAATAAAATATGGTCTCGCGGATGGCGTCCTCAACCACTTCAAGTACACGAGCTGCAGGACAAGACCCAGTGCCCTGATGCACCATAGACATGCTACGCGGTAGCATGAAAAACAGCACCAAAAATATGTACATTCTCAGGCTGTTGCTGAGTGAGCGAAGTGTACCTGGGATAATGCCACGCATTCCACCCCCATCGATAGCCAGTACTGTCTTGTACTCTTTGCCGCCTCCTCCATCTCTACGCTGTAGTATCTTTGGGAGTTTGTGAGTTGCCATCACGGTTGCTTGTGCGTCTGCTCTGGCTTTCACCCTGTACGTTGCACTCGATCGGGTGAGTGGCAGGCAGCAGACCAAACCTGCAGCGCAATGCATAGCAGCACACACACTGCCGATACAAACCCCCTAGCATTGCAGATACTGTACCGGCGACGTCTCAATGTGCAGGGAACAAGGTAGCACTGTGAGTGCTACTGTGCAGCTCACCACGATGCTGAAATCTGCTTGCTCGCAGCGTCCTCATGACCGGTTTTACTGTTGTAAGTAGTCTATGAGGTTAACCTTAAAAACTTGCTAATGGCCTGACCATTTCCTAAGAAACAGGACAAGGTTCCCAAGGGCATCGGCATCTCCGGGAATAAAGCGATGCAGCTCGCCCTATAGAGCACTCCATGGCACGAATCAGCCTATTTCCTTGTATACAGCACTGGATGGTAAAAGGGACGTACGAATTTCCTGAAATCATATGAAGTACGGTAGGTGCTCACGTGTTCTCGCTATATATATACTGGCATGTGCGGGGCCAACCTCAGCAGTGGTCTTGAAACAAATTTGAAACCTCAAGATTGTTCACTGCCACTTCCTGGTCCCGAACATGCGAACACACACCAATTTCACACTCAGGCAACTGCCACGCTGTGTGAGGCTCGTGCAGCACATGATCTCAGTAGTGGTGTTATTGCCAAGAAGTGCACATGATCAAACACCCCAGACCAAAGCTGCAACCCACTCAGGCGCAGCTGGGCCAATCTTTGAGGCAGCGGTAGCGGCAGCGGTAGCACAGAGTCCGTCATAATATCAACATCATATCATGATCAACATGTATTGCTGTACTATTTGTTTCATGGCGCTGTGCGATGGAGACGCCAAAGGATCTACGATAATTGCCAGGTTCCCAAGAACAACATGCTTGCCCCAAGGCGAACTCTTTTTGACTGCACACCTCACGGAGGTTAGTCACTGATAAGCACTGCTGAAGGCTTAAAAGAGGTTGACTTCTGCAAAGCCTTGGCAACGGTTGCTAAGCAGCTGAGCCACTGATGGACCAGCCTGTGCCAGCAGGCTGCATGGCATGTAGACTGTTCAGCCAAATTCCAAAAGCACCAAACACCTTAGATATTTGAATGTCACATGTTGATACCGTATCAACTGGATACACAGACGATATGTGTCATATACAGTGCTTTCAACTTGCAGGCATGTACCTAACTGCGCCCTTTCTGGAGCACAATTCATCATACGCCAGCCAGGACAGCCCAGGCAGGCACACAGGGTGGCGCCCCCAACGCATGTCAGCACATGTGCCATAGCATTTCAACTTGCTGCATGGCTAAATTTCTTTTACAATAATCATTGTTCACCACACCTTCAAGACCTCCTCTTAGGGTTTTTCCTAGCCTCCATCTTCCTGGCACCCACATCTGCCTGAATTTGATCCAAGATCTCCCCAGCATCAAAAAATTTGCGTTGTGCTGCTGCCCACCCCTTCAGCTCTTTGTCCACAGTCCACAATTTGATCTGGGGCTGGCCAATCAGGTGGTTCGGAGGAACCTTAGACAACTTCTTGTTGGTGCGGAAGCCAACCTTGCCAAACTCAACCTGGAAAAAGCAGGCGAGGCAGTTTGTAATGAGATGCTTCAGATCAAACAAACATATACTCAAGTAAACTCAGAAATATTTTCATATACAAAAGATGACATCGTTTACGTGAATCCGCAACATCTGTTTGGGGCGTGCGCAGGACTCCCAGCAGTAACAGGTCACACGATCAAGGTTAACAACAGCAATGTAACACGACCCTAACAAACAGTGTAACAAGTGCAATGGCTTGAGGTGAACTGCTTGGCTGGCGCATTGGACAGGCACATACTAGGCTGTGTGCTTTATACAATATATAATCCAAGGGCTGGCTGGCGCTTGCACAACTGCGCCTTGTTGGGGTTTGGGCAGAGATTCACACAACGTGACATTCAGTCCTAATGCCCTGGGGGTCCCACAGCTACAAGGTATGAGTGATATACCACCTGGCCTGAAGGCATTGCAACACTTCTTAACAGCAAGACTCCCCAATGTCAGCAAGATATTATCTACTTTCCAATAATTCCCTGGCATTGCTACAGCAAGGGTTGGGCCATCTTTGCTGTTCAGTTGATGCAGAAGTCCTTTGAGGTAGACGCCACAATGTCCACCACAACAGGAGGGCTGACTGCACCATCAAGCTGAAAATATGTAATACAATTGCTGCAGCTGTCACCCTCTTCCCACCTGAGCATCTGAGGTAAACAGAAACTTTGCAAACTCATGTGCCGCCTGTCTTGCTGCTGGTGGCCTGCTGTCCAGCACCTTATCCACAAGAGCCAGTGGGCATTCAATGCGCACGTTGGGGCTGGGGACTACAAATGGAAGAGCTTTCTCAGCACCATACACCTGCAAGTGATGTGAGATAACTCAATAACTTCTAATAAACACTGTTATTCAAATTGCGGTAATTTTAAAAAAGGCTTTTGCATCCAGTGGAACCTGAGCAGATTTTGGTTTTGAAGGATTTTTGGGGCGTTGTAACAGGTTTGAAGTGATCAACTTGGCTGTCCTGATTGAATATTCATCTCACACACACAAAAAAAAACAAGAGAAATGCTGTGTCTCTTTTCTTTGAGATGTTTCTGCCAAAACCCTGTTTGTTGTCACAAATGGGTTGCTATTTCTTGGGGTGTGCTTAGCCTGAAAGGTACGGTACCTGGTTTGTCAGCACGACCTCGTTCTCGTATGTGAGCAGCACATCACCGATCTTCTGCCTGTAAAACACGTCACTTGCCTCCCGAGCGTCACGCGGCTGGACCACAACATTATCAAACACCTGCACATACATACATAAATATGAATTTATATACATACGATAGTCATATATCCGTATGTACATGTATATGTACAGTAGTCATACATATGTGTGTATATATGTATGTACATCTATAAATACATAGTCTGGAGTTTTTACACACACATCATACAATTGTGCATACATTCATACATCCATACATAGTGTGATGACTCTTTTACAAATAAACATATGCACAAAACAGAAACAGCAGGAATGATATCCAGTCGGCAAGGGAAATCAGAGTTTCATGTTCCTCCTACACAGCAACCCTCAGGCGAGCTTATTTGCTGCATCCTCCGTCCTTTTTGTTCGGCATCAGGGAAACCCAAACCCCCTGTACCCTGGCAAGACTAAACCCAGCAGCAGCAGCACCACCAGCAGCAGCAGCAGCAGTAGTCTTACCTGTGTGACGTAATCTCTTGCTGCTGTGTCCCCCTTCTTCATCTTGCTGCCCCAGAGGGCCAGGAAGATCCAGCGAGCAACACCAGCCGTCTTGGGATTCGCCACTACAATCTGCAAACAAGGTGGCAGCAGCAGCAGCAGCAGCAGCAGCAGCAGCGGCGGCTGTCAGGAAAGCTTTCTGGCAGGCAGGCAGGCAAGCAAGCAAGCAAGCAAGATTAAGAACAGAGAGTACCCAATGGCCACTGTTGAACAATATGAGAGTCAGCAGCAGCAGCAGCAGCAGCAGCAGAGTGGATTCTGGCAGGTCTGACACAGCACAGAAGTGTTCTAAGAAGTGCTCCAACTGCTGGTGGTACTGCCAGGTGTACCTGGAGTCCAGGTCGAACCAGATCCTCCCAGGTTTTGACAGCCTTGGGATTGCCCTGCCGTACTACCAGTGCTACACAGGTCTCACACACTGCAGCAGCAGCAGCAGCAGCAGCAATGGAAGCAGCGGCAGCAGCAGCAATAACGATCTGCTGGGCAAGCACAATATTGTGGAGATGATGGTATAGAAACGTGAACAAAGTGAAGTATTCTGTGCCCTTTATTATCATTATAATTAGTTGCAATCTGTGCCAACAGCTCACCTAGGGCGATTCAGCCTTGAGCATATGAAGTGTGCTTCATTCAAGATACTATAATTTGAGTTTTCTGGGTGTTTGGGGTTCTAGGTGTTTGTCATCAGATCAAAAATGCAAATCTGACAGTGCTGCGTGTTGCAACAAGAATTGCCAGTATTCTGGAGAACGCACCTACAGAGTCAAGGGGGTATGACTTTTTCCAGTTTTGGCTGAGTAGGCCGGCATCAGCAATCTTCTGAACATCTAGTGGCAGTGCCAGTGCCACGATGTCAGCAGGCAGCCCATCTATCACTGCACGAGCCTGCAATGGCAAAATTGAATATAACATAGTACATAACATCTGGTATAACAACTGCAGTTGCAGTTGTGCAGCAGCAGGTATGACCACACTGTACATTTCAACTGTGACAGACACTGCTTAGAACAGAGAACTCAATCTTTATTGGTAAGAAGAGTAAAAGGAGTGGCCTTTTGCCGCTGGTGTGGCCTTTTGCATTCTGGAGTAACTTTAAGTCTGTTGACATCAGTGGTTGTATGCAGCATGAAGCAGCATCAGCGACAGCTGCTGCTGCTGCTGCTGCTGCTGCTGGCATCTGTGCCCCTGGTGCTACCAATACTGCTGTCACACAGGAGTAGGTAGCTGCTGCTGCTTCCACTGCTGCCGCCGCCACCGCCAATGCTGTGGTGGTGACATTGTCATTAACGCAGTGACATTGTCATTCCTTAACACATTCAAATCATCAGTGCATGCCTCACAGGGTTACAGTTGTTTTACTCCAGTAATACACCATGATAAGAGGATAGAGTTATAAACATCAAATAGTAAGTATAAAAAACTACTTTCTGTTGCTTTTGAGGCCATAAGACAATCACATTCGAATCCTCTGCTTTCATTCATCCCCCGGGGGATGGAGAGCCTACGCCCCCTGCCGCGCGCCCCAGCGCCCCCCCACCGTGCGGCAGCCGAGCCAAAAACAAATGCGTTGCCTGAACG
>JABEVS010000704.1:0-21387 GCA_018290735.1 Coelastrella sp. MACC-549
CCCCCCCCCCCTCCCCCCCCCTACTCACCCTGCAGAGCCAGTGCAGCACTTCGGGTATGTCCACAGGATGCACCTTCAGCCGCTCCCGCCTGGCAGGTGTCATCAAACCAGCAACAACAGCATCAAGCTCACCTGAATAACAACACAATAGCAGCAAGTTCGTTCTCATCAGTGACTGCCCTGGGTTGCTGATTTTTGGCCAGGATGGGTGTTCGCCCTGTAAGTTGTGTTGTATCCGTTTAGGAACGTACCGTTCTGTGTAACACTATATATTACATGTACTATATTGTGATGTAGATTAGCATAACACTGCTGATTAAATGCAGTCCACATACATCATGCATTTTACTCATATGCTGTATTCACTTACACACTTGTCAAGCCATGTGCTATTGCTGCTGCATAGTAGGCACGCCTGCAGAAGTCAAGCGTCCTACACGTTTTACACAATCCTGCAACCCTTTGAGAACTCTGTGAATTGTGGTGCTTACCAGCAGCATACCCCTCACTGAGCTGTGCCAATGTTGAGATGTCAAAGTCATACGGCAACTTGCCACCATGCCGAGCAAACAGACCGGGCCAGATCAACTGCAGCAACAGCAACAGCAGCGACACGGTTGCAGAGGTACCAGATGTTCCTCAGCAGTACGTAGCGTGAGGTGGACGGTCCACCTTTGGGCTGGCATAGCAGGCTGCTGGAAGTAGCAGTTGTAGGGTTCTCACTACTAGTTGTAGGCTAGTTGTAGTGCACTAGTGCAGTGCAGCACTGCATTACCCACAGGCAGGTTCTGGACTGGCCAGTAGTGCTCAACAGCATTGGACACGCCACTTGTAGCAGTGCTCACTTACCCTACGCGCAGCATACTCAGGCAGCGGCATGTACAAAGCCTTGCTCCACGCCCCAATGAATGGCTTCTCATCCTTCTTAGCAGCGAGCCAGGGCTCTCTGCTGCAGCCAACCACCAGAACCCTATCACCTGGGACCAGGGCCTTCATCTCCCGCAACAAATCCTTCTTGATCCTGCTGAAGGGCTCCTGCAGGATAACCACGGAGCTTGTCACAAGGTGACAGACGGTCATACATCAATGGTATGCATGCAGAAGTTGCCCGGCCGGCAGATGCATTCAGAAGTGGCACTGAGCTTGCTGGTGTACGAATCAAAGGCAGATGTGCGCTCTGCCAGCTGCAGTTGCACTGCTGTCCTGTCTGCAGCTGCAGCTCAAGCTCAGCCACACCCACTTGGGATTGACCCTTTGATACTGCCTGCAACACTGCTGCTGTTCTTCTACACTCACCTGGCCTCCAAACTCCTTTGCCTTCTTCTTGTCGCTGACAAACACCTTCTCCACCTCGTCGATGTAGATGACTGAGGGGGCCATGGTGCGAGCTACCTTGAACACCATGTGCAGCAGCATTGCAACAGCCTTGCCAGGGTAGTGACCATCCGTGTTTCGAGGGGACAGATCAAAGAAGCAAGCGCCACTGAGGTGAGCAATGGCCTGCGAGAGGAGTACACACAGGCACACGCGGCACGGCCTAATGCAGCATGCAGTGTCAATCAACTCATCTGGAATCCAAAAGACTCAGCCTAGAACTATGATGCATTAGCCCAAGCTGGCGTCCATTGTTGATTATCCCAACAAACATCCATCATGATCTTGAATACTGCTCAGGTGTCTGATGCTCAAGTAGGAAGCCAAGGCACAGCATAGATCGATATCATGGAGTCATGCCGCTTAAGATAGTCCTAGCACATCCTGCACAGTAGATGTCCCCCATGCAGTCCCTACCTGAGCCAGCATAGTCTTGCCAGTCTTTGGCGCTCCATAAAGCAGCAGACTCTTGATGTGTGGCAGACGTTCATTGACCACTTGACTGCCCAACGGCAAAATACCAAACTCAGTGACGGCTTGTCGGATCTACAGGGAGAAGTGCAGCAGTTCACTTACTAAGCAGATAGTATCATCACTTACAATGAAGCAGCATATAATCTACGATGCTGAACGACACAGCTGCAGCATACATAAAGTGGCATTATTGGATACATGACAAACATGAGAACCTGCAAGATAGCTCCATGCCAGCGTGTTATATCTACTGAGGTTGGCACACTGTGGCTTGAAGCCAGCAGGCAGGTGCGCACTGCTTCAAGTCACCTAGTGCTGGCCGGGCTCATCATGGTATCATCCTGCATCTGCCATGTGCACCACACAGACTGACCCCCAAAACATCAGTCATGACTGGCCATGAGGCAGTGTCCTATCACCATGCTCTGAAAAACTGTTCGTTGCTGGTGCCCACCTGTGCTGGCGATGGGTCGGGTATGATGCCTGCTTTCTCCAGTGTTGACCCCATGTAACAGTCGCCACCAAGGTAATCTGCTAGCTCAACACGTGGCAGCCTTGTCAGCACACCATTGCTGGCCAGCTCAGCGAACAAAGACTCCATGGAGCGATCAGCCTGCAGATATAGGCTTTTGTTGTGTTTGTCTCTTGCTGAGGTGTGAGGAAGAAGGGCACATGAAACAGGCACATATGGGGTGCATATGCAGCAGTGTGATAAGCAGTTCAACTTCTGGTAGTACCACCTGCAGAAATTGATGGTTTTTAGGGTCTCTTTCAGCAATGCTTTGCACATCTGCAGCCCACACCTCACGGCTGCACTTACTGTTGGGTCCTTTTTCTTCTTTCCTCCTGCTGCTCCCTTAGCCTTCTGCCCTTTTTCCTTTTTAGCTCCCTTCTTGGCCCCCTTCTTGGCCCCCTTCTTCTTGCCCTTTTTGCCTGCCTTTGCTGCAGCTTCGGCAGCAACCAGCTCTTTCAGGTTGGCTAACAAGCACCGCATCTCATCATCAACCTGCAAGCAAATCAATAACAGAGTGAGCCTGTAGGCTACTGGCTGCTCATCATGTCCAGATCTGCAGACTGTGCTGTCTGCGTACCAGACTGAGGCCAGGAATAGCTGTTCTTACTCCGCAAGCTTTGCTCACTGGGGGGAAATCCCTTTATCATTGCAGGAGCATTTCCTCAGGCAGCTCTGTTTGCACTGTGCAGCATGTGAACACCACTGACTGGCGAAGCTATAGTTCTCCCACCTGTTGACGTATCTCCTCAAACACCAGTGGCCGCAACTCATCCTTAAGCAGCTCTGCATCGTACTGCTGCTCCCAGCTTGGCCCCGATGGTGCAGGCCTTTCCTGCCATTTGCCAATGTACTCGGCAACTGCTGTCTCGATGAGGGGGATGAAGTTGCTGCTGATGGTCTCTGTTGTGCCAGGGACTTCAACAGCATCACCTGCATCAGCAGGAGCAGGCGGCAGGATTGCTGATCATCAGCTGGCTTGCTTAGTCTATTGCAGGACCAATTCCCTCCAACACCAGCATGGCAATTGCGGTATTAGAAACGTTTGTGCTGAAAGGCTGTTGCGGCGGAGTACTTTACCCCCCAGTCTTGATGCAGACCGTCCAACTGTCCATGCTCACCCTTGCCCGGCTTTTTGCCGTCCTTGCCTCCTTTCCCGCCACCCTGTGCTGCAGGTTTAGCAGATGATGCGCCTTTACCCTTTCCCTTGCCGTCCTTGCCTCCTGCAGCTGTTTGGTCTGCCAGCAACTGTTCCAGGGTTGGCAAGGGAGGGTTTAAGATTACTTTGGAGCCCCCTGCTTCAACTTCAGGCAGGTCCGGGTACTCTCCTGTCTCAGGATTGCGGTTGGCAATGAACCAAGCATTGATCTACAGCATATTGTAGGCAACAAGGCAAGTATACACCTGTGAGCACTGGTCAGCACAGTTGCTGGACTTGGATCCCTCATCATGCACAGTAAGGTCCTGTAGGAAGGAATGCAATGCACAGTGGCACTGTGCCAAGAATGCAGCATGCAATTGATGCAGGTGTAATGTGTACATCAGCAACAGTGTTACCGTATGCTTGAGATCGATCATGAGGGTCTTATAGACTCCTACTCAAAGGTTCTGTTGCATTAGGCGCGGTCACAATATTAATGGCGCTCATGTTCAAGTGGAACATGCAGTATGGTGTTGCCTAGACTTTGATGATGAGGCAACAGCAAGTCTTGGTCAGCAATACCGCAGTTAGCCTAACTAATTGTATTGACAGTCGATTATGAACAGTAGTTGCTCACCTTGTCCTGTATTGCCTCCCTCATATCCTCTCCTTCAGTTTCTTTCACCTTGGCTTTCAAAGTCACAATGGCATCATCATACCTAGCCACAGCGGCAGTACAGCAGCAGGAAAACTTTGATGATGATGATGATGATGATGATGATGATGATGATGATGATGATGATGATGATGATGATGATGATGATGATGATGATGATGATGATGATGATGATGATGATGATCAAGAAGATCCATGGCGTCTGGCAGATGCACTGTGGAGGGACACTTGTTAGAGGCTCTCTAGTGGCATGTTCGAGTTGACAACACTGATTTCACAGCAGCGACAAGAGGGCTGAAGCATACTGTCCCTGCAAAATACCCCAGGCTGTGATTGCTGCTACCGACCAGCTCACTTTCTGAGAGCGCCATTGTCTGGGTCCAGCAGTTGCTGTTTTCGGCTCAGCAGATGCTTGGCTTCAATGGCCTGGGGGTCAGTCTTTGGTTCAACAGGCTGCAGCAGCGACACAGACACCACCCGCACCACACCCTTAGATCTCAACCCTGGCATGGGTTGGCTTCAAACAACCGTGAGCCCCTGAGCCATCATGCAAGCCTAGCTGCTGTATGCAGACACTGTTATCAAATTGCCTGAAGCAGCGGAGCAGGCTAGCTATTATCATACTATAATCTAGTATAGTAGTATGATACTGTACAACTAAAATGATGCGCTGCAGCCCTTTGACCTTCCCCCCTAGCAGTAGCCCCAGGCCTGGCTGCCTGGACAGTTGCTGAAACCCATGTTTCTTTTGTTTTGACCATGCCCACCTGGGGCTTCATGCCAATGAACACCAGCTCCTGATTAGCCTCACGCTGCACCGTCTTACGCCACAGGTGGCCCCTCAACATACTCTGTATTCGAACCACTGCCTCCTCCTTAGAGAGGGGCACTCCTGCCTGCCGCCTCTTCTCCTCAAGCAGGCGGCTGCGCTTTCCTGCAGCGGCCATGCGCATGCGTTCACGGGCCTACAGCACACCAGCAGGTAAGCAGCAGTTGACTAGGTGCTTTGCAACAGAACCTGCCAGGAAGAGAGTTTCTGGCATTTTTGCCTGTTGGCTTCAGGATCATTGGCAGCCTTGGTGCCAGCTTTCAGTTGGGAGCTCACAAGTCGGAGTCAAATTCGACTTCATGAGAGACGTCTTTGATGACAAGCAGTACCCATTGCTAACATACTCAACTTCAGGCTGGCCCCTGTGCCACAGCTGGTGTGAAACTCTTCCTTGGAGGCTTGTTTGCACTCTGCTACTGTCCAACTGCAGGACCATGCATTGGCCGCTCACCTGCCGGCCTCTTTCATTGCGCAGGATTATTGCCACTGCTTCTTCTGGCAGCAAAGGGGGCCCACTGCTTACAGCATTTGGACCAGCTGCTGCGGCGCTGTTCCTGCCTGCGCTGCCGTTGCTGTTGCCCTCTGCTGCTGTGCCTGGTTGCTCCGCTTGTTGATACTTCTCTAAGAGCACTTGCAGGAACTTTTCTCTGTCATTCAGTTCCTTCAGCAGAATGATGGCAGTCAAGCAAACACATGAAGTAAGGAGCATGCAGCACCCCATTGTAGCCTGCTGCTACCCGTCTGGTGTTCTGAAGCTCTCAGCAAGCTGCTGCACCCATGAGCTGCTTCTTGCATCCTGCCCGGCTGGGTTTGAAGATTAATCTCTCCCCCAGCACATGCAAACATGTTTTTTGCTAATGGGTGATAGCGGGATGCATTATGTATTGTGATTATGATGTGCCCCACTGCCAGCTCATTACTTGCAAACAGATGCACGGCTGGCTGTGGGCTGCTCCATGCTTGACAATCATGGCACTGACCACTGGACCTCTTCACATGCTGCTTCTGCTTCTGCTGCTGTTGTTGCTGCTGCTGCTGTTTGCTGTTTGCTATGGCTCATGGGGCCTGTGGAAAAGTCTATTGAATTGTGCTGAGCAGCACCTAGCATCATCAAAGATGCCAATGTACGCACAATGACTAAACTCTAGCCAGCAGCATCATGTGGCGTGCCTTGCTACTGCTGCAGGCGCCCACCTTTGCCCTGTCCTCTATGAAGTATCTTGGCACAGGCACCTCAAGCACATCGGGAGTGAGCTTCAAGTCCACCAGCAAATCATCCAGCTGGATGAAATCGAGGCCCCGGTTCAACTTGACCTGCATGATAACCAGGTAAAATTGTAGTGGACTGACTTTGAATATTATGGCACCTGCTGAGAGAGGTGTAGAGCGTTGCCCTGCCAGGTCCGTTGCACAATGCTTGGCCATGCCTGCTGCAGGAGCCATGAAGGTGGCCTCAAAAGTGGTACCAGTGCAACTGCATTGGGCTCATACTGTGCTCATCCCCTTTCTGCAGTGTGCATGTTGACCTGCTGCATGCTTGAGAGCTTGCACACTCAACCCTGGCAGCTACCAGCACACTGTAGTGCAATGAGGCAAGCACAGCTGCTGTACTGCCACCTGTAGGCATTCACAGTGTACCTCTGCCTGCTGCGATTGCTGGCATCTGCCGCACACATGGCTGTTTTGGCAAAGCTGTGATCTCGTGATCAATGCCCTTCACTGGTGTGGTAAGCCTGATTGCCGTGAACTCTTTCAGCAGCTTGTGATGTTGCACCTGAAGTCAATGCAACGTCATCTCACCATCCAGTGCCTTATTTCTAGCATTCGACCCATGCATGCCTCCAATGCTCTTTTCATGTCCTGTCGCTTTTGTGGCTGCAGCATCTGATCATATGCCATCTCCAGCTTCCTGAATATCTGCAGGTATTTTATGTAAACGCATGCCCATTCGGATAGCTCCTGCAGGTGTCGAAATAGCAAGGATGAGGGAATCTGATGCCTGATAGTGGCAGAGCAGTGCTTGCATGCAATCAATGGCTGTGAACATAGCAGTTCAAAGCAACTGTATTTGAAATACTAGGAGTACGATTTCACTGTGGTAGCTGCCGTATTGAGGAGGCCATGTGCTGCATACCTTGGGTGCCAGAGAGGGGTCTTCTGGGTTTTCAGCTTCCAGCTGGTCCAGCAACTCCATCATAGCCTCCCGCCACATGATATCGTATGTGCTGCCATTGTGAAGATGTTACACTGTCAGGTGCTGTATTTGCTTTGCCAAGTACGCATTGCCTGGGGCGTGCAAAAGTGAGTACTGTAGATGTACGCCTGTTGACTGCCATAGGACTGGTGTGCAACGCTGCCATCCCGCCAAAGGCATGCATAGTATTTCGAGATTGTAAAAGCTTACACGTTGGCCATCGTGCCTCCTTCGCCAGCACTTCCGGGAGCACCGGTCACATACTAGCTGAACTCATTACACCAACCTACATGCCCACTCAACGAGTCAACTACAATTCTACACTGTTGGTCTGCTTGCCTGACCACTGTGTTAGTCCAGGTCACCTCAGCGGTCGTTCGTTTGAGGCCCTATAGTTGGATTTCACGGTGTTCAGCACCACAGTTGCTTATGCGAGATATTGTCCTTTGAATTTATTATTTATCTGGCGTTCGTGCGCTGAGACACATAAGGTAGATTTCGGCAAGCTTGCCCGCTCTTACGATGGGGGACAAGCCAGCCGAGGCCCTGAATTACTTAACGTTGCCGGTTCGTGCAACTTTAGTTGCTCGTCATGCAGACGCAACGCAGGTCACGGCGATTCCGGCAGTGCGCCAGCTGCAGCGGGCTTTTCAGGGCCTTGATGCGAGGAAAGCCAGCTACATACTTGCTGCTGGGGTAAATATTGCAGTTGTAGCGTACGTTGGGCACAAGCTGTACAAGTCTTTGACTGTTCAGTGGGAAACCAAGGGCAACCTGAAGCGTAGTGCCAGTCGCCTCTGGAAGCTGGCAACACAGGTACATGGTGCTCATTCACTTTGCATTTGCTCATTGATTCGTGCCTGGCAGCAGTTCTCATGCTACTCGACGTCTGCACCACATGTGCCAGTACAAGCCAGCTTCAAGAGTGACATCATTGACGCCTGGCCCTGGCTTCTCTGTGGTGAATGCAGGGGGCGGAGGCAGCAGGCAGGGTACCTGCAGAGTTGGGTGACTCCGACGAACATGGCATCTATACGTACAACTCCAGCACTGGCAGGATATATTTTCGGCAGTCACACATGAGCTATGGCCCTCCAACATGGGAGTTTAGTACAACTAAGGACCTGTGGATACCTGTGTGTCATGTAAGCTTTGTTCCTCAGCCCATGCAGCACCTTATTACGACAGTGTCAGCAGTAGCTCTCGTTTCCGACAGCATCTCAGTGGGGAGACCAAACTATTGTGTTTTCAGACTTCAGCCAAATATGCAGTTACCCCCTAGACATGGCTCTGCAGGACTGTTGCTGCTGCAGCACCGCTCCTGTGATCACTCACAAGCGAACCATTCTGCAACTGCTAGACGATACTCACCCCTGCCAATGGCTTGCAGCAGCAGCATTGCTGCTTTGTCGCATGCTGACCCACAACAAGGCAGCTGCAATCATCGCTGCTCACCTGCTGCTGCTGTCGCTGTATGCTGCAGGCTGATAGCCTTTGGTACAACCCAGACAGTTGTCCCAGCACAGCAGACAAGGTCCTCATACAGCGGTTAGAGATAGAAAGCCAGCTGGTGTACAGGCAACAACACTCCAGCAGTAGCACAGCCAGCAGCTGCTCAGAACTGCCGGAGCTCGACCTCTCGCAAGCAATGGTTGACATAAATAATCTGTCACTGGTGCCAGCGGCATTCCTGTGTCCCATCAGCATGGAGATCATGACGCAGCCTGTCGTGACTCCATCCGGTGGCAGCTTCCAGCGGTCAGCGCTGCTTGACTGGATCAGGCAGCATCACACAGATCCTGTATCTGGTGGGCCACTGCGCAGCGACCAAGTGTTTCCCAATCTAGCCATGCGTGACATGATACATGCCTGGGCTAACGGGGACACCATGACAGTGCCAAACAATGCCTTTGACAGAAAGACAGTGCCTGCTGTGCAATGAATCATATGTGGCTGCCGGTACAAGTAGTATCTCATGAGGAGCAAGTAGCACTTTACGCATGCAGTCTGGAAGCCTGCGCATCAGCAGTTCACGTGCAGATTGCAGCTGTCTGAGCCCGTCACTACTGTGTGATCCTGCTGAGGCTGTTTTAGCATTCATCATTTATCGGTGCGCCTGCTCTTGTCTTCTCGGTTGTCAGCTCAAGTCTAAGTCATTGTCTGGCTCCTCCATAGTGCATGTTGACGCATGTTTGCAGAGGCCACAGCCGCTGGATGTGTTGCTGTTGGTGAT
Source organism: Coelastrella sp. MACC-549 (assembly GCA_018290735.1). Classification (NCBI taxonomy): domain Eukaryota; kingdom Viridiplantae; phylum Chlorophyta; class Chlorophyceae; order Sphaeropleales; family Scenedesmaceae; genus Coelastrella; species Coelastrella sp. MACC-549. The sequence goes on from JABEVS010000704.1 coordinate 9,433, forward strand.
GCACAGCTGCATGGCAGATTGCAGCAGAGTTTGCCTGCCCTTAAATTCCTCATTCCGTCTGTGCAGCGATGCGTGCTCACTCTGCACCAGTTACATACCTTAGAGGCCCCAGCTGTTTCAGTGTGCTCATGAGCATTGAACTGAGTGTATGAGCATTATGCTGGGTGAGGCACGCCTGACTTCATATATACAGTGTATTGCAATGGGTTTTGGTCAGTCCAGCATCACAGCCAACCAAAGCAGCCATACATCTTAGGTCCTGTGGACACAGTGTCATGATTGTTTTAGCTGATAGTTTGTGCGTACTTTGGTGGTTCAATGGATCATCTAGAGCTGATCAGCTGCCTGCGGTATGTAAGCACTGCTGTGCAGCCTGGCCTTTGCGCACCGATGGCACTGGCCAGGAACTGCAGGGCCGCTGTTGACTCTAGAGTTGTTGCACTGGGCTGGACTTTGAAGGGCTGGGCCAACATGCCCGAGTGGACAGAATCATTATCTACACCAACAGGTGGTTAGTGTGTACTGTGTACGAGATGTTTTGCTGCCACCGTGGCTACCTACAATAAGGACACGTTGTTGTCGTTGTGTTGTGCACTCAGCAGCACACGGGCAGGGCGGTGTGTCACTTGCCATATGATAGGGGTCCACAGCTTTGCTGCTGGTCGCTCTTGTGATGTGAGGCCTCTGGTTGGCTGAGATCCCATTGGGCAAGGGCAGCCTGCTGACGTGGCTGCTGATCTTCAGTTTGCTTGTCATGCACACGGTGTGTTAGACGTCTTACCCCGCGTGAAGGGAGAATGACACTGGCTGGCTTGAAAAGGGTGTGTTTGCATGTAGAACTGGCAGTTGGTGTTGGTTGGGTTGGGACGCTCACCACCAGTAGTACAAGAAAATTGCATGCTGTTGCACCATTGGCTCAACATCGCCTATCTTCTGCTGCCATATTTGGTCTTCTGCGCTAGCTGTCACATAGCTTGATGACCAGTATTTACACGACAGCAGATGCACTAGGAAACTGCAGTTGTCGCAGTATGCCGGTAGCAGAATGTACCTGATGCATCTCATGCGGTGTGCCACTCGCAGTGTTGCGTTGTAGCTTGCAGTGACTGCAATGTCTTCTGGGTGAGTCCTTCTGGGGCTGTTAGTGCTCAACTGCGAACTGGGTCACACTGCAGACAGCATGGTTTGCCAGCTCAAGGTGGTTGGTCAAGATGTTCGGTTGTGGAGTTGTTACATGGAGATTGCGTGTGCGTCTGTGTATGGTCACTTCTGCGGTCTTGCACTCTGCCTATGTGATGAACAAAATACCTTTTGTTATGGACTTACCCTTGTCTCATGAAACACGTACCAGGCACCTGGCAGTAATGATGCATTGCCTTTTTTGCATGCTTGTGCATATTTATGCCCTCATTATCACGCACTGCCCACTGATAGCATACCCATTCTATTGTGCTGCCATTGCTGGCACAGTTGTACATCAGCAACAGCATACTTGAATTCTATATACAGCCAACAAAGTTGGCTCACAATGGCAGGATGATGTGTTGCGCACAGTGTGGCTGCCCCTGGGAGTGTGCTGACTGTTGCACTATGTCCACGTGTGGTAATGACTTGCAACTGTTTTGTAAACAATCTGGTAAGGTTGAGTTGTACCTTGTCACAGTTGTTTCATACAGCTGGGCTGCACCTGTGGCCAGGTTCTGCTGGCCAGTTGGGCTTATCTTCAACCAGGGCAAATTGCAAGCATGTGCACTGTATGTGCAGCATCAGGAATGGTGTGAACCACCACAACTCTGAGACTCCCGCATGGCAATCATTGTGATCAGACTACCAATGGTATGCATATGGTTTCTGCATCCCCGGCCTGGCACTCAGTTTGCTGGTTGATTCTAAATGTTATATGCAGAGGCGGGAATTTAACATTTTCCCATAGGCTGGCAGAAATGTACTGCCAGTGGGTATGTCATACCATAGTATGGTATGGTTGACATGGTATACTTGTTTGAGCTATTGCGCTCGGTTTCTGGAGCAAACAGAAAACTGGTTGCAGATGCCCTGCCATACTGATCAATCTAATTCTGGTCTGTGTTTCATGTTACCCCCATGGGCCATGCATTGCATTACTGCCCCAGAGTAACTCCAGAGGTGTCCTTGAGGTAAAATCATGTCAGTTGCAGCAGCAGCAGTAGCCTCGGGCTACCAGGCTGCACATGAGGAACCAGTATTGTGACAGCCGCACAGCGTGCATCCCGGATGGATCCCATTGTAAATCCTATTGGATCTGCCACACGCCATGTGGTGTTCTTATGTTGCATGTGCTTGCTGAGCGATTTCAAATAACAATGTGTGGTGCCAGGTATTGCACAATACCTACTAGCTATTGTGCAATGCCAGCAGTAGGCTACTGCTTGGAAACTGCGGTGTCAATGTGAGCATAATGGCGGTCAAACCGCTCAGCATGGGTTGTTGTTGTCCGCTTCTGAAATGGGGCGCGGGGCCAATGGCAGGATTGCTATGGCCAATGGGTAACTTGTATATATCATGCATGATGATGATGCAATCTCGTACTACACGGCACACATTGGAAGTGTGTGCCGCATCGGATGTTCAGAGCCTGTAGTGCAATGTAGCAGATCTGCTAATAATCTAGATTATTTTAAAAGCGCTAGGCGATTGCATGCTGCAGTGGCACTTCGCCTTTGGGGCCCAAGAACACCACACCGATGCCACCATGGTGGCCACGGCTCCAGGGCCCATTGAATCACTGAGCCTGCCTCGGAGGGTCTCACCCTCAAGCTGAGTATCATTAACAGATCAGACTCAACGGGTGCACACTGTCAGTTGGTTTTTAAATGCTGTCAACAATCCATCCTGAGCACAATGCAGCAGCAAGATACAGCCAGCCTGGCTGCATTGGGTACAATAGCACTGCCTGGCAGGGCTGTTTGCATGCCTTGTTGAATGCCTAATGCAGAGAAACATGATGGTTCCCTGCAGCAGAATATTCTGATCACCCAATAAATCACGCAGCATCAGGTGCCGCATCGCTGTGTGACCTCTCAAAGACAATCAACAGAACTTCTTGCTGAACTAGCCGAAGCAGACAGTAGTATTATAATATCAATGGTCAAGCAATAGCAATGCCTACTAGGCCATGGCACGGCTCGTCTGGTGACTCAGAAATGCCGTGCTTGAGATGAAGAAGGTTTAACCCAAAGGCAGTCAGAGGGGACCCTGGGAGTCAATGATACAGAATTGTCAGACATGCAAATACATCATCAAGCAGCATATTGCAGCCTACTTGCTGACGGCGCACCGTACACTGAGTTAACAGCAACCCAGCCCTGCAGGGAATTTGAAATCTAGGGACAATCGCTCAAGAAAATGAAGGCAGAACGCATGATGGCAAAGATGCAACCACCAAAGGTGGTTAGGGCACTGACTATCCCCGAGTACTAATACAGTAATACTGTAAAACATGCAAGCATCCAGCGTGACTGTGGGGTTTCTGTGAAAGGATCTTGACACTGTCAACAAGTTCTTCATGATACAAATGCCCCCACATAAGTGTGTCCTGACACACCTATAGCAAGTTACTATAATACAACACATGAGCTGCGCACGCCAGCATTTCTACACCGCCCAGTACACAGTGGCACTATACGCAACACTGCACCCATGATAAGTCACTGCACAGCCACTGCCGACAACATAGGGGTAGCTATCTCATCCGATGCTTCATGCAGCTCAAGTGGTCACACCTCAGGTGATCAACTTGATCGGCCAAATCAGATTCAGGGTGTGCGAACCGTATCCGATACTTGGAGTCCTGCGGTATGATACTCAAAGACTGTGGTGGGTTCTGATAATGTCAATGAAAACTTGATTGCCATTTATTATTGCTCAAGTCCGCCGCTGCAGCCAGCAGATTCAGAGGCTGCAGGTTCCATTGACCAGGCACTGCTGCCAATATGAGATCGGCATATGGTGTGCCAGTTGACCTACAGTAGCTGTAGCTGGGCCAGCTCAGGCAGACAGCCAGCAGGACTCGGAGGAGACATCCAGACCACCAATCTTGGGGTTCTTGAGGAAGTGGGCCATGCGAGACGCAGCATTCTCAGCTGTGGCCTTGACCGAGCTGTGGGAGGAACATGCAATTGCAAGTACAGCAGACACACGTGTGAGCGGGTCATCAGCAGGAAATAAGCCAATCGCGCTCTAGGTCTGAGATAACCGGTGCTGATGTACAGATATTGACGCAGTCTGGATTTGCTGGCTCATTTGAGTCTTGCAAGAAGCACGTTGCTAATCTGGGATGTGAGCGCCCTATATGCAGTTAAGAAACCGCCCACGGCATATATGAGGCATATTGCTTGGGATAAACGTGCCCTGTCATCTGTGCAGCGCGTTGAGCAGCAAACTTGACACGTAGCATACGGGCGGGAGCCACTTACTTGGTCACAGAGGGCTCCTTGACGGCCTGCTTTGCCTTCACAACAACCTCCACTGCGGCTTTTGATGGCATGATTGCGCTTACAGTCAAAAAAATCAAAGGGAGTGCGGTCAAGCTGAGGGGCCTGAAGCTTTCAAATGCTAGCTCTGCGGGAAGAAGCTGTGCACGGTACGTCAGATGGTTGGCAAGTTCGAACACCCCCATATATAAGCCCTGATTGGCTGTGACCATTTGAACAGCTGGTGTGCCTGTCACACTGCCAGCTACGTGACACTGTGTCAGCGAACAGCCGTGCCTGGCGTGCGACAGTCTATGGTCATTGCTGTGCTCATGGTAGATGGCCCGTTGACCTAGGCTTGCAAGTCCTCACAGCATTTTACTCGTCTGTGAGTTGGCGCTCAGCAGAAAAATGCTGGTCCGCTCAACGGGAGCGTGCATCGCCGTTTGAGCCGATCTTCGCCATTCAAGCTATGTCAATGCACGCCAAGCCCAGTGCGGTGATTGGTGCTGGCCGAATAGGAAGGGCCATTAGCAACATGGCTCAACCACCCTGCCCACTTTATGGGAGAAACGTGTTGCTACCGCGCGATATAGAGGTGTCAGCATCAACCAGCTGTTTCAGAAGCATCACATATCATCACCTCAATAGGAAAGCCGCAGCGATGTGGTATTGTTGCGTCTGGTGCAGGGTCCCATCTGGCTGTGCACCACAAATGATGGCTTGGATGATGTTCTGCAGCGACTGGATCCTCCTCAGCGGAGTCAGCTAATTTTCATACAAAATGGGATGCTTCTCCCTTTCTAGAGACTCACCAATTGCAGCACAACACCCAAGTCCTCCTGTACATGAGTGGTAAGCACAGCAGCAACATATGCAATTAGGAGCCCTCCAATCTTACACCAGTATGCTCTCTAACATCCTACTGCCCAGTAATACTGTCCTAGGGTAGGCAACTTAGGGCATGTCTGCTGTTCTTGTATGAGGATTGGTAGCCTCTCAACTGTGGCAGCAGGGCAGCAGCAGCAGTCCGTGCTTCATGTCATTTGAATGCTACATCACACACAGTTGAAGTAGGGTTCGGAAACCTGAAGCCAACCAAAGAGACCAACTTAATCACGCACTGTTGCTGCCTGTCTTGCATTACACTATGCTAGCCACTGAAGATGGTGCAGTCACAGATGGTGGCAGAACAGCAGTACATGGCCCCTGGTCACACCATGTTCAGCAGCTGCTGCAGCAGGGTGGTGTCAGTTGCAAAGTACTAGAGAGTTGGAAGGAGTACAGCAGCGCTATGGTTGTTAAGCTGCTGTGGTCCAGCATATTCTGGTTGCTGTCTGCTGCTCTTGGTGGCATCCCGGTAGGTTCCCCAGCACCTAGACCTCTATGTAATTGCTTACACGCCTGTCATCTGGCAGCAGCTGGCGAATTCCAACAATTTGAAAAGCCTCTAGTGCCAGTCGTTTCGCACTGCCAGCTTGCAGTGACATACTCTATCCACAGAACAGAAGCAGCAGATGCTGTGCAGCTTGAGCACCGGTTGGGTACATCAGCGGTTGCATGGTGAGCTCTATCTCTACCGTCCTACAACTGCTGCAGGTCGGGCAGGTTGTGGAAAATCACAGTCCTGCAGTGAGCAGTCTTGTGAACGAGCTACTCCCAATAGCGCACGACTACCTGAACAGCAACAACAGCAGCACTGGCGGCAGCAGCAGCAAGCACAGGCCTGCACAACATTCACAGCAGGTACATGGAGCCCAACATCAGGCATGTGAACAGGATGTTGGGAAGATCATAGCTGACCATAAGCAGCTGCAAGGAGCTTGGCCACCGAGCAGCAATCAGGGCAGGGCTCTACTGCAAGACCCAGCAGCGGTCGTGCATGAGCTCAATTCCTATTCAGTGGCAATTGCTACAGCTGTGCCCAGTGCAGAGATGGCTCGGAAAGAGTTTGCTTGGAGGAATGGTTGGTTCATCAGCAGGCAGCCAACACAGCAACATGTCCACTGGCTGCAGCAAGCTGGCTGCAAGGACCTTTTGCAAGAGTATGGCGTAGCTGGACCAGGCTATTGACAGCGTAGCAGGTGTCATCAGGCTGCTGGCTGAGTTCGGCACAATGCGTCACGAGGAGGGTGCTCGAGACCGTGGGAAGTGCCACTACACATACAAGGGATTGTTGTGATTTGTTGCATCCTGGGCGATGGTCAGATCGGTGGACACATCCAGAGCCAGAAGCACTGTCCCTATCGCAAACCTGGGGCAGCTCAACGCACGAAAGGATCATTGGTGCAGGTAGAGCAGTGCTCCTGCTGCTGCTGATTACCCGCGGTACATGGGGATCACACTGAGCTGCAGGCGGAAAGGGTGGCTCCTTGTACTGGCCAATTTCAGTTGGTGTCGTATGGTGTCGTATCAATGGACGGTAAGGGCGGGTTGCACAGCAACTTGCAGTCCCACCACCCTAAAGAAAACTGACTTATCAAGAACGCTCATGTGGAAGCACCGGACTTTTTACAATTAGTGCAACAATGCAAAGTGCCTTGCAATGACCTCGCGTTCAACTGGCGTGCTACAGAGTTCAAACTGTCACGGCGCCTCGTCAGCTACAGACGCCCACATCATCATCGGCAGCTGCGTTTACCACAGCTGCCACTTTGCAGGACGCGTACTCAACGAGGAATCTTCAGCTGTAACAACCCTAAGCGCATCAAAGCAAGATTCCGAGCATCGTTGACACGGCCAAGGCCTTGGAGTGATGAAGGCAATTGCAGACAACACAATCATTACTGATTACTTGAAGTGCTGTTTTCAGCTGTTGCTGCGCTGAAGGCTGGTCAGCCAGGACACCTTGCGTTGCATGGACTCTCCAGGCGGGAGACTCTACCTGCGAGGCAGCCTGTCTGCCGTTGACGATACTGTGATGCAGGATGATACTGCCTCTAGTCACTTGCCTCAGATCAGACAATCTCGGCAATCTCTGACGGTGGAGCTGAGCAACGTGGCAAGTTCCAGTAGAGCATTTGAGCGCAGAAGCGGCTTTGGGAGTATGGCAGCAGACATGGGATGGGATGATGACTCGTCAGATTCAGACTCGCAGCAGTTGGAGGCGACACCCAACAGCTGGGCCACTGGAGCATTTGAACCTTTTGAAGTGGATGAGCCTCAGGCAACCGAAGTAAACTTCTTAAAAGCGGCCTACAACAAAAAGGTACGCGATGTTGATTTGCACAACGTCACCACGAGGCTCTGCAGACTGATTACCAACATTCTAACCAACAGCAGTAGTCTGGCTCTACCTGGGTAGGCATGCAGGCGTTGGCGGCTCGCCCAAGAGCGTTGTATGCATGCACTTGCACGCCTGCGTTTGCCTTATGAGTTGCAGTGCCAGAACAATGCAAGTGCCAGCCAGGTGCCATGACAAGTGCATGGCTTCTGCTTATGGACAAAATAATCTTGTTCCAGAGACTGAAACACTCTGAACATTTTACATCCTTCCTGCTGCAGGAACGAGAATGCGAGCATTTGCGGCAGATTATAAAGGAGCTGTCTCAATCCAGATCAAAAGCACACAAGACAAAGGTTGAGTTGGAGGAGCAGTTCGCCGGCCTGCAGAAAGAGTACTACAGGTAGGACTGCAGCACTCCTTGATTTACATGGCAGCAGCAGACGTTCATAGCAGCAGGGTCTGTCCATCGCAGAGGCAGCCGAATCTCTCCTGCAACTCGCGTGTGACTGTATCAAATATGTTCCTCAGAACCATTGCAGGCAGACAGACACAAACAATATCTTCTACCAGTGCGAGCTGCAAAGGTGCATATGCAGTTGAACATGATGGCGAATGCTTGCTACTGAATCAACAAGAATTGACAGCTATGCAAGCTGTGCCAGGCATACATTTCACCTCTTCCAGCATACGCTTGAAGTTGGCTGGCACACAAATACAGATACACATAACAGTTCCAGTCAAACCTTCCAGTAACCTTCATCACATGGCATATGGAGCTGTTCTGCTGCTGGTGCATTCATCTGTTGAAAATTTTGCGATTACCACAACTGCAGATGCCGGTGTAAACTTGCACACAGACCCACCTTGAACTCGTCATTCTGGTGCTGCTGCTGGCCTGCAGGGTGATAAAAGTGGCTGACCTGGCACGCACAGTATCTCAGCAGTCAGTGTCTCGGGCTTCAAGTCTCAAGCAGGAGTTGTCCACAGCACAAGACCAGCTCAGACGCAGCAGACGGCGAACAGCAGCAGCAGAGAAGCAAGCAAAGGAGCTGCGCGATGAGAATGCAGCATTGAAGCAGAAGCTGCTGCTGATGGAGAAGATTGCACTGTCAAATGATTGCAGGACCAGTGCATGTGCGCAGGAGTTTCTCTTCAGCCATTCTGTCAGCTTGTACTGAGCTGTCAGCTTTTATGGTGGGTTTTTCTTAGTATATTACCCTCCTTTTTGGTGCTCTTGTACTTTAGGACTGAAATTCTCCACAGTGGTCTCGTGTGTCACACCAGCTGGTTTGGATGTCAGGTGGGTGGCCCGACTTGGGTTTATTTGTGGCACTATTTTGTCATGTGCAATCTCCTGTTTTGTGTTTTGGCCCTCAATGTTTGTTGCTGCTCAACTTGTACGTTGATGCGGCTGATGATTGAGTGTGGGTGTACAAGTCTCACACATATCAGCACTGCATAGCACTAGACAGGACACTAGTACTGCCAGGGCTGCCTGCGTTGACAGGTGCGCTGGCTTAATGAATGCCAACCCTGCTGGCTGGCTGGGATGACACAGTGGTTACAGCTGTGATGTCCCACAGTTCACTCATCAGCTTGTTTATTACCCTGCTGGCTGCTACAGCATGTGCAGCTGGTGCTGTCCTTATTGCCACATGTGTGCAACAGCAGCTTGCTGCTGTGGTCATGAACAGGGCGATGTGGTTTTGTTATTGCATGCATGGACTCTGTACACCCTGTGATAAACCACCCAGCATAGCTGGCTGGAAGCCATCAAGTTCAGTATACGCTGTAGTGCATGGTGAGTGTATATGGTGAGCATGGTTCCGGTGGTTGTTGTAGAAAACAGTTTCATAGTGATTGTGTATTGCAGAGCAACAGGTGAGCAACGTGAAGTAGAATGTAAACATGCGCAATGTAGGCCTGTAGGAGTGAGTGTTTTTTGCAGCATAGCGTGTGCTGCAGCATGCATAACAAGTAGAATTTGAGCATGCATGGTGTAGGCGTTGTAGCCAGCATCTTGCAAAACAGATGCAATTAAAGTCAAGCATGAACCCCAAGAGCGTTCAAGTTACGCAGTGGCACTGGGCATCACAGGCCCAAACCTGATGTGCTTCGCATTCTGATTTGCCTGGCAGCCCACCCAGTGCTCCATCAAACCACAGTAGCCAGAATGATTGAGCACCAGCACTATGGTCAGCATTGGCTGATCACGTGATCCAGGCGTCATATGCTGCAGCAAGCTACAAACCTGCCTTGCTTCATGAATGGGAGACCCTGGGCACACGAGTGCATGTGGATGGTTGTGCTGATGGTTGTGGGGCGGGCACAGTCCACATTTTGATTCCACAGCTGTGATGGTTGGCACATGCGGCTGTGTCTTCCTCAGGGCAAGTCCCATGTTTTGCACACTGCAGGTGTCGACTTTTTTCTGCTTTGTGATGCACACCACCTGATGGCAAAAGGAATGTAAAGGCCCCGGGCATGTAACAGCCCCGGTGTGCAGGTTGCCACATTGAGCTCATCCCACAAAGCAAGTCATGTTACTTTTTTTGTTTGAGCTGTTCTTCAAAATTGATTGTGCTGTGGACGTGCACGTATCACGAGCCATTCTACATTCCTGCATATCGTGGTGTAGTCGTAGGCCCTTGAATATTGCTTGTGAGTGGATTTGAGCCTGCATGTGTGGGCACTTGTACTCATACAGGGTTAACAGGTTCTCATGTGTTTGTCATTGCATTGTTGTAGCCGCCCTTGAGTTCTCGTCTGAGCACTTCACGCATGGATGTGATGCTCCCTGTCCAGGTCATCTAGGGAATCAAGGGAATTGCCTGGTGTACACACCATTCTGTAAATAGACACCTGCTGTGCTGCAGAGGGGTGTTTTGGTGCTGTATATCGCATAGTATGCTGCACAGCAGATTGTATGGTTGCACGATTGTCATGTATACGTGGTTGACTGCATGATAGGTTCACGCATAGGCAGAAAGTCCGTCTGCCGGTTTCAGCACTCCACTTCTTGAGCCTCAGGCTGAGATGGTAGTCATGCGGTACCTTGACACAACCAAGCTTGCCTTTTACGGTCTTGCAAGACCAATTGTTGTCACAGCAATCGCAGCAAACAATGGCACAAGATTCTCTGTGCTGCATGCGTCAGATATTCTAAGCTGTATGACATAGATCAATTATTCATGGTTATCACAGTGCTCAGGCAGCACCTGGCATGTGTGGTCCTCTTTTTGGCTGCATGCCATGATGTGCAGTGATGATCATCCGACCAACGGTTGCTTGCAGCATACACCAAACATGTGGTGAATGTTTCTGAAGAAGCACAACTTGCAGGATGGGTTTACACCAAGTCCTGTACAGGATGTGCGTTGGCGCCAACAAGCAACAGCCGGATGGTCACTGCTAAAACTTTCAGCATGAGTCATGCTTTCGGCAGGCACAGCCAGCGGCATGCAGCAGGACTAATCATTTGGATCAATTATTCATTTGCAGACCGGTTTGAATTACCCTGGGGGCAGTAACAGAAATTTTTACCAAGTGGGCCATTCGCCATGTTGGCACCACTGGTTGAACTCAGCATTGCACTGCCGTCAACCGTGGACAGTACAGGCTGTACTATGTCACGTCACCTGCCAATCTTACGGCTAACAATCGAACGGTTGGATGCTGGAGCCATTATCCACATGGTGATAATCCTTAGGCTGATCCACTTCAGCTGGTGGCCATTGTTACGGTGATGCTGATCACCAGCATGAATGAGAGAATGTCAGGTGTTTTCAGACAGTAATAAAACATACAATAAACGATCTCAGTTTGCTGGAGCGCTGACTGTTGCCAGCTCCTCCAAAATGCTGCCCAGTGGGTGTCCATCCTCCAAGGCTCACATGCATGCAATTAGGGTTTAGCAGTGTAATGTAGCAAGCTGCTGCAAGCCTGGAGGCGGCGTCGTTTCGGAACCGCTCCGTTTGGCAATTCGCTGGTGACCGTCACCGTCCGTGACGGCGTTGGAACCACTCCGGCAGTTGCCAAGTGCCGGCCCCAGCCTCACTTCAGTGAGTTGGGCTCCTGGAGAAGTACGGTACTCAGGCTGAGATCCTCTGATATCTGAACTTACTAGGTCACTTCATGATATCTGAACTTACTTGGTCACTTCATAGTGAGGATTGGTTTGATTGTGTTGAGGAATACGATGTGGAGATATACCCCCCATGAGCGACTATGTTGGCTCCTCCGGGGCGCCCCTCTGGGGCCAGGTTGTATGGTATGTAT
>JABEVS010000705.1:0-21270 GCA_018290735.1 Coelastrella sp. MACC-549
GTCAGCACAACGGACACAAAAAACTGATATACTGAAATATTCTTGGGTCTGGAGCCATGTGGACCTGGCTTGCAGAAAACACCAACCCTAACACCACCCTGGCAAGTATTGCATCTCGTTTTAGCTATAGATCACAGGAGGCAACAAAGCTATGTCGACAGCAGTGTGTGCTGAGAGCCAGAAAAAACCGGTCGTGCAGGGCAACTCACAGTGAATCCAGTTTGTGAGGACACAGCCTAGGTGCAGCATGTCACCCAAAAAGCTGAAAACTTGTGATGAGCACTATGCAAGTTTGTGTAAAACTGCTGCATCCAAGATGACCAAGACAGCTTTCCAGGCAACGCAACCTTTCCTAGAGGATGTTAGCGGTCCCAGTCGGGACAACTTCGAAGAGTTTGCGGTTGGTAAAATGCGTTATGATACTATCAGCTATCTATACAGAGAGGTCATACTGCGAGTGCTGGGCGCTTCAGAGATGACGTGGGTACAGGGAGGAGAGCTGCAGGCACGGCCGGTGCTTATGAACATAATGCAGGCCCTGCGTTCTGTCTGTGTTACTTTGCCTCGGCCAGACTCCAGCAACAACCCGTCAGCAGTTGCCAACCAGCAACAGAGTGCAACCATGACAGCAGCAAACTACCAGGCTGCAGCAGCAGCTGGGCAGGACGAGCTGCAGGTAGAATTTGAGATATCTGAGCAGCCAACGGTGAGCTTTTAGTCGAAGCCCGTTGTATGCTAGTGCAACGAAAGCCCTTGCCAAGTGCTGTTCTACTGCTACAGGATCAGCTCAAGCGAGAAGATACCGATTCGGTATCTGCTTCGGAAGCAGAAGACAACGAAGCACAAGACAGACGGGATTCAAATGACAGTGTCACCGCAGCACATGAACTCGGCGTCCACCTTCCCACGCAGCAGACATCCGACTTTGTCATACTCAAGAAGCTCACCAATGCAGAACCAAGAGGAGACACACCTGAGACTCCAGACATCAGCGACATGGCTATTAAGCTCATAGTAGAAGCCAAACAATCCTTGTTCTGCAAAGGAGCAGCAGTGAGTTTCCATGCTGCTGGCAGTACTCAATAGTGTGAACCGCTGTTGAACACCTGGACGCTTGAATAAGCTACGATGCAGACTCTACTTGATGTTATCAATCATGTGTTTGCTTGGCGGCAGTGCTTGTTGTCTTCATGCAACTCAGCCTTTGCAAAACCAAGCGTTTGTGAATTTCAGCGTTTTACCAAACTAGTAGTGCATTGCTGTCTTATGCGTCTGCTGCCATACATTGTATTCTTTGACTTTCTTTACAGGAATGGCAGCGTGCAAGCCGCTTCCAGCTGCTCCACTACCTGACATACGCTGCACTCCACAATGCAGATGTCCTCAACAATGCTGCAAGCGTGGTTGGATTTGGCACAGACTTGCAGAGTTTTGCTGTTTGTAAGATCTTTGTCAAAGGTGTCATATCTGTGGATGAAGATGGAAATTGCAGCTATCGCTCTGCTGATGGCACAGCAGCAACACCTGCCGCATCAGCAGCGGCAGCACCTGCAGCGGCAACGGTGGCAGCAGCAGCAGCAAACCAACAATATGCTGATCAGCTGAGGGATGCAGCACTCAAGAAGGTCCGCAACATACAGGGGTGTGAGCTGGTGCAGAAGTTGATGCCGGGCAAATACATAGTGGGCAAGTTTGCAACGAGCCGGGTGCGTATAGTGGCAGTGGACCTGATTGCTGCCTCCTGTGTTTACAACGTTTGCTAGGCCAATGCACGCTGCAAGTATGTTGTTAACAGGCAAGGTATTTTCTTAGGGGCCTGCTCGGTGTAAACATGTAATCCATTTGTGGTTCAACCATGATACTATCGTCATGTACTGCATGCTCTTGTATGTGCATGATCCATCACAAGTACGCCCCCAATTGTCTGCACAATACCACTCACACCTTTCTGTCCATGCTTGGTCTCACCGTTGCTGTGCAGATGCACAAGTTCTTGCCGCTGCCATTGCAATGGCCTGTCACCCCAGAGACCGAGACTGAGACTGAGACTGAGACTGTCACCCCAGATATGAACATCCTGCCATTTAGTGGCCACATGGCTCTTCAGGGCTTGCTGATCAGCTGTGCAGGAGAGCGCGCTTGCAGATGGACCTTGGAGGATGTGAAGGCCAGGCTCGCAGAGTGGCAGCGGCGTTTGGATAAGGTAGCTCAAACAGCCGGCAGTCTTAATGCCGCTATGTGGCATACGTTTAAGCAGCGACTGGATTAAGCGGCGAGCAGCACAAGAATTGTATGCTTGTTTCCCATAAGTGACTCCTGTGGCAGTTACAAGGTGCCAAGTAGTGCCCCTCAGAAGCAAGTTTGTATGGTACTACCATATGCCGGGTATCATACCATGGTATTTCTATCTGATATGGCCATAGCAGGTTGTACCATAGTATGGTACGGTATCATGCCATACCAGTGGTATCATACCATATGATTACGTCAAGAGTGGTTGCACAACAACGAGGCTGGTATGTGCTAGGTACTGCTGCGTATGGAGCCATGCTGGTTATACCGCATGCCAGCAAAGCTGATGGTTGCTCTGCACGCAGTATGGTTTGCCAGTAATCGCTTTAATACCCCTCCCGTGCCCCTGCGCGCCGTGGATTCACAGGAATATGTGGATTTATACTTTAAGTGCATTGCAGCGTGAAAGGCGCACTGACCCGGCGAAAAAGGGACTTTTCAGGCACCCTGAAGGCCCCACCGAGATATCACAGGCTTGTTGCGCAAGCCGTCGATTTCTGAGGAGGTATGCCGAATGGTATACCACTTGGTAACCTTCTTGGTCAACCAAATGGGTCACCCAGATAAATATAGCTGTGCCTAGAGTAGCTGAAGTGAAGTCACCAGCATACTGCGTGCAAATGTGTGTTGTGTCCGACAAACAACGGTTGTTTGTGTCTATCAAGAATGATTCTTTGTCAGGTGCTCAAGGACGTCTCTGCCACATAATCCTGCAGTCACACAGCCTGGGATCTCTACAAGGGTTTTTCAAGAAAATGCAGTGCATAGCCATCAAAGCAATTTTGCTTCATCATCTCTCTGAGAGTCCTCAGAAAGTCCCTCAACGCTCCGCAATCGGCTAAAACCTGCTGCAGTCTGAAACCCTAGCTGTCTCCAGCTGCCAGCGGCTGGTGATTGTTTTTGTCTCGAGCTGGTCAATGACTATCAGCTTAGGCCTGGGGGGAGGTCTCAATACCTTTGGAGAGTGCGGTGCAGATGCATCAGCTCCTGTCAAGGAGGCATACCGGTATGGTACCAGGCACTGCTGTTCTTATAAGCTACTCTTTGATTGAAAAGCAGATAGGTGGATGTTTAGCCCGGCAAGCCAACTTGAGGGAGCCGACCAGTGAGCTAAAGACTGCAGAGCGGTGATCAAGTTCAAAAGCATCCCAGCCAATGTTGCCAACCACAGGGCACATTCCATGCAACCGCAGCAACAGCGGCCACGGCACCTAAGAAGCTGCAGCAGCAGTGGAAGCATCGCCCCAATTTGCTGTGCAGGGCTGCAAAGAGCACACCCTGTGATACGGCCTATCGGAGCTGATTTGTCCATGTTCATGCGTCAGAAGCCCAGACTGCTTGCATCATTTTTGCATGCTTGTTGGCTCAAGCGCTGCAGCCCAATGGCAGCTAGAGTGTCAATACCAGAAGTTGAGGCGTCACTTGAAGTCTCAGATGATTGTTGGTCACTTCATAGTGAGGATTGGTTTGATTGTGTTGAGGAATATGATGTGGAGATATACCCCCCATGAGCGACTATGTTGGCTCCTCCGGGGCGCCCCTCTGGGGCCAGGTTGTATGGTATGGTATGGTATGGTATGGTATGGATACAGCTGCCTACTCCTAGACCCGACGTCACTGACAAGCAGTTCATGGAGGGTAATGTACCCGACGTACCCAGCACTGCCGCAGCAAAGGAGAGTGTCAAGGAGAGCATTGCCAACTGGTGCAAGTCCAACCTATTTTGGAGTAATCATAATCAACAGGGGCAAGCTGTGCAGGGCTTCGACATGTTCAAGGGCGAGTTCGCTTTGAAGCTGCGAGCCGCCTATGACGAGACCCTCACTAAGCTGCAGGCTGATCGTCAGCAGGCCAAGCAGCAGCTGCTGGCTCTGGCGAGTGCAGAGCAGTACACAACATCTGAATACTGGCTGAAGGCAATAATGCTGCAGCTGCAGGGGCTGCTGACATATAAGGACGCAGCTGAACTGCTGCAGCAGCGCAGCAGCATGCGCAGCAGCGCAGGGTGCATCACTGCCATCAAGCTTAACCGCAACAGCTCAGTACTAGGTCAGTGCAGTGCCAGATGGCGGAGAGCAGCGTACAGCACTGGCGCCAGCAGGTGCCAAGCGCAGGCGTGTGGAAGGCCCAGATGACCTGTCCTTGACGGCCCAGCAGGATGCCTCAAGAGACAGTGCTGCATGCATACCACGGGATCAGGAGCAGTCGGGTGTCCAGTAAGTTAGCAGGAGGGTTGCTCTGCTAATGAGAGCCTCTCACCTGGGCGCCTGGGTGCAAGCCGTGCCGCTGGCTGGCTGCACAGGTGCACACCTGTGTGCATCGAGGTGCTGGTGGCTGTGTCATGGTGTGGCTGCAGGACTCCTTCGTGAATAAGTTGTTTGTCAGCATGACTGCTGCAGTGTGTGCCTCCCTGTACGCCATCTAGATCTAGGCCCCTCCAGGCACCCCCAACTAGAGTATGGGGGCTGAGTTTGACAGCCTGTCGGTATGATCACCAGTCATCCGTAACCAGTCATCCGTAACCTGTCCGCAGTTCACGCTGCTAACGCGAGGCAAAGCGGAGTACAATTGCGCGCTAGGCCGTGCACGATCCAAGGCTGTTGCGGGCTTGAGCTTTTTCAGCATTGTGAAAACAGCCTTCTGATTCATTGCAAGGCGAATTGCACAATTTTGTGAGAGTTGCCAGGGTTTTGTCTCCGGCTTGGCGCGTGCGTTCATCGGTCGGCGACTTGGTGTTCTGTAGACACCTATATATTTCACGGGGGTTTGAGCAGTTCAGTGCTGTCTGACAGGCTGCGACATGCAGTTTGATAGCCTACGTAAAAGAAACGTTGAGCTGAGCGTGCCTGGGCAGTTTGATAGCCGCTATCAATGGTATAGTATACTATGTTGACCGTCAATGTGACCCTGGTGGTCATAACAGACCTGCCAAGCCTGAACAAGAAAATGCCGCATTTCATTGAATGAGCCTGCTGGCGTTGGCTCACTAGTTAGTAGTTGAGAATGTTCAAGGACTGGATTACTCATGCCATGAGTGGACAGTTGCACTGTCTTGCTCGATAATCAGCTGAGTGCACTTCAATGATTCTGATGCAACAGATAACATTTGCCGCGCATGTGCCAGTCACCGGATGGGTATACCCATCATGGGCCAGTGGCACGTACACATCAGTTGTATAATTGACATGTCAACTACAGGATCCACACTCCGGAGTGTGACATTCAGATACGCTTGAATACCATTATAAGCCACCACAAGTAGCTGTGCACATCTGGTTCACTGCTGCACACCAACACTGACAAACAATGCACTTGGCACAAAAGAAGCCACTTCAACGCTTGGATCACTTGCGCTATAATGAAAAGCAGCGAGGTAACGACTTGCTATAGCTGTAGCTATATGTGATTGATGTAGCTGCAGCTACATGTGTGGCAGGATTGAGACCGCATGCCCCAAACCCCTGAAGCAGTGATGTCTGGTCAAAACAACCCACAAAATGTCTTAACTCCATCCACTATCATATCGGTGCAATGCACTTGGACAAGCATCATCATGCAGAGTCCAGCCAGAGTTGACTGAGGGCACTGTTATTGCGGTGAAGCTAAATACACGCTGTGCCTACTACGGGAGTGCTGTAGTACTATTAATCCTGTGGTGCAGTTGGTGCACGCTGTCAGCATCACAGGAATTGGTGCAATCGCAAAAGGCTACACACATAAGTCAGCAGACCAGAGAGCTGCTACAATAGGTAGACAACACTGCAACCTTGTCACATCTGATGTATGCCCAAGTAAAATGATTCGTTCAATGATCATGATTCATCAGGAACACGTTTACTGGTGTAACTGAGCAGAAACAGGCAGATCATACAGATGTCAAGGAGCGGATATACAGGCATGAAGCTGTTTGTGACTGTGTTGTACAGATTCGTGAGGCATGGTTCAAGCGGCACGATGCAACCAGCAACTGGCAGTATCATCTAAGCAGCCCACAGCAACCTGCATACAATCTCAAACCTCACTGCATCAAGCTTGCAGCAGCAGATGAACTATGACCAACAGCAGCAAGCCCGTCAGCATGCTGTACCTCCAAGGAGCTGAGGTGTGGGAGTTGTGCAGTTGCCAGTCGCAGTCACCGTAAACAGCTTCAACAGGCATGTCAAAAGGACTGATCAAGTTGTGTTCACAGTCTTTACTGATGTTGCAGTAACTTCTGCAGCTGCAGTGCTTCCTGCTGTATCTGCAGCTTAGCCTCAGCATCCTGCTGCTGTCGTCCTGCCACTTGCTGCTGTTGAAGATGCTCCTGCTGCTGCTGCCAATGTCTGCGGTCTCTGCTGTTCCAGCTGGTGAACGCCCGCCGCACGAATTGAGACGCCCTGCTACTGCGCAACGCATTACTCAACCTGCTGGCATGCGCAGCAGCAGCAGCAGGTTCATGTGCAGAAGGGTGCTGCTGACCTGGTACTGTCTCTGCGCCCTCCCAACGCACCCAATCATGGCCTGCTGCTGCCTTGGAGGCCTCAGCAGTATTGCCAGCAGCAGCGGCAGCAGCATGCTGTTGGTCTGTGCCGCCTGTGTGTCCGATAACATCTTGCTCCGCCTCCCCACTTGCGCTGGTCCTGCTACTGGGTCCTGATCGCTCCTCTGGTATTGATGGGATGGTGGCCAGAGGTCGCTTTTGATGAGAGCTGCTGGTCAGACTGCCCTGCGACAGAATGTCACTGCTGCCAGCTGCCACATCATCCTCTACCTCCAGCCCCTCCCAGCTGCTGCGGCTGGGACACGTCTCACCATGTGGTGGATCTGCTGCTAATCCTTCTGCCGCCGCTGTAGGTGGTGTTCGATTGACCTGCCATGGCTGCTGCTGCTGAGGCTGTGGTGAGGTGGGTGCACTAGCAAAGCCACCAACAGGTATCTTCTCTCTCAGTGAAGCCAGGCTGTGGACAAAGTTGGTGTGGATGCTGCTGCGGCTGCGCAGGTACACTGCGCAAAAGGACAGAGTGGCAGTCAGTGTTATCCAGAAATAATATTGGCTAAATAACTGCATCCGAAAGTTGGCAGAGTGTGCCACACCACTGACAACAGATTACCAGTGTTGATGTTTTGCAGCATATTCCTAAGGATACAGCAGCGACACATGTGACCAAAACATCAGCTTGGAAAGAATACCCAACTTCTTTGCTGCTGTGCCCAAACCTTTTCACAGCCGGTGTATTGCCTACCTCTTTCCTGTGGAGACTCTGGTTGTGGGTCAGGGGCACCACCCGTCACTTTCTTGACCAGCGGCGTCCAGGTGCGGGCAGGCAACTCCGTGAAAGTGCGCCTCAGTTGACGTACACTGTCACCAGGAGTGTGGCTCAACCTGGTACACATATATGATAACAACAAGATAGGCATAGGGGGGCTCATCTTCTTGTGGTCTAGCACAGATGTGCTGGCTGCAGCCAGTATGTTAGCTCCTTGTGGTCAGGCAATGCCTTCAGGCTATATCTGACCATGAGCAATTTGGTTGAAAGCACCTGGTCCCTGTGAGCACATTGCCAATGTCTGTAGCTGCTGTGTGCCCCTGGCTCACCTTGTAGTGAGGTCTCCAACCTCCAGTATGATGGACCTGGCAGCTGACAATGTTCTGTCCACCACAGGTCTGGCCAGCCGCACCACCAGTGAACCGCTGGTGTCTAGCAGCGCCTTCACCTCAACAAGTAGAGCCGCCTTGCTGTTGTTGTCCAGCAGGATGGCACCATGGAACAGAGCAGGGTTGATAATCACCTGATGACCAGCAGAAACATCCACGACACCTCCATTGTTCGGCTAGATGGCCAACGTGGTCATTCTGCTGAATGAAAGTTACTCATGACATACGTGAGATGATGGAGGTGAGACAAGGCACAACACAGTTACAGAGCGTGCAGTGTCCACACCCATGTTGCAACACTGCAGTCATGATGCTACAAGCACACATTTCACCAGCCATGCCCGGTGTCAACAGGTTGCCACGTCGGCGCACCTTTGCCTGCCCCTCCGCCACCAGCATCTTCTGTGCGCCATCAGCATTGCAGAGGTCATCATTGCCACTCAATACAACACAGCTGCCAGGCCCAAGATCGTCAGGCCACAGGTTGATGTCAGTCCTGCCATACAGGAGAACAACAGGTGATGGTAGGCTACATAATTACGGTGTGGGCATCTGACTGCTACACGATTGAGACCATACCCGCCAGGACAAGAGCGCAGCACCTGGTCCTCCAGCCATGCCTGGTCTTGACTGCTGTCGAGGCAGGCACTGTTGCTGTTGCAGCTCTTCCTGTCACTGATGATAAT
This sequence comes from Coelastrella sp. MACC-549, assembly GCA_018290735.1. Taxonomy (NCBI): domain Eukaryota; kingdom Viridiplantae; phylum Chlorophyta; class Chlorophyceae; order Sphaeropleales; family Scenedesmaceae; genus Coelastrella; species Coelastrella sp. MACC-549. The sequence goes on from JABEVS010000705.1 coordinate 8,614, forward strand.
GGCTCAGCATGCCTAGTGATGCCTGGTAACACACAAGCAGTGAAACAAAATTCAGGTGAACTACCTCATCTGCTCACCAGTAGAAGCGTCTTGCAAATGTTGCTGCCAAGTGAACATCACGGGATGCAAACCACAGAGCTAGGTCCCTCACCAGGAGGTCAGGGCTGCAACAATGATCACAGATGCAAGGGCAGCCTCAGTGGTTGTACATGTGTTGCCTGATTGATGCCAGCTGAATCATGTTGTGCAAGCAGGCTGCCACATGTGATCATTGGGCTGACAGTGTGCCGTCTGTGGCCTTTACCGCACGTGCTGGCTAGGAAGTAGGTACGATCTCAGCAGCAACAGCGAGCCGAGGTAGCAACATGTGCCACCATGCCTCCTGCGTCTCTCATCTATGCGTCGACATTGATTGAGCAAAGCTGCTGCCAGGTGCCTGTCACTCACTGCCTCCAGTCAATGCGGGGCCTCCTGTACATGAAGTTGTGCAGCAGGTGCGGCATGAACATGCCCAGGCACACTGGGTCCACTAGGCACAGGCTGTGCACCTTGTCCCGGTGCAGCGCATTCAGCCGGCTGGCCATGAAACTGCCATAGCTGTGGCCCACCACGCACACTTGGGGGATGTTCTCATCCTCCAGGATGCGCACAACCATGTCTGTTACTTCATCAACTGTGGGAATGTAGGAGCTGGTGGCGGCAGAGCATGAGGCAGACACAAAAGACACAGTCTTAGTTGGATGAACAGCTCAAAGCCCTCATGCAGCCAGGCTCTCGACAGCTGCCAGACCAAACACTGTCAAAGGACAGCCAGCCTTGTTGCGATTGGAAAGCAGATTAGAAACCAATGGCGAAATATGCTAACAACAAGATGACTGGTGCAGCATCGCACTGCTCAGTGGCATCCTGCTTACCAGAGTCTCATGGCTACATGCTTGTACTCAATCACGATCACTGGATGCCCCAGCCCAATCACATGCTTCAACATCTCAAGGTACAGCACCAGGCCTCCAACACCATGAAGGAACATCACAGGCGTGGCTCTGCTGCTGTTGTTGTCTGGCAGCGTATCATTCAACGGGTTGCGGCTGGTCTCTGATGATTTTGGCGGAGCAGCGAAGGGTGTCCAGTCGTCATCTTCTTCATGCTGTGGTGAAGATGACGGGATGATGTTGCCATTGCCGCCAACTTCACTGGAAAAGTCAGCGCCGCAGTTGAGGGTATAGTATGTCAGCAACCTGAAAGCAGCAACGGAGCAGCAGCAGTTGGTGGGCAGCCTCTCCTCCCAGCAACGAGGGGTGGGCAGCTCAACCTATAAGGAGTCATGCACAGCTGTTTTCCATGCAGATGCGCAAGGGGTTATTACAGAGTACTGCAAATATGCTGTGTTAGTCACAGGCACTTGGGTTGCAGGCTGCACCTGCAATTTTCTGCTCATGTGAACTGCATCATGAAGAGGCATGTTCAGTCTGCAACCCAGATGCCAGGAAACACCGCCAGCAAGTCTCAGGCTGTGATTGCCAGCAATACCGGTACTCACCCCATCCTCTTTGTCTTGAACCCGTAGCTTGCCATGATCAGCCTTGTTGCCTTGCCCAACACCTCCATGAACAGATACAGCACCAGTGGGCGGTAGTGTGCACGCAAATCCTCCCAAAGATGGCTCATGAAAGCCAGGCCTGCGTAGTGTCATGCCATTTTTGAGTTCAGCACAACAGGCCAGTGGTCACAACGTGCCGCCATGGGTGCAACACAGAGTGGCTTACTTGCGGCTTGAGTGCTATGCAGTTAATCAAGTCCAACAGCCACCTTAGCCGCGGTTGTCTACATCAAGCATGAAACCTTAAGCATCGAATTTGTACGTATAGTGTTGGATGTGGCATGCAGCAGCTGCACAAGGTGTCTCCTTGCACATGGCACTGTCTATGCAATGATGCTGATGCATACCAGCATTATGCATTACACAATGCTCTACTACATACCTGGTGTGTAGCCTGGGGCAAACTTGACATCGAGTGCCTGTTCCAGCTGGCTCACCATCTGGTCAGGCAGCTGTGCCAATTCACCAGTCATCTCACTCCTGTAGCCGGCAGCAGAAGACAATATGGTCAGAGGGGCTACAGCGCAGAGCAGATAGCACAGTGCCTGGGGAAACGCCCGCCCCAGCTGAGAGCAGAACGGCACAAATCACTGCTATTGCAGCAGTACATCAATGATGGTATGTAGTACTCGACATATGTGACATCCTCTGCTCCTGTTGTGTATCTGTGCCATTGTGAGACTACAGGGCGGGCCTATGGTCTGGCAAGCATAACAGAGCCATTGAGGTACCCATTGGTGATGTTGCGTGCAATGAAAGCTGGCCATTTGCACTGCTTGATGGCACACCTGTACAGCAACTTTATGGTACAGTGACTGCAGCCAGCCCAGTAGAAGATACACAGGCATTTTTTGATCACTCAGCAACTGCTGTCTTAGCATACACACAGATCAATTAATAATGGATCACATTGACCCATACAGCTGCTCCTGCCGCAAAAGGCGCCTGCATTGCTCCCAGTGACTGCAGCGTGCCAAGAATTCACACATAGAAATGCCTTACATCTTGTGCGCTACGTGCCAGAGCTGAGCACGTACTGCTCCAACATGCAGCCTGCCTTACCTTTTTCTATAAAAAAATCCATAAGCAAGCATTTCCGCCACGTTTCCCTGTTTTATCTCAGACATAGGGGCATTCAGGAACCATGGTCTGATGTATTCCTCTACCGTGATACCCTCTGCCTTCCGCATCAGCCTGAGAAATCTGCGCCATGCGGGAACATAGAGATCAATGCATATCAGTTCTGGCCAATGTGCAGCCTGCAGTAGCTGTGACTTGCTATTCTTCGTGAGTTCGACGGCGGCACATCATGGATGTTACACTGTCCCGATGCTGCACAGCAGTACCAGCATTGGACCAAATGGTACTGCTGCATCCGCACAAGTCTGAGAGCGTTGAAGCCACTTGCCGCTATTCAGAAAAAGCTACTGATGATCACTCAGCTACTGTAGGCTTTATACAGCCCAAACTTTCGCTCACCTGCCCCAAGTGCGAATGCCATCTGCTGGAGTGAAGTTTCTGGGCTGGCATTGCGCGGGTATCTTATTAAACTCCTCGTATGTGCTACGATAGTAGCATATATAGAAGAGCCATTCTACAGCTCCAAGCAAAGTGAGCAGTGTCCACCTCAAAGGCCACAATGCACAAGCCGTTTGAAATATCACATAAGGGCCCCCGATCAGCACAGACAACAACACTAAGCTTCCGATTGCACGTTTGTGGGGTATCTCATCGTCGCATGCACTGGAAGCCGGCTTCATCATTTGCGCAACATTCCTTGGCGACAAGAGAGCGGATCGCGAATTAAGATTGGCGCAGACTGCCGCCTTCAAGACCATGTGGCCCAAAGTGCACATCAAGAGCAGGCGACGGGACCAAATAGGCAACTGACCCCGATAACCCTGACACACCTGACAGATTTCGGAGCAGCCTGAAAGAACAGGTCATAGATAGAAAAAAAATCACTCTATGTGAATGAAAGCTTGCTGTACGTTTGCTCAAGAATGGCGAGAGAAACAAGAGCTGTACAGTACGCTAAGGTCCAAGAGTGCACGTCGCTAGGAGGAATGCCCCCCTCACAGGTGGCGAACTGTAACCATACAAAAGATTGCCTACTGTGACAACGGTGTGCCTTTGTTGACCCAGTCGCAGCTACTCCGTGGTGAGCAGCTGGAGATGCTTCAAATGCTGCCAGCCCCTCAAAGACCATACATACCAACAGCCATCATACTGCCACCTCCTCCCCCACCCCTGCCTTTCCTGCCTGACTTCTCGTATGCCACCCCGAACTTGTCAGTAAGCTCATTCAAACCAGCAAGGCTCTGGGTAACACCAGCCAGCAGGAGGGTGGCCATGGTATCGTTGTATTCTACCAGGTAGTCCCTGCAAACAACACATGAAGCAACAGCACGGCAGCAATCAACTGGCTTGCTGCCAACAGCAATCTGATTGCAAGCTTCAACAACTCAGGGCTGCCCTCTTGTGACAACTTCGTGTAGTTGCTGCTGCTGTTTCTGCAGCCAATGCTGCCGCTGCCTGCTGAGGCTTATGTATACCGGGCGCTGAAAACTCGCTAAACAATCTTCTGCTGCTACTGCGACACCCACCCAGGGCAGTCTTCCTATCTCAATACACAGTTGCTGGCGCTGCTGCTGCTACTGTTGCATAAAGCATCCAGCTCAGCAAGCAGCTGATGCATTGTGCGGTGTTACAGTTGAGTGACACATAATGAAGACTTTGAGGTGCTGCCTGGCATCAACATTCCTGTGTGCAACAACATCATGCTACAGCTGGTCTAGGCATCCGTGTCTAAAAGTAGTCCACCACACTCACTTCTTGAACTGTGGGTTACTCAGTGCCGGCAAGCTGGACACCAGGCTATTGATTTGCCGCATTATGTCATGATTGAATGGTTCTTTGCCTGCAAATATAAGAGGTCACAAATGCCAGTCACAGTCAAAACATCAAGGCCAGTGAATGCTCATGGCACACAACCAAAACTCAGTGTATTAGGGAGTTGACTGGGTTCAGTGCATTATGTAGGTTTGTAAGCCTTGCCAATATTGCTAGCGTACGCTGTCAATGTATACTACCGCACCTTCTGCCACTAGATCCAGGTGCCCTTTCACAACCGCCAGTTTCCCTGCCAGCATCTTGATGGCACTGTGAAGCCCAGCCAGGTGGGCAGTCACTGCAGACCCCATGTCAAGTGGCAGAGGCACGGCAATATGTCACTGACTGGAGCTCTGTTGATTGCCAAACACACCACACAGACTGATCAGCACTTCAACGTATGCACGTTAACGAGCGGTACTTCCAGACTATGCTGCCAATCTATCATTCAGAAAGTTGGCAGGGCCTGCTCAAGCTGTGTGTCTTACACTGCTCAGAACCACTGGCTTTGCCAGATGGCAGGATCTTGGCCACTTGATCAACACCAATGCGCTCAGCATCAGATGTCTGCAAGGGATGGAGTGTGGTGGGCATACATGTTATGTTAATGACTGTACAGGTGCAATGATGTTGATGATAACAATGGCCACACTACGCTGCTGCAATGCTACAAGAAGCAACGACATTGCAAGCATGTATTGGACTCCAAATCAGCATGCAATGTGTGCCGTTACATGTGCACATGTTTCAACAAATGCAGTGACGCCATTGTGCACAAGCAGATGAGACCTGCAGCGTCTTTCTGTGATTATTATCCGCCTCACTTACCTCCATGCTGTAGTTGGCCTTTACAAAGACTGTCTGGGGTGTGCCATCCACAATGTGGTTTTCTGGAGTGCGAGGTAACAGGCCAGCAGCGGCGGCAGCAGCAGCAGCAGCAGTTTGATTTCACAATCATGGTGCTTCGGTGATTGCTGGCACAATGCATCTACCATGAGTTTCCACCATGTCCAACATGTCAGCAGAAGTCTACTACCAGGTAATCGCCTGCCGCAACAACATAGGCAACACATACAGCTGGGTGAGCAGTACCTGCTGTCCTCACCTGTTTCCAATACACTGAGTGGGAGGTCTTTGCGGGAATGATCAATGACAGGGTCTAGCAGCAAGAATACAGGGCTCTCATTGAACTCCAATACCTGGCGTGGCAACAGTAACACAGCACCAATGGCTTGAACCTCCAAACAGTTCAAGTATACTGCTGGAATCACCCTACATCTATTGGACGCTGTAACATCTCAGGAATCACACTGCATGCAATAATATTACCACTGTCCACTGCATGTGCACTGCCTTGTGTAAACAAGAACCGCAGCATGCAGGTAAGCCGCTTCTGCATGAGTTGATAGCAGTATTGCTCTGCCCTGGGCACTGGCTTACCTTTCTATGAACGGAGAGATGTTTATTATCTACTGATCTTCCTGAACAGTACCAGCCGACTATGTCCTGCTTTGGGAAAACGGTCTTATCTGCAGCCACGAAGATGCAAGTGCAGCAGAGCAGCAGCCGGCACACAGCTTGCAGGGTCATTAGCACTCTTCTGCGTGCACAATAAGCACCAGGACCCTGCACAAAGTGAGCATGAGCTGTTGTCAGGTATACCGCATCTGCCCCCATCAGCTCTGCTGCACTTGCTGCAGTCACAGCAGGGCCAACGGCAATGCACTTGTGTGCTGCTTTCCCTGGATCAAGCTGTGAAGACTGCCACGCACATTGCTCTTGCTTCTTTAGTAGGAAGGCGTGGTCCACCTGCCATCCTTCTTCCGTTTGCGTGTATTTGATCTCAAAACTGTTGGCTACATCAACTGCCCGCCCTTCTTGTGATCCCAGCAAGCACCCCATGACAGTTGGATCACCAGCGCCGTCAGGGCTGTTGGCCTTCAAGCGTGTGAAGTGGTCACTGACATTGATCAAAACTAGCTGCAGCACCAGGGATGGCCACACGTGTTCAGGATATACAGCAGCACGTCATATGCCAAACAGCAAACTGCCAACACCTACAGGGTGCAGCTTGAACTCCAGCCCTGAGCTGCTGTGCCTGTTTTCGTCAATTTTCACCATGCTCTATTTCGCGATCACCTACTGGAATTGGCGACGCTCTATTTTGGTGCTAAACAGCCCAGATCAAGGAGAAGCTCTGACCTGCACGAAACAGAGTTTCGCTGCGCAATTATGCCTTTTCATGCTGCACCGAAGCACTCTATGCACAATAACATGCAGATCATCAGACAACACCCTGTCTTTAGGTGCTTCCAGCTCTTCAGCAGGGCGCGAGCAGGTCGAGCACAACATGTTACGTTAGGGCACCTGTTCACTGAAGTGTTCAGTGCTGTACTGCTCATTCAGATGGCCATGCGCGTTGCTGCCAATGCTTGATCATATTTAGTTCATCTTATATGTTGTTTTTCAGTAGCTTCTGCCCACACCGCCAAATACCGCCAGGTGCTTCTGCTGTGTTGGCCTTGGGCCACTTTGTGTGTAGCCTGCCAAGGGCATCATTTGGAGAAAAATCATTGGCAATTCCGCAATAGTGGGCGTAGAGAGTTGGACTCTGACTGTGCCAAAGGCAACGTATGCTGTGCAGGATGCTGGCCCAGCGCTCAGCATCCCGCCTCAGGCTGTCAGGTGCGCCTTCATAGGCAGCACTCGCCCTGAAATAAATCACTGGAGTCTACTGACGTGCCATTAACCCTCTGCACTGTTCAGGTGGTCAAGGAGGGTTAGGCAGGAGTGCAGTATGCCACCACACTGCATCTTCTGCAGCAACCAGACCAGTAGCAGCGCATGCCAATCAGCAATCCCTGACCATCACCATGCCTGATGATTGGCATTTACACGTACGGGACGGAGCAAATATGGCGTCTGTGGTACCTCACTCTGCTGCACACTTCAGCAGAGCGATCATCATGCCAAACCTAGTGCCACCAGTCACAAGCACACAGCTGGTAAGTTCGTCATAACTTTCCTACAGTTCATCAAGTTGATGTCATAAAACTCTGACGCTTCACATTTAGTGCATCCACTACTGTCCACAGTTAAATGAAGGGGTATTTTGCACAGAAAGCCATTGCATTACAAATCTACTTTTGATATATGCATGTTTCACTCATACTATACTAGGTAGTACCTTGCATTGGCATACCTGCAACCGGCAAAGCATGCAGTGCAAAGACCTGTACCACACCTATACCTCTCTCAACCATATGGTTCGTCCTTGTATACAGGCTCTGGAGTACAAGGACCGCATTACCAATGCCACTCCTCAGGGCAGCACCTTCACCCCTCTTATGACCTTGTACTTAACAGACAACACCACACCGGATGAGGTGATCAAAGCAAAAGAGGCCGGGATAGTCGGGTGCAAGTTGTATCCAGCTGGTGCCACCACCAACTCAGGTGTGCGAGCATGTATGAGAATAGCATGGGCATTTGCAGACCCTCAGAAACAATCTGCAACCAATTAATCAGTGGCTTCAGTACAGCCATGTCTTTGAGTGCATGAGGGCCTCCTTCTCTGATATATACATCAAACAGAGAATGCTGAATGAGCTTGGTACCCTGTGTCCTGGCACCAGTGCCTTGCCGGCTTGGCAAAGTTTGTGTGCAGAATGTGCTGTGTGTTAAACTACAATAAGGCCAGGTAGTGCATGGCGACAAGGTGCATGCTGTAGCACTGCATGCGTACTCTGGGCTGTTACTGACAATCTCACAACATGTTGTAGTGTGGAATGCTCAGATCTGTCTGTGAATGTGCACATGTGATGAATTGCAATGCTTTGCTTCTTCGTGTTATGCAGACTCCGGAGTGACCAACATCAGCAAATGTCTTCCAGCATTGCAAGCTATGGCAGATGTAGGGCTACTGCTTCTTGTGCATGGTGAAGTCACGGATGCTGATGTGGACATGTTTGACAGAGAAGCCGTTTTCATAGAGACTAAGCTGGTGGGTTTGCGACAAGTTGTATTTACGTCTTGCTGCACTCCACTAAGGCGTGAAGTCACTTACATGCTTTATGTTGATGCCATGGCATTTGTTACAGCTTTGTGTGCCAGCTTTACTTGAAATCAATGCACTTACTTGCTGTTGAGATAAATTTGCGTGACCCTTTGTGCTTGAGTAAAGACTTTGTGTTTCATCACCTTAAAGGTGATCAGAAAGTTTCTGATGTTCTGCCTCACAGAAGCCATTGCTTGGCCAGGTGCCAAATCTCAAGGTTGTACTGGAGCATATCACAACAGCAGATGCGGCTTCCTTCGTCATCTCGGCACCTGCGAATGTTGCTGCGACCATTACCCCGCAACACATGTTGATGAACCGAAATGCATTGTTTGCGGTAAGTTCTCAACATGTCATGCCTTTGGGCCTTGAGTTTTGTTACATTCTGCATGGGAGTATACTGTTTGAAATTCTGAATAGATCGTGTAATAATATATCTCTTTCTGATGTTCATTGGTGACATTGTATCCTGTGACCTTGCACATGGTGGACAGCGTGTGGCTCAACAGAGATCACACATCATATTTCATTGAGCCATCAATGCACTATTTGTTCTTCATTAGGCGCCAGAATAGCAGAAATTGAGAATGTGAATGTTTGCGTCACATACCTCGGAATATCTACCTTGTGGTTCTAGTAAGATATAGTATATACAAGCTCTGAAAGTGTTGTAAACTGGAGGTCTAGCACTTTGCTTCATCAACAAGCATATTTTTGCAATAAACTGATATAGGTCACGCAAATATTGTGTGCAATGTTCTAGTCTAATAGTACATACACAGTTACTTTTGAATCCAGCCTGTTGGCAGCATACTTGGGAGCAAGTAAGATTCAATTTCTTCTATAAGCACAGCTCTCTCTTAGCTACAAGAATCTATGGTGGTGCATCACTGTGTGAGCAAGAAGTGTGGATGATTGCAAGGCTTGCACACGGCTCTTTTAGCACCGGTGTATGTCCAGGCAGGCAATCATGTGTGACGGCGTTTCTCAACATCTTTGCGCTGCTTACCAAGATTATGTACATGCTTGCCTCCACAATGCAACCATGCAGAAAGGCCTTCGCCCGCATAACTACTGCTTGCCAATTCTGAAGCGAGAGAAGCATAGGGAAGCCATTGCAAGTGCGGCAACTAGTGGCAACAAGAAATTTTTCCTTGGAACTGATAGCGCCCCACATGCCACACACACCAAGGAGGCCCCTTGTGGTTGCGCCGGCATCTTCTCTGCACCCATCGCCTTGCCATTGTATGCCATGGCTTTTGAGAAGGTGAGCGTTGTTCCTTTGGGTAACGATGGATGCCAGATTGATGACATAGTGCATGTGTAACAACATGCACCCAGCGAGCTTGCCTTGATCCAATAAGTGTGCAATACATGAGCCAGTTTGGCGGCCAAGAGAAGCACACTCGCTTGCTAACTAGCTTAGTTGTGGACAACAAAGGGCCCAAATCCATCTCTCTCATGCCAACTTTAAATGTCTTTCTTGGCATAGCAAGATTGTCAGAGCATCTACTTTCACACATCAAGAGCGGTGCTATGTTGTATGCATGCAATGACGACAACCGTAGGCTTTGTGTTGTGGTAGGATAGCAGTCACACAACATGTCAGACTAATGAGTCTTATAAGTGGATTATTGCTCAACAGTCGTGGCTACTTCCTTGGAATGTTGATGGTATCGATTGACATTGAAAGCTCTTAGCAAGTGTTGGCCAACAAGTAACGCAAACAAACGCCTATGTATATATATGGAAGAAGTACACTTTGTTGATGTGTCTAATTGATGCAGGCCGGTGCTCTGGACAAGCTTGAAACGTTCACTTCCTTCAATGGGCCAGATTTCTACGGGCTCCCTCGCAACACAACAACATTGACTCTTGTGAAGGAGGATTGGAAAGTGCCGTCATATTACACCTTTGGTAGTTCCACGGTGGTTCCTATGTGGGCAGGAGAGACTTTGAGTTGGCAGGTACAAAGTTGATGTAAACACTTGCAAGATGTAAGGTTTGTTACGGCCCCCTTCCCCCGTGATCACTTCGATACAAATCTGGCACAGTATGTTAATAAGTCGCATATATACGAGCACCCTACCATGCCCTGAAAGCCGTTTGCGGATTGAAAGCTCAGCCTTGAACCTTGCAGAACAATTCCTATCTTGCGCTCCAACCTTAATATTGCATATATTAGTCACTATGAGCTGTTGTATGAATCGTTTACGTGCACTAGTGCAGTTTTGTTTGGTGCAGTTTGTTTGGCCGGTTTTGACTTGGCGTGGCCTTGGCGTGGCAACAACATGGCATCAGCGTGGCATCAGCGTGGCAACAGCGTGGCCACGGCGAGGCGAAGTTGCAATCTTCTGGCCGCCTTGCAAAGGCAAGATCGATGTCATGATGCATGTCATACTATGAAGATCTGATCAGATCAGATCTTGCATGTGTGAGCTTGCCAAGAGCCCATTACCTCTGTCATTGCTGGTTCATCATGCTCAAACTTGCATGTGCCATAGTTTCAACCACTGGCACAACAAGTCCAGCCAAGTCGAGCTGCGTGCGTTGTTCTGCACTGTCACAACGGTTGCAAGCACCCAACACTGCCTGTATGCATGTCATATGATCGGATCTTGCATTTGTGAGCTTTTCCAAGAGCCCATGACCTCTGTTACTGCTGGTTCATCGTGCTCAAACTTGCATGTGCCACAGCAGCAGCCACAACAGATCTAGGCAAGTTGAGCTGCATGCGCTGTTCTGCACCGTTGCAAGCACCCAGCACTGCTTGTATGCATGTTGTATGATCAGATCTGGCATGTGTGAGCTTGCAATTGCACAAATCCAGCCATGGCATGGTATTACTGCTGACTCATCGTGCTCAAACCTGCACGTGTGATGGCAGCATGGCTCTACAACCACAGCCTAAGGTCCAGCCAGGTTGGGCTGCATTCTGTGTGAGTTTGTACAGCTTGCTTGGCATGTGTCACGACTTCAGCTGCACTGCCGGCGCCTAAGTTAGGTCCGCAGTGCATCAAACAACAACAACAACAACAGTGTTGTCAGGCCCAGGTGTCTCGGTGTGCCTGTGTGTCGGTCAGGTGTGTTGATGTATCTGTTCAGTATTGTCCAATGCTTAATGTGCAGTATTTGATTGTGCAAGCTAGGCATGCCATGCAAGCATGGCATGTCACATAGGTTTCTGGGTGGTTGCTGAGTCGGAAACCCCCAAAGAGGGCTATAAAGCTGGTTCGTCGCTTGGCTGCGCCAAGCTTTGGATTGTCAAACGTCTGGGTATGTTTGGTCATCACTCAGGCATTGCCTGAGTGATAGGTTGGTGACTGGGTGTGAACTATCATGGCTGATCGTCAACCACCTCGATTCCCTAACTCGCCAGCGGGCTCGTTCTCCAGACAACGACTACAGTGAAGTAGAGAGCAGCTATAACAGCTGCAAACACCACTGTCTCTAAGAAACATTGTTGATTGTAGCTACTAAGTACTAGCTACTTTCTACTTATGTAGTCAGTTCGGGTGTACGAGGCTGAAGGCTAAGTTGGGTCGGGATTGGAATTAGGCAAATCTAGGTTCACATGTCCTGCTTCACACCCTGTTGTGACAATAACCAACTTGGTGCTGGATAGCCGACCAGCGACCAAGTACCCGCTTGACTCGTGGTTGCCAGCTCAGCAACCACCACTGAACCCCACGACACAACCATTTGAACAGGTACTGCACTGAACTGTACAACAAAGTGACAACACCTGAGACACTAATCTAACTGAACAACACTGCAATCGACACGATAGCACACCGAGATATATGGGCGTGACAGCTGTCACAAGCCACAGTGTCGGTGGCCCAGCATGTCGGACCCAGTGGCTCAGCCACTGGGACCTGCTGTGGCAGCATGTCTAACTGCGTGTACTGCTTAAGCTGCTTAAGCAAGCTTGCAGTCACTGACAGTGCAAACAAGCTGTCCTAAAACAACACTACTACTTAGAGACAGTGGTGTTTGCAGCTGATATAGCTGCTCTCTACTTCACTGTAGTCGTTGTCTGGAGAACGAGCCCGCTGGCGAGTTAGGGAATCGAGGTGGTTGACGATCAGCCATGATAGTTCACACC
>JABEVS010000706.1:0-21264 GCA_018290735.1 Coelastrella sp. MACC-549
CAACTGCGGAAATCAAGCAATGCAACCTGATGCTAGGAGTGGGAGGAGTCATATACAAGGAAACTGTTCAACACCTGCAAACCTCGCTAGGAGTGGAGGGGCCAGCCTTGAAAAGGCTGTTAACAGACCTACATGCAATAGCCGTTGAGCACCTCGAGAGGATATGGAGCAGCCGGAGGGCAATGATCGTGGGCAGAAACCCGAAGGATAACCGAAAAGTAACGACGAACAGAAATAGCCACCGGGTGGGAAGCGCACATGGCGTACGAAAACGCAAGAAGAAACGGTAGAGTACACTCTTGTCCGTCAAGGGCACACCCTCTCGCTGCCTCGGGAGCGGGAGTGGACGGTAGGGGGCGTGAAGCCGATGGCACCGTCATCGCCACACACGCCACCCTCCCTCAACATACGCGGGTGTCTATTTAAAGACACCAAGCGTAGATCATTCATTCATTCATTCACGGATGTCTCAAACAGTATCTACTTCGGCCCACTGGGCCATTGAATGACTATTCCTAGTTTCATTTCATACGATCGTACCGCGATGGCAGCATTCAAAAAAAACCCTTAATTTTGGGTTGGCAGCCAGGAGCTGAGCTGCCTCTTGGCGCTGGGCCCTGCCCCTGGCTGTTACTGCTTCCCACTCTGCAGCTGGTATGGGCTGAGGCTTGCATGGAGCACTGCCGGCTGCTGAGCGAGGTGCCATTATCATCATAGTGGCACCTCGCCCAGCAGCCGGCAGTGCTTTACGCAAGCCTTAGGGGCTGAGGCCCCTGTGAGCACTGATGTGACGGGGGCATCCTTGCCAAAAATGAAAGGCTTTGGTTTTCATTGAGCATCATTGGTCTTCATTGAGTGGATATCCACTCCCTCCATGCTCAATGAAGACCAAAAAATTATTGATAATCGCTTTGCAGCGCAGCCAGTGTTCAGCCCTGCCACCAGGCCCGGGCCGCAAACTCTGGTTCATTGGCCATCATCCAGTCCCAGGCCTCGTCTGGGGCTTGGGTGATGGAAGTCTTTGCATGTGCTGGTGTAGCTGCCGTCACGACAGTGACTGCATCTATTGGACCAATCCAATCAATCATCTTACTGTTGTGTTCATCATCAACACCATCACCTGCAGTTGCTGCGGCTGCTATTGCTGCTGCAGGTGTCATCTGCAGTTGATCTGCAGGTGCCGATTGCTGCTGATCTGTTGGTGCTGGCAGCATCACCTGCTGCTGTACATTTGCAACCTGCTGCTATACGGATGCCATCTGTTGCTGCTAGGTGAGCAGCCAGCACATGAGCCTCCTCATAGCGCTGCGCTTTGCCCTTGGCTATGATGGCCTGGCGCTCTGCAGCTGACAGGCGGGGATGTGCTGTCGAGGCTGTTGTGGATGAGCTTGAGCTGCTGCTGCTGCAGCTGCTGCAGGGTGAGCTTGTCTTGCGGGCCTGGGGAGTCACCTAGCCGCTTGTACCTGGCATGTAATGCATAGCAAAAGGCAGCACTATTGCTGGCTTCTTGGCTGCAGACATCACTATGATGTTCTTGGACCTCCTAGTTTGAAGAACATCGTAGTGATCTCTGCATCCCAGGAGCCTAGAGCTGTATCTAGACGTGCTTGTGCACGTGTACAATGTCCTCGTAGGAGGATAGCTAGTTGTGGGGGGAAGGGGCGATGATTCGGCCCTTGAGAGCATGGATACCTGCAACGCAGACAGAGTGCACAAGCCTGCTTAGACAGACTCGAATTGATGTATTGTGGACAGAACAGGGCAGGCATGCAGCATTTGACGAGGAAAACCTACATGACCTGGGAAGGCCGCTGCGGAAGGCTGATAGCAACACCAAAGCATTGCTTATAAACATTCATTTGCAACTTACCGGCATTCCAAGTGCTGCAAGCGTCTGCGCAACTGAACATCCCGCCTGCTCCTCCAGCAGGTTTAGAACAATCCGTAGCATTTTGATGAATAGAAAAGTCTAAGGCTTCAGAAAGAGTCTGGCGATGAAAGTTGTGAGTGGCTGAAGCGAGGTCAGCTACCAATATAGTCAACAATGCAAATCAGGTGCCGCGAAACAACTGAACCGCTTTCGTTCCGCAATGGCAACACCATGCCCGCAATCAGATCATATGAAACAAGCTCTGTTACTGGGCGTATTGAGATTCTGGTCTATCAGCAGTCAGGTCAGCCATACTAGCGATGCAGGCACAGCATGCCACTGCTGATGCTAGCGAATGTCCCTGGAGAACTGAGTTCGACGTTGCAAATCACGGAACTCGCTTCATCATGCCCTAGGGCGAGCAAGACATGGGTCACGCACGTTTGTGACTGATGGACTCATGAGCACTGTGCAGCTAGACATTCAATCAGCATCCTGCTGATCAGCATGATGATCTATCCACTGTGCACGCTCCAACAGCAAATGCTTGTTGCTGAACAAGTAGGCTTGCCAATAGGTGGAAGTGCACACAGACAAGTTACACTGTGACATTGAACTGGATTCCAAGGGGCGCCTGAGCTTATAGCTTGGCAGCTGGACACTGTCTGCTCTGAGAGCGATACAGCAGCACAGACTAGCAGCACACCGCATGAGCATTGCCATTGTAAGTTGATCAAACACCCACCTGCATCCAACCTCTGACACATTACTATGCGCTGCATCATGCAGCATTAGATGTGCACCTGGCAGGTTCAGCAGTGACACAGCAATATCAACACAGATATCCAAAACAGCTGGCCATTGTTGTGGGTCCATGTCAATGTTGCACACACTGCCGCAACAGCATTATGCTCTTGCCATGGCATTGCCGCAACAACATGCTTTGTTACCAGCTACCAGGTGCTACAACAGCATAAGAACCTGCACAGCAACTCACACCTTTGCCCCCAAAAGCATTGCCAGAAGAAGATCAGCGACAGCCCTGACAGACTAGACAACATGCACGCAGCACATCAGATCTCTGCACTACTCTGCGCTATATGCTGTGAACAGCTGAGAAAATACAGCGACAGTGAACATTTGCATAGTGCTGCCTGCACCTGCACAGACTGTGGGTTGCTCTTTCAGAATGACAAGGGCAATGGAAGCTACCACAAATGTGATTCTACATACAAGTGCAACGGGACAAAAATGCCTTGCTACATGAAGACTGTGCTTAGCACAGGACAACAACCAACTGACTCAACCACAACTGCGATTTCTTGAACACAACAGTAGAACCAGGTCTGCACCTGCCTTTGCATTGTGCGCACCAACAGGTGAACTAAATGTGCTGTGGCAGCATTGCTGCTCATGATTGCCAGTAACAACTCACGGTGGCTTGCAAAAAACCAATCATGCCTACCTGTAACAAAGTGTACTGCCACTTACATGGCGCTGCCGCTGCCACTGCTGTTCAAGATGCAACTCATGAATGACCAGGCAGCAATTTGAGATCAGGTCAATAGAACAACTCTTGGCGTACACTGCACAACACCTACCATTGACAGAGCTGCTGCATTTTACGCTGCTACTCAGCGGCAACTGCAACAGCAGCAGTTGGTGCTGGCTTGTGTTCGTAGAGGAACTGTTGCAGTAGCTGGTAGGCCCGTTCAGGCTGAACATAGGGCACCATGTGCCCAGCATTACGAACTGTGGCAAAAGTGAGATTTTGGTAATCGATACGCCAGCCACCAACCTGCAAACAATGAACAGTAGAAGCACACATCAACCACACATCAACCAACTGGTGCTCCTGAAAGTAATCATGCTAGGCACTGCTTGGCATGGGCACTGTAGAGGTTGCTGTCAAATGATATACAGAGCTGTTGTGAGTTGATCACGCAGCAAGGGCCAGCTGAGCACTATGAAGGGAATCAATAAATGTCACACTTGTCATTGTGTGCTTTGTGCTGCTTTGTTTGGCTGATGAGGCACGCTGTGCAAACCCCTTGTGCTTAGGCAGCATGACTGGACACCCCAGTTGCCATAGCAGCTTGTGCTCAATTACATACCGCCGTGATGGTTCAATTTTGGAGCTGACTGTTAATTCATTCATTAGTCTGTTATGCATCCTGACAGCAGCTCTTGCTGCACAGGCAGTTTCTGCCGCACTGGCAGCTCCTGATGCCATCCTCTGTGATGCACGATCCCAAAAGGGATTGCCCAGCAGGTGCTTTTGCAGATATACCACGCTCATTCCTTAACACTATACCCTCTCACCTGTCCTGATTTGCTGCTCCAGGCCCTCCAGGGTTTAGCAATAGGCAGATTCAGGCTTGAGATCCACCTCCTGCTGCCAACCACAGGCACTATGCCATCAACATCACCACTGAACACCCAGATCTTCAATCCTGTGCATGCAGCACACACACACACACACACACACACATGTCAGATCATGTGGCAGCAATCCTCTGAGACTATTTATATACACACACACGCACACGCACACACACATGTCAGATCATGTGGCAGCAATCCTCTGAGACTATTTACACACAGATCATGTGGCAGCAATCCTCTGAGACTATTTATGATAGATCTGGGGCTCCCTAAGATAGGGGTAGAACATCTGGAGATGCTGAGAAGCGGACTCAGCGCTTAAACATCACAATGATGGCATCGTCATAAACTTAGTTGTAACACTAACCGGCCACCTTCCGCACATGTCACTGAGGCATGGGCGGATGCAGTGGCTGCGGTTTGGCCGCGTACTGGCCTGATTGCTGATAGACTCAAATGGCAAGAGACAGTTGAGCACATGCTGCTATGCACTCTCTGGGCTATTACTAAGGAGAAGAAAACCTTTTCTCAGAAGGGATGGTGGGTGTAGCTGTGCAGGCATGCAAGCAATTGCAGGCTTCAGTTGCAAGACCTTGATTATATTGGTGCTTGGAATATTATAAGATTGAGAGAAATTAAGAGAACTGTGACACAGACAACTGCACTTCAACCTCCACATCGACCTCTGGGCCCCAGAGTGATGAACTACCTATTGAAACCCAATTGGCCCTCAACCTTCCTCATTTTTGCTTTTATTCTTTCATGACAGCCACAGCCGATATACAGCAGATCGAAGGCACCAAACTACAAACAGACCTGACAGGCTTTGTAACAACCTTACCTGTCTGCAGCAACTTCTTGTATGTTGGTATCATGCTGCTCAACAGATCTTCCCTGCTGTAACTGATCAACCTGGTGCAGTCCGTCCACCGCCATGGAAGCTTGACAGTCTGGTTTGCATGTAACGCTTTTTGAACTTCCGGCAAGTTGAGGTACGTTTCAACCTCGCCATCAATGCAAGGATCGTATCGGGGCCGGCGATGCGGCTGGTTGCTGCTGCCACTGCTGCTGCTGCTAAGCCCTGCATCAACTGCAAGCAGGCACAGACACGATCTGGGTAACTCAGAATTGGCTGGACTGGGTAACTCAGAATTGGCTGGATCTCATGAGCATGTCAGCCAAGAACACTGACATCCTGTGATGTGTGATATTGGCTTTTCTGTTGCATTGTGGCTGGCTTCTTTACTAATTTTATCCTACATACAGGGCAAGTGTGAAGGCAAGTCGGCACCAGCAGTGTGCCTGGCACTGCCAAAGCACCATCTCAAACTGGCACAGTGGAATTTCTTTCTTAGCCCATAGCCAATGAATAGAATGGCATTCTTGGGGTGTTTGCTGCCAGCGCTGCTGCACTCCTTGTACAGGAGGGAACGGGCACAGCACCCGCAGCAAGCACATCAAGAAAGCTGGCTCGCTGCTGCCAAGGTGCTGAACAGGCCAGCAGCCAATGCCATGATGATATATTCCACAATGCTCAGTATGCTGCAGGGACCCCCAACACCAGAAACAGTAGTTCTACAGGGTGTGTACCAAGCACAAGAAACAGTAGTTCTACAGGGACTTCACAGCGCTCGAGATAGTATGATGGTGCTCAAGACCACACATGGTTACATACCCGTAGCCGCACCACCTCACCATTTGTTGAGACGGATGCTGCAGGTGTGGAGTACCCCAGCAATGCGCCTCGATACCTTGATTGCGCGTCCTGACTGTTGACGCTGCTGCCGCTGCTGCTGCCGCCGCTGCTGCTGCTGGACCCAAGTCTCTCCCGGGGACATACATCTGAGATGCAGGAATGTACATAACTGCCATGAAAGCGGCTAAAGTGATTGAAGTAAAGTAAAATCATCCTTGCAGAGAGGACTGTAAGTGTAAGTGCTATTCTCATGCATGCGGCTGAAGTTTTCACAGTGAAGTGAGGTGACCAAGGTGAAGAGGATTAAGCGAGGTGACCAAGGTGAAGAGGATTATTAGTACGCTTGCACCTCCTAAGGCCTAAGAGTATACCGCACGACTGTCTTATAACCAGGCTGGATATATGGAGATGTGCACTGCAACCCATATGTGTGAAGTGTAAGATTACAGAAACTCAGCAAGTGCAGCACAGTGCAGCCTTCTATGAATCATTCCATTATTACCGATTATAATGCCAGTTGCTGGCCACCCAATGCAGTGCCCAAACAGGATTGGCATGCAGACCCACCTGCATAAATCTCGTAAATGTTGATATTGCCCTGCTCAGCAAACGCAATATCCAACCACTTGGCGCAGATCATCTCCTTGTCATCCTGATAGCTAAACCTCGGACCGCCAGCAGATTCCCAGTCCCGAGTTGTGCTGCTAGAACCCCACCCAGTCCAGCCTTGAACCCTAGCATGGCCTAAACCCGAGGCTTTTGTACCAGGGTTTAAGCCATCCAGCAAGGATACCTTGCTATCGCTGATGTCACCTTGGCTTCCCTGTTGCTGCTGCTGCTGGGCGTGTTGAAAATTGATGCTGCTGGCTGCTGGAGCGGAATTTGCTGCTGCTGCTGCTGCTGGGAAGTGAGTGCCAGGCAGTGTGACTGCCTCACTGCCTCTCATGAGGGGCCCAATGATGTTGAAATCACAGTTGTCTCTGATTCCTTGATATGACTCGTCACTGATCATGGCATGGGCCCACCAAAAGTCCAGAGTACCTGGGAAAGAGGTAGAGGAAACTAATAAATATACTTGGTTCACAATATAAACACATTCTGGTACAATCGATATACTTGGTGCTTAATATGAACATATCATTGGACAGTCCATACATACAATAGTTTGTATTATGGGTATGACCACCTTTTGAACAGTTTTATTTTAATGTCATGTGAGCAGTGCATTAACAATTGGGGTATTAGCCACATTAAACGTTGCTGATGTAGGAAAGAAAGTAACCTTCATCATGAAACGCCCACATTGTGTTTGCCTGCTGTAGCCAGGTTGCTGAAGTGGGCGAGTACTATGAAACATCTGTGCCAGACACTTCTTTGTACACACCCACTTTGGCAACCTGGCGACAGCAGACAGACAGCTGACAGCTCTGGCAGAGCTGGCTAGCTTCAAGTCTGCTTGCATTGGCAAATAACCCTTCGCAGTCTTTGTGCGACATTGTCCGCCCTGGTAGCGGCCACCAACAGGGACCAGGCTGGATAGCTGCGATACCATTTAGCCCTGTCAAGTATGAAGTCAATCATGTGGAGCATCATCATGTGGACCAGTCCTGTTCATCGGCTGTTTTTTCTGTTTCCCTCTGCATGAAACGGTCTTACTACCGCAGAAGAAGGCGCACACCAGGAAAAGCTTACCCTTGTTGTCGATGTAAGCATCTGTCCAGGCATTCCCAACAAAGAATCCTTTGAGATTGATGTAGCCCTTTCCAGGTGACACTGTAACATCCTCCCCTGCTGCTGCTTCAGCTCTCTTGTTGCCTTGGACAATCTCCCATGCCAGGTTTGGCACATAATGCCCACCTAAAGCAGCGCAGCAGTCCAGCAGTGGTGGTTGCAGCTGAGTGATGGGTTGAGGAATGAGTTTAGTAAGGGGTCGAGTACCGAAATCCTGCAACCTAAAAGGTCAGTTGCAATTGGTTGCACTTGGATGAGGTGTTTAGCAAGGGGTTGAGTCACTCAATGGGCCCTGCAACCTATGAAATTCTTTCACCATGATGGTGGGTGAGAAGCTTTAGTGCCCTGAGACCTGAGAGGGATTTAGATTATGTATGAGTGAGTTAGCCGGACACTTCCACAAGCCTGGTTATAAACAGCTGTGGCCAGTCTGGCCACAGCTGTTTATAACCAGGCTTGTGGAAGTGTCCGTGCTGATAGCATCCTGGAGAACAGCATGCTCACCAACTCTGCAGTATGGAGTGTGATTGCCAAGGTTCCTGAGCACCTGCGACAATTAAGTGAGTTCCTTCCAGGAACTACACAAACACTGTGGAACACATTGCTACTGTCACACTGTTGCGTTGTTGTACAGTTAATACAGGAATTAGTAGGCGTGCGCGTGGCCTCTCTGTCATGAGGTGATGATCACATCTGCACTCTAAAACCTCCCAGCCGGACCAGGCTTCAATTCAATAAAATTAACCAACAGGTTGTGTCACAGTCTGAGCAAAGCAGGGCCTGCAGAGCTATGCTTATTCAGCTCCATTCATTGCTGTTGGAGGATCATCCTGAGGCTGCCCGAGGCGTGCATCGATCTCACATGAAGTTCACGATTCACTCATCGTAGATGGCAACTGAATCAACTCATCGCGGCACATGCTGCGCAACCTGATACACCACCACCAGGGTGTGTCAAGCGGCACAGCATGTGCCACAATAATATTGTTCACAAACAGCGCAAATTCCAAAGTGAATGTCCTGTAGACAGCTGCGAATACTGCTACCATACCTTCTGAGCCTGACAAGGCACATCTGTTGCCAGGGACTCAAGCACTTTGGAGCTTGATAGATTCAGAAAAAGCGACTATATTCCAAAAGAGTTTATTTAGAAACAGATGGAAGCAAGGTGGACAGGCGGCATCGAGGAGAAATGCAAAAATAACACGTGCTTAGCCCACTGATTTGACAGTGGCATTGCATGATACTCGAGCAGGATCCTCCAGCATTCGCACCATATGATTCTCCTGAGATGTAAAAGTCTCTGTTCGCATACTGTGGGAATCGCTTGAGCCATTTAAGCAAAAACAGCCTGGCATCCACTGCAGTACGAGCATCCCCTGGGGCAGCAGCAACAGCAGCAGGAGCAAAAGCAAAGCAAAAGCACCATGGGTGATGATTGTGACTAGGACAGCAGAGTCGGTTTCATTTTCATTTTGTTTCCATGACATAAGTAGAGCAACGGGAAAGCAGCCTGAATCCTTTCAGATATCCTCTGACCGCCACACAACCTGTGCAGCCAGCCCCAAAAGCAATTGCTGTCACAGTCAAAGCAGAACGTTCCGACACACAAAGCAGCTAGCTGCCACGCCGACAGCAGCAGCAGCAGCAACAGCACCAGACTCACCCACGACAGCATCTGACGATGTGTTACTGTAACTGAAGCCAACAAAAGCTGGACTCTCCAGCCACAGCACATTTGCCATTCTGTTCCAGGCATGGGGGTTTTCCTGCAAACTCTTGCCGTCCTTGAGTGGGTAGTAGGGCCCCAACTCTGACATGAAGCCACCACCAATGCTGGAGCACCCCGGGCCCCTGAAAACATTTCACCAGCAGAACAATAGATGTTGTTGTTTGCGTGCACAACTTTTTGGCAACCATTATAGCTAACAGAGAGCTCTGCAGGCTGCCAGAACAACAGGAATGCTTGCTTGCTTTCTTCTGTACCGTACTCTTGAAGAGCTGCCAATAGCTTTGCTTCATGGGCTGGATCATCCTGCAGAGGATGCTGACATCATCAGTTTCCAACATTCAAACCAGCATGCATGTACGGCCACTAATAGCAATGCTGCACAATATTTGATAACTTGGTCGTGCAAACATGGCCACATAATGGTGTATGATGGCACTGTAGCTTTCACTGCATGTTTAGAGTTTTGGTCAAGAGCGCTAGAACCATTCGCACATCAAGCCAGCAGCGCTAGACCCACTCACCCATTCAGCCACAGCAGTAAGGGAGCTTCAGGTGAGTTGTCACGGGCTTCAGCAAAGATGTAGAACAAAGCACGGCCAGCTGACTCGTCCACTGTTACGTACCTGCAGTATTGTCGTCGTTGGAATGCAAGCATGTAAGGGTAGAAGATGGAGTGTAATGAACCAGCAACAGGATCAGGTGGCGGGAAGATTGCGTGGTTTTGAGCGCAGACCAGGGGGTGGCATGTGATGCAGGTATGCTGCTTCCAGTGTACTGGGTATGTGACGATGCTACTCCAGTTGGTCCGTGATCGCCATGATGGCATACGCGATGCCTAAGTAAAGTTTATATGGCGCGAAGCTGGACTAACAAGAGCTAGGAGGAGAGGCGCTTGTAGTTCCAGTTCCAACAAATCAGCTGCCGCAATTACCCTGAGAACAACCCAAAGTCTAGAGCATTCGGTGCTCCAGGAAGTTCATTTACTCTATCAGCTTCAGCAGCTGGAGTATAATGGCGTCCGTGGCCATGCATGCCATGCTGCCTTGTCAAATGAAGAGGAGAGATTGCCGAGCAGCAACCAATCAGCATCCACGCCAGCATCAGCAGCCTTGAGGCACCCATGGACAATAGTTTTCAGGTTAACCCAAACCAGTGCGGGTCTATTGCAGGGAAGGCTGCCAAGTGTGAAAGAGGCTACCTGAAGCAACTGAATACCGAAACAGGCCGCTTTCCTTCCGCTGCAAAGCCCCAGATCAATAGGCAAGCAACTATTCATCTCTACCGGAACGCTTACACCGCTTGTCAGATGAGCTTCTGCAAGTTGTTACACCTGGTACCAGCACAACCATAATCGCGGAGTCACCCGTGCCTCTAGGCCCACTGCAGAGCTTCAGCGTTATGTAGATCACACTACATACCTTAATGCTACATAATCACGGAACCCCTGCTGACTGCCCAGGCGCGAAAGCTCACTGGCATCATTCAGGGCTGCAGTCTGTTCTTCGACCACCTTTCATCAGTTTTCTGTCAGTGTCAACACGTATAATCCGTGGGTTCAGGCATAGCTGCTGGCTCCCAGTATGGCGACACCTTACGCAGTACTCGGCTTGGGCCCAAACGCCTCTAAGGATCAGGTCAGCCTCACTCGCTGCTATACCCTGGAAACAGTGGTACATACACACCGCTGATAGGTTACAGTAGAGTGCAGCCCCCATGCTGCCTCGGCAGCAGATGACAGCGGCTTGTTGACCCTCAGCAGCAGGCTGGTGTTGCTGATAAGCCCTCAGCAGCAACCATGTTCTGCAGAGTGAAAGTGGGTGTCGTGCCATACATATGCTACGTATTTCACACGTGCGTCCCCTTGGTATATAATACCCGCATCTATTCCCCCAATCAGTCTTGTCTGTGTCTGTACAAAGGAGCCCTCAACCACGTATCGTTTCCTCACATACATTCTTGGGTGTTGTATGTATTGTTGCAGGTAAAGGATGCTTTCAGGAAGCTAGTGTGGCAGTATCATCCAGACAAAGCCCAGCCAGATATGCGGTTAGCAGCAGAAGCAAAGTTCAAGGAGGCAAGTCCTGTTGTGATGGCTTTTGCAACATGTGCAACATGAACCAGGTCCTGGACACAACAGCATCTGCCATTGTTTGTAATACCTGTTCTACACGCGTCAGCTGCATGTCCTATAACACGTGCGCTGAGAAATCAGTGTGCAAACTGAATCCTGCAAGCAGCTGTGACAGATTTTTCCGTCACTGCTGACTTCCCTCGCCTGCTAGATAATTCAAACAATGATCGTCCTCATTGCCAACATCAGGCATTGACTGGCCCAGTAACCCTGTCATCACCACATGCAGCAGACCAAAGTGTTACACTTTAGGTGCTTTGCATGCTGCCTAAAGTATGCTACTTCAATCAGCACGCCAAGGACTTGGAGTGTAGCACTTCTGCTGACTTCCCCCGCCTGCTAGATAATGATCAGCGAGTCGAGTAACATCATGCAAGCTCAGCATCTCATATCTATCTTTCTCTTCAGTGTGGAACCACCTTACGCTCTGTGGCTGCTGTGGTTAACAGATTAAGTCAGCGTACGAAGCGATCCTGCAAATAGAAGCTGGTTACAGGCCCCCACGTCCTGGGTCAGCACCAAATCCACACTATGCGGAAGCATACTGGCACGCCCACTCCATGGATGGTAGAGTCCCTTGGGGAAGATATGCAGGTATGTCACAGACCGCTCTTACAACACAGCACAATATATCACTCAGTACTCTTTGATATGTCCAGGATTTCATGTAATCAAGGCTTGAATGCTGTTATTCTAAGCAGGGATGAGTGTGGAACAGGGGTAGGGCCGTTAGGCGTGTGGCTCACTGCAGGGCGCGTGTGCTGGCAGAAAGTCAACATCATCTACTGGTTCAAATCAGACCAGCAGCAGCCCTGTGATGCTGCTCTTTTTTGGGCACTAACCACCTTGCTGGGCATGCCAATCTCACGCACACTTGCGCATTTATGCTCTACCTCATGTTCCACCTTTACAACATGAATGGCACTGCTTTCACTGGCAGGGTGGGATACTGAGTGGGCTTTCTACAAGGCAATGATCAAAGGCGGCCGCAATAACATGGCCCTGTTGACTGTGCTGGGGCTTCTGGCTGTACCAAGCATTGCAGCTGGTGTAGCAATCATCCAGAGGTGAGCACCTCTGTGACACCTGAATGGAGTCACTCTGGGCAACCGGACTCGTGACAGGCAGCATGCTATGCACACAGTGTGCAGTTCAGCTGGTCTCAGGTGCTATCGGCTGTCAAAGGGTTAACCGTTTAGATGCACTTTCACCCTGCAACTGGCCGTCAATGGCATGGTGGCCTCAAGTATGTTGTACTGAGTAAAGAAGCTCATGACTTGGTGGTTACTTGGGCTATGAACACAAGGACTTTACAGCCAGAGTGGGTCATCGTCTTCCAACAGCCATGAAAGTCATTACGTGCACAGTCCCCTCTGTGCAAATTGACACAGCAGGCCTCAAAGGAGTCTAGCAGCCGCTTGTTCCTGTCAGCACTCCGATGTTGACAGAGGACTACTCAGACGTTGTGTTGTTGCTGCTGTTCATGCAGTTTTGCGGACGATGCTGCTTCACAGGAAGAAGCAGAAGTAAAACTTGTGGGTTCTGGTGGACTAGATACTCTTCGCAGTGAATCATACATGGTGAATGGTCAACTAACACAGACCAACCCATGGGCAGCAAACAATGTGTTGGATACCCGGAGATACAAGTTAGCACAGGCAAAGTTAAAAGCAGTCAAAGAAGCAGCAGAGCATGATAGCAGTAGCTGAGGATTGGCGAGGCTTGATAACACTATATGAAGCATAGGTTTGCTATGTTGTTGTAGCAAGCAATGCCTGCTTTCCCACTGCCACCAGCACTACTGCTCAAGGTTTGCCATCCAGTAGGCAGTGACATGTTGAACAATTTGTACAGTGCAAGTGCTGCAGCAGTCCCATGTTTGGGAGTCATATCAGTGGTAACCTATCTCCTGCAGCTGCTGCATGCCATTACCATGCTCTTTGCGCTACAACAGGTCTTTGCAGACTCTGTCCAAAGGGACAATGCATTCACTTGGGATCATGAGTTGGATGCATCAGCAGCTTGTTCAGAGGTCTGCATGCCCTGGACAGTGCCAGTCTATGTATGTGTGATCGTGCACATGCCTCTGTGGCTTTGGTTTGCATAGATCAGTCAAAAGCATCTTGTTCAACGCTAACCAATTGGTGGGCATGTTGCACCAAGTTGGTGTAGTTGCAACTTATGTGTTAGCCCTGCTGAAAAAGCAGTCCCTCCTAGAATTTGTTGACAGTGAGCTTCATGTCAAGAACTGAAACACAGCAGTGCGCTTTGCCTGTAAGTTGACAGCATTGTCTTAATCAGACCTGATATGACAGCTTGCATTGCGCACAGACCGACTACTGGCTTCTGCGCACAAAACTGTGGTGTCGCCTATTTAAGTTTGCGACATGCACAGAGCGCAGAATACATTTTTTGCAGTTCTCCCAGAGAGCATGGATCCAGGCGCACCACAAGGCTATGAGTCAAACTGTAGTCCGTAACCCCCCGCACCTTCTCCGTCTGTCCTGCCTGCGCTCGCAGAAGGCCCCTATTGCACATGCTGATGGATTCGATCAGAATCACAAACTGCCGAGGCTTGCCACAGACGGTGGAAGTGTCTGTTCTGCTAGCTACAGATGACAGTGCTCACCAGTCGAACAAGAGCAGCCATGCGCATACACGCTAGCGAGCACCTGAATAGCGCCTGCTGTAAGTTGTTATAGCAGGTCTGGCTGCTGATATCATCGCAGAGTATGACTAGGACATGCAAGGGAGCACATATCCAGCTGAGCCCACTGCACTCCTACCTGGACTAGTGGTGCTTAAACTGGCTCCTAGGGCAAGTAGACAGCATGCAAGCAGCCCAATGATCTGATGTGCTTTTCCTTGGACCAACGAACATCTGCATGCACGCTATGGGCTTGTGATCGGCGCATGCGTGCAGTATCAAGTGGCCGCAGTTGATACACCATTATGCTGAGCACCTTACCTGCCGCACCTGCACATGGCGCATTGCCAATATCCTGCCATCCGTGCAGATGAGTAGTTTGTGTTGCAACTTGAACCAGAAACCATCATGCGTCTAAGATGCTACCTGTTGGTGTATGCGGTGCCATGGAAATAAAACCGCTCCTTGTGTTGATGCAGGGAACAGCAGTGGACGCCAAATCCAAGCAGCCACCAGCTTTTACTAGGATTACAACCCCCGATACAACATCGTCACTGAAGCTCTGTGGCAGAGCACCTTCCGGTGTTCAGCAGCCCACAAACTTTGGCGGGCCAACTAGTCAGCAGCAAGGGTTAAGCTTTACAGACCTGCAGCAACACCACCAGCAGCAGCACCCTCCTGCTCATGTGAGCCTGCAGGATATTCAACAACAGCCTGCAGGCACAGCGCACAGCCGATGCACAGCTTCAACATCAACAAGCCGTATACCAGCAGCACCAGGCAGAACTGCCAGCCATGTCAGCACTAGGCCCGCCAGCTTTAGCTCACATCCCGCAGCAGTCAATGCTTCAGCACCACTCCAGTCGGCTGTCTCCTCTACCGGAGTCAGCATGGATAGAACAGCAGCAAATCAGCAGACTAGCACAGAAAATGTGTCTCTCGGGGTACCAGCCAGGCAAGTTCTTGCCGGAACAGCTCAACAGAAGTGCCACCCTCAATATTCTGGAACAGGCTGTGCAACACCTCACAGGCTAACAGCTACCAGCAGCAAGGCAGGCAGCTCAGATGCAGCACATATTCATGCAATGGCACCTTCCTGCAGCACTGCAAGCAACTGCAGCCAGCCTGAGGCCAGTGGAACCCCATGTCCCGGCAAGGCCTGTGAGAACAGCACCAGTGCCGGTTGTCACATATCGAGCCTAGGCAGCAGCTGCAGCAAACATCAGCACAGCCCAAGACGGACAGCTGCTGGCAGCAATATCAGGGGAGCAGTGGCCCACAGTAGTAACAGCGGCATAGGCGGTCACCTGCGCCACAGTGTGGCGGCTCTACTGGCTCCAGCACCCGCCACAACACCCGGCATACAGCAACACAAAGACAGGAGAAGGGCGGAGTTATATGCCCTGAATGCCATTCTAGCCAGGTGAGCAGTGCCAAGTTGGTTGAGAACATTCCTCGTTGCAGTTGTAGCTATTTTCTTGTAACTGCCAAATGATACTAACATGGTGCTAGGGGGGTCTATAAGGGATTGGCAGGAGTGCAGGCTGGTGCTGCAGCAGCACTTGCCTTGTAACAGTGCAGCACCATGCAGTACGTGAAACATTCATTCAGTATGCTTTGCAGGACACCATATCCTGGTTTATATGTACCAGCTAGCAAGATGTTAATGGGGTGTACTTTAACCAGTAATTCCTGTGCCCTAACATGCACTCCTGTGCTGCGTTATCTCGTACTTCCTAGTGACATCAAACCCTTGTGACGCAAATCTTCCAAAGCAGTCGGCAATAGCCGAGCTGGCAGGCAATTGGCAATATGGCGGCTGTTTGCCAATCCACACTTGAAATTCTGAATTGATGTGCTGCAGGAGTGATGAGCTGCGGGTGAAAGCCTTCCTTGCTGAACAGCAGCAGCAGCAACAACAGCAGCAGCAGCAGCAGCAGCTGACAAACAATGTGCAGGGACAGTCAGTCGTAAGCAGTGCTGTCAACAATATGATCCATGGTATTTGACTGGCAGGATCCTGCCAAGGCAGTATGGCAGGCCTTGGACCGCCATTGAGGCAGGCCTCAACAAGGCCTGTTGCAGCTGGCCTGCCGATCATGCTGCAAGTCAATGAGACAGGTGTTGTTGATCCTACTGCTGTGCCAAAATGGGGCTTGTCCCGTAGTACACGATTTGAGAACAGTTGAGTCCGGGCGCACACAGCTGCCGAGAATAGGACTGCAGAATGGAACGCCCATGTGGGTCCCAGGGCAATCTGCAGCATGATTGTAACAAACCTATAGCAAGGACAGCAGCAAATGGAGGTTACATGTACAGTATCAAGCTCATTATGCACCCTCTTAACAACTAGACGCCCTACTAGGTACAGCAGTGGCACCTGCCAGGGAACAGCTGTCAATGGAAACAGCTGTCTGACTGTTTTAGCAGCTGCAACTGGTCCGTCAGTGTCTAAGAGCCACGCCATTTGCACATTGATGCCCAATTACAGCTGTGATGCATGCCAGGAGATAGGCTGTCTGTCGACATACTTTTTTGAATTACAGCTTAAGCTATAGCAGCTATGCAAAAGAAATTTAGCCATATGTAATCAGCAAAGACGAGCTTGCAGGTTTCTGGCTGTATGAGGTTTGATCGCATTGGTTGTACAGTGTTGGACACTTTATAAAACATGTACATGTGCGCATGCTCGGCACCTCCGAGGAGAGTCCAAGTGCTCATGTGGCTACACATGCACTGCATGTCAGGCAGGCCGCCTGCCAGGAGTCAGTGACTCAGTAGGCTAGCAGCTGCCTTGCAGAGGACTTTAATGTAATGTTCGTGGTATCACTGATACCTGGCAGCACAGCCTGAGCAAAGGGGCTACCATAAGACCAGAGCAGTTCGCACGGTGCTGCAGCAGCTGCCTCTACTTCCTGGATTGGACAACTTGTCGGACTGCTTGATCAGTCATGATGCATCTGCAAGAGCTTGGTGTGCAGCAGTCGGACTGACCGGGTCTGCAACTACTTGCAAGTTTACTACTAGTTACCTCAAGGGTTTCCACCCGTAAGGAGCCAATTGATGGCTCATGGGGGCACACCAATAAGAAGCAGTTTACCGCGCACTGGCAGGCTGTACTTAGGTGGTGCTTGCTGGCAGCACTTATATGCTGTATACGGCAGTAGTGGCTGTGACGCTCTGCAGAGCTGACACACTCTGCTGGGCCTGCTTGGGCAACTGGCACAGCTCCAGCAGGAGCTGTCCAGCACAAGGTGGTGCTGGATTGGTGAGTGTACTGAGGTGTGAGACTGGTTATCATACGCGCTTCATACAAGAAGCATGCTGCGCAGTGAAGTTTGCGGAGAGAGACCTTGTGTGAACCACCACTCAGAGTGCTAGCAGCGCATGGATCACGAATGGTCTGGCAGGAGCGAGTGCACTGCCATCATCGGCTGGTGATGTAGCAGTTTCGGATACATGTACAACACGTAGCTGACAATGGGAAAGGAGGTGTAAGATGCACAAGATCGTCAGATCGAGACAACAGGCCCGTTCGCACTGTGCTTTTAGCTGCACAGAAACACGTCATGCGTGTGGAGAAATGGCGCGGTGCCTGTGTTACAGCTGGTCACAAGTAGATTGAGAGACATTTGTACTTCATTATCAAGGCTCCAAGTGCTGTTTGGTGTTACACGCAACTCAAGGCGAACACCTGTGCATTTGTCAAAGCGTTGGTCATGACATGCTGATCAGCAGCTCTGCTGTCAATTTTGTGTATGCTGTACAGGCAAAAATCTGAGCCTGATAAAACCTGCCCTGCCCTGCCATTGTGTTGTAGATGATACTTGTGTGCTGCTGTAGAGATGCGTAAGAGAGTACACTGTACGCAATGCACAAAATTTGGCATCTGACACAACAGCAACAGCATCCAGGACCTAGGGCAGAACAGCCTGAAAGTGTGATGCAGGTGAATGATTGCTTACTACTAGCAGGCAACCAGTGTGTGCAGCAGTACAGACCTTAACTGAACCTCATTCAGCCACAGTAGGATAGAGTGCGCTTCAGTGAGTGCCTGAGGTAGCTCAGTAGTACTGCACTCAAGCAGCACTGCACGTGATCATGAGCCTCATAAGACATCAGCAGCATGCTCCCACATCAAATCACTGCCATTTGATTACAACCTGTACAAGTGCCCTGTGGTATTCAGGCCTGCAGTGCTGCAGTGTTAGGCCAGGACTGCTGGGCCAAGGAATCTGATTCATACATGTACAAATTGTTTCAAACTGCAACTTGCAGTTTGGCAAACAACATGCAACCGCACCTCACTACTACCATGGTGCACTACACGCAGTTGAACTCTGCTCTGGACTGGCAGCGACACAGGGCCAACACGCACCCTGACGACACCGAGAAACAGTACTCTGCCACAAAGTAGCAGCACTATGCATGGTAGCAGTTGCCACCATCCACAGTTGACCCCTGTCCAGCCACACAGGGCCAACATGCACCCATGCAACTGCAGCAATTCAGTACTCCGCTTGCCTTTGCAGTCAAGCAGCACCACCTGTGATGCACCATGTAAGGCATGAGCACTTCAACAAGCATGCACTAGTCTGTTTGAATAGCAATCCTGCCTGCTTGCTTTTGATCAGTAACCAGTTTTCACAAAAGTCCACAGATATGAAAATACACATCCATCCTGCACTGACGGCTGGCCCAGCCTCACAACCAGCCAACACAGTTTCTGAGCCAACACCGTCACTCAGTGAGTCACCGCCGTGTTGCCATCAGCGCCTTCATAATCCTACTAACCAATAAAACCTTATTAAGGAATGGCAGTAACTTGGTATGTGTGCATGAAATGTCGTTATTATAGTACCAGCTGGTGAGGTGATGTTACTATAATAATGACATTTCATGCACACATACCAAGTTACTGCCATTCCTTAATAAGGTGCAGGTATCAGATGCAGTAGCAGGGTCAGAGAGTGTTGTGCTCTGTGTGCCAACTACTGCAGGCAGGTCTGCTGTCTAACAGCTAGGCTAGCACCTCAATCAGCACCAGCAGCGGGGCTTAATTGGCAGCAGTACAAGCCCGTCAGCTCCAGCAGCAGTTGTAGACTTCATCATATGTAGCGGTGCAGTTTGCACGGCAGTGATGTCAGCTTGTCAAAACAAGCTCAAGCTACAAGGTGAGCCAAAAACCTTTGAGCCCACTCCCATAGCAGCAGCGTGACATGAGATCTTTGTACATGACATACACCGACATACACTGACTCCTGGTTGAAACATATACACATAAACCCTGAATCATTGTTATAATTGGTCAACATCATGTTATGATAACAGTCATATTGGTTGACCGCATAATCTAGCGTTACGGCAACATTTTCCTGCTGTCATGGCACTGATGGCAATGAGGCCAGCTGCTGCTACTGCCTTTCCAAGGCGCATGAACAGCCTCCTTCCACGGCTTCTAGGGCTGCTGTTAGTAACACTGTTGGCAACCCTGGCAGCGGCGCCAGGTGGGTCAGTTGCCACTTCCTCAAGTTGGGTAGCATTTTCCTGAGGGATTATCATAGGGGGCTCCAGTGCATACAGCCTGTCAACTGTCAGGGTGAAGAGACCATTGACCCTGAAGCCTGCCTCATGCAGGCGTAGCGCTAGCTGTAGCGCAACAGCTGGCGGGTGCATGAACCTCAGGCCTGACAGTGACAGGGTCCCAACCAGGCAGCTTGTGGGAGGTTGCTCCCGGTGAGCTGCAATGGTGCGGGTGCCAAAGCTCTGCAGGCATCAGCAGGTGCAGCCGGGCAGCTCAGTTATCACACTCAGTGGCAGTCACACTAGTAGGAATTGGGGGTACCACACACTGTTGAATACACTACACCATGTACCACTTGATACTAGCAGAAGTCAAAGACCTGGTCAAACATGCCATGAGTCAAAGTTTATTGTCATAGGAAATGACTGCTGAGGCTCCCAGGACTCCTAGGAATGATCATTCTGAAGAGTGCAGCGTGTATACAGTATGGTACTGTCAGTGACAATATTTTAACGGCTAGTTACTGTTATGCCCAGCGTGCCGGTGGCTACACTCAGTTGATGCTCACCCCAGGCTGAGTCTCCATGGCCATGGCAGCAGCACAAGGGCCCCTTGGGCTCTTCACAGCGTCAGTTTTGCGGAGCATGACCGTCACAGAGCAGTCATGGTTGCTGCAAGCTGAGGGTTCACCGGGCACTGGCAGTTTGTTGAACAGCACAATGCTGCTGGGCTCCTCCTGGGGGGTGACTTGGCAGCTGTGGCTCCTTTCAGCCATGACAGGCATTGCAGGCGCTGACTGCATCACCAAGCGCTTTGGAACTTCCTGTGTCCAGAGACACTTGAGCGCCGCCACTCTGGCCCAGATGTTGGTTCTTGCCCTCCTGCGCACCTGGTGAGCCACCAGCAGGGGCTGCAGCTGTGCCAGGACAGTGTCCTGGGATAACAGGCCCACCAAGCAGCATATCACAGTCTGCTGGTCTTGGACAGCTTTGTTGAACTTTTTGATTTGTTCCTCGAGCAATGACTGCTCATATTGAGCTGCAGTGCTAAAGCCCTGCCGTGTGACACATCAGCAGGCGCAGCAGACACTCAGTGTAACATGAGAAGTCCTCACGTCGTGACTGAACGCTCACATTCACTATAGTGCACATGTTGAACAACGGCACATCACCAACAACATGCCATGCGCTCTGACGGTGGTCACGCATTGACATGACACCATTTCATTGGCATATATGCAGGCTGACAAATTTTCAAGCACGACCAATGAGAGCCAAGATTCATGTTCAACACTGTCACAATGATTGGGCCAGTGCATATGTTGAGTCTACTCAGGTTGACTGCTCAGCATATGTGGCATATGTGTCGGCAGGCTCTCACGGCTGGGGTTGCCCAGCTGCTGACACGTTTGTACAGTGACTACACCAGGTGCTCACCTTATCAGCCCTCCATTGGTACATGGCCGCATCCCTCAGCGGGCTGTCCCAAATGAACCTTTGGCACCCATCATGCACCCTTGGATTGTGATGACATACATTAATGGCTCCA